>CM034531.1:10880379-11045379 GCA_020002185.1 Paraescarpia echinospica
GAACGGGGGACGCGGTGGTGCAGTGTTTAGAACGGGGGACGCAGTGGTGCAGTGTTTAGAACGGGGGACGGGGTGGTGCAGTGTTTAGAACATTCGAGAGAGTCCGGGTTCGAATCCTCTTGCTGTCTTCTCGATGCTTTGGCATCTTTTAACTCGACATTGGTTCAGTTTAACTCGACATTGGTTCAGTTTAATTCGACATTGGTTCAGTTTAAGTCCACATTTGTTCAGTTTAACTCGACATTTGTTCAGTTTAACTCCACATTGGTTCAGTTTAACTCCACATTGGTTCAGTTTAACTCGACATTGGTTCAGTTTAACTCGACATTGGTTCAGTTTAACTCTTCAATGGTTCAGTTTAACCTTACATTTGTTCAGTTTAACTCCACTTCGGCAAACATCCGACACGCACAGCGGACCAGACACGAATATCACTAAAAAGACACCGAACATGTTAACAAGCACCGTACATGTTAACACTAATCTGCCAGGCTACACGCCGACCCTATCTGATAACGATTACAAGTTCATTTCATAAGACAGGAATGCATCGGCTGGCATTAATCTTAACCGAGCTGAAGCAATCCATCAGATAACGCTTAAGCTATTATAAGTTCATTTCACCAAACGGGAAGGGACTGGTTAACGTAATCTTGGTGCAGATACATTCAATCCGGTGATTACGTTGGTGATTAACTTAATACAACTTATATTCGCCGGACGTGAGGGGTATTGGGTATTACAGCCTCATGCGGCTTATCAAACGCATCAAACGGCGTGTAGGTAGACTGCTAAATGTAATAAACTTACATGCAATATGGTTGTTTCGCTTGTGTTGGCCTGTACTTCCAACGTGTGTCAAGTTGGAGCCGTTTTTCATTTTAAAGAACCAAATACAAAATGGCTTTCAATATGTTAAATGGTAGATGAATATATTGAATATATCGTTGTAATCAATCGATAAGAAATTAGTCACGTTTATTTCCACAATAAGGCCTCCATGTGTATTTTGCCCTAATATTTGCATATTATATATTAATAAAGTTGATGTACAACTAAGCAGGTCTGCCAGGGGGTAAATTATATAGCCCCTTAACAGTCATGTGGAATGGGTATCGCTCTATATCAATACCAATACTTACCATTTACTTACCTTTAAGAACACTGCGACTTCTGCAGTTTTATAACACTAACACATTTGTAGTTGAATATCAGCGTTTTCTGGCAAACATTTGTCTAATATTATTTTACAACCAGTTCACATCAACAACATTTAAATCTTGTTATAACAATGTCACGGTGATTACTGTGTAAACACAAATAAAGCTAAAGCTAAACGCATTTACTTGAGTTATATTTGTTATTCATTTCACTGTCAGTTTACCCTTTTCTGTGACGTTCAGATTGCTGTCAGCAATACTCATCAACATCTCGCGGTGACTGTCTGGTGAAGATTGCTAGTAGCATTTGGAACGTCTCAGAACATGGTAAACTGAATGTGAAATAAATAAAGTAGCCCACCTCGGCAGAATAACCAATAAAGCTTGTTTTGAAACTTGGTGTTTTGTTTACAGTTTCAACATGTTACGGAGTCGTATCTTCCAAATTGCGAACGTTGTTACGGTCGTACTAAATACAACTTGGTGGACAGTATACTTTCAATATTGTTATTATAGCTTTACGAACATTACATTAATAAATTAAAAACTAGGAACAGAGTGCCTCCTTTTAAAACAATGACTACACTGTTTTCCTCCACCAGGTATCGCGCCTGCTCCGCCGCCCGTTCGACTCGATGACATCCTGTATGGCTTTGGTGGGCCGCATGAGAACACCCCCTTGGTGACAGCCGGGCGGACGTTAGTGGTGACACCCCCCACGAAGCCACGTCGCTCCCACGGACCGTCACAGAACGGCTACCTGTCACAAGATGCGGTACGTCAACTTATGTCTACGTGTGCGAACACACATACCGTTATTCCCGTGTACTGGTGTTGGTTGTTATACTGTAGCCAGTCAATGTAGACACACACGCTATACGTACGTACGAACGTACGAACGTACGAACGCACGAACGTACGAACGCACGAACACACGGAAATACGATTGTGCGAACGTACGAACATAACGTAAACACGTACACGTATGTATTTTCACACATACCTACGCAAATATGCATACGTACGTATGTACGCACGCACGCACACACACGCACACACACACATCCGTTTACGTTATCCTGAGTAGCCAAAATATATATACAGATATAAGTACTACGCACGTACATGTGCGCCCACACTCCCCCACACTCACCCACACATAAGCACGCATTCCCTAGTCAAATTAGTCAATGAAAATATCATAAAAATCCCACTAAAACGGTTTCATTTGTTCCGCATTTATTAATATAATATCTTAACAATTGAACAAAATATATTGAATATATACAACCCGCCAAATTTGGTGTAATAAGCTCGAACCATCGTTCACAATCTTAATGTTGCGCCCACAAAACGTTCAAAGTGAATAGGAAACATTTAAATAGTAAACACGAGCTCACAGCGTAGGCAGGTGTGGCTAACAATCAAACCGCAAGTTCCTGGGATTGCTCTTTGATGTTGTCTGGTTCTCAAAACCAAGACCGGCGAAAGTGGGAAGACGTACAGTTGATTCAACGAATATTCCTGTGCATATGTACAACATACTAGGGATAGCGAATAAAGCGGAATGCAAAAGGAGACGAGGACGGCAACGAGTTAGACTGGAGGATTGTATGAAGATTGATTTGGAGGGACTGTGAGCGTGAGGAATAGACAGACAGAAAGAGATTCGAAAGATGACTCCGAGTAACGGAACAGACAACCTTTCTTTAAGGGGGCGATGCACTTGGACACAGTCAAAACACAAGAACATACCACATACAGCACATGTCACCATGAATTGATGAGCACAGCACCACGCTATATTTTAGATTGTTTTTTTACACTTAATCGCGAATGCCAGATATTTCGTTATATATATATTATATTTTGAACTATTTGCCATAAAAAGGCTGTGCTTCAGTTGCCCTTTACCCACATCGACATTATTGCACTTTTGGCCAACGAAGGGGCCCATTTCCGGCCGTCACGGGGAATTCGCGGAGAGGGCAGCTTGTTGCCTCGGGGTTGTGCTACGGAAGCAACAATCTTACTCAGACTTACTCGCCCATTGTGTGGTCCAAATGCTTTGTGTTGAAAATAGAAATATGAGTGGCAGTTGAATAGGCGCGTACCAGTCGTTTGTAAGTCTGATGCGGGACAACAGATTAGATAATGGCAGGAACAATAGCAGTGACAACTTCGTAAATAGTTGTTGTTTTGTTTTGTTTTTGTAGTGAATTGTCTGGGCTAGGCTTTGTCTGTTTTCTACCATGTCCATAAAAAAGTTTAGAAAGTCGCCTGGGTGGCGCGATAGTTCAATGGCAAATTTGAAGGAACGGTTTATGGAGCCGGCATGTACGTTCAACAACACTGTGCTTGAGACGTATCTTGAATCTCGAACGGAGGAACAACAAAAGAGGGGCTAAGCTTAGACATCTGATAGTTTCCCATGCTACTGTGTAGTGGCGCAACCGGTTATGTAGCTTTTCATTACCAAAGGGGGTCATAACCCAGCGCCTTCCCCTAAATATGCCATTGATCTAATCGATAACAACCATGAGCTTGCTTAATACATACCTAACATATGTATTAGCAAATAGTATATAAGTATAGGACTAAATGTAGCTACTAGTATAAAATAATATATACCTAACATAATAGTAAATAGTAGATAAGTATAGGACAACATTTTGCTACTAGTATACAAAAATCCTCTGAGATGAACACAGAGTAATAAATCAACTTCTCAGATCAACACAAAAACTCTCATATTTATACAATACAAGGTAACATACATAAATACATACATACATACACACACACACACACACACACACACACACACACACACACACACACACACACACACACACACACACACACACATACACACACATCCGTTTACGTTATCGTGAGTAGTCAAAATATATATCCTCCAGAAGTGATAATTTGGTAGTTCCTAAGCGGCTTTCTTTATAGGAGACCTGTTATTGTAATATTCTAATATGTTCAAATTGGTTCAATAATACACACCACATGCATATCGTTTGTGTTTAAGTAAATTGAAAAGCGTAGTTTAGTGATGTTTTGTTTAGTCCGCCAACTAGTTGTTCGTGTAAATGGGCCTTAGCAATCAGCGGGCGTCTTCACAGTGACTGGAGGCTGCGCGCGGGAGTATTGTACATCGTTACGGTTCAATGCATTCGACCCCTCCTCCCTAATGTCATTTACGCGGCGATGCATGACGAGAGCCATTCCCTTTCGCATATGTACGATAGTCTGGCGATGTCGACACGTTACCGATGAAACGTTCTTAGAAGGAAAAACACCTTTTGGTCGGGTGTCGATAAAATATATATATTGTTTTAATACATCACACCACGTGCATACGCTAAAGATACCATCGGCGCGTTTGACCTCCTGACCCCATATACAGAAGTCTGAACGTATTTGATACAGGAGACTAGACGACAGGAAATTAAAAATCTATCATATCAGACATGTATTCCGCGCTGTTCGCCTACACCCATGACGTTACCGTCGCCCGTTTTTCAACTACTCCGCTCAGATCATTCGACTTTGCGAACAATCGCAGATTATTCCGCCCGATCAGCGAGATACGAAGTGAGGCCGGCGGGCGCTTCACTGAAGATACGGCGTGATTTCTATCAAGCCGGAAGGCAGACGTTACTTAACGTGTTTCGGTCGAGAGAAGTATAGTAAACGTAAACGCACTAATCTATTGCGAGATGTGAATGGTCCACCGTATCCGTTCAGATCTAAACCCACATGTCCCGGTGTCACGGTACCGACCCAGTGCCAACCAACCAAACCCCACAATGTCGTACGGTGTTGACCAAGGCAGGTTGTCTCCGTTACTATAATTTACTGACCATAGTGTAAGTCGTGTTAACACGAAGGTCTCTGTTCCACTGGGTAATTATTTGCAGGAAATTCGCTGAATCAGTTGTAATATTCCAGACATTTGGTTTGGTGAGTGGGGACCACTGTACTTCAAAGGCATTTGTGTGTAAGGACGCACGTTTTTACAACATAAGCCAATTACTAACAATTGCCGCTTTTCAGTAGTATTTCAACGTTGTGTTTACAATTTCAACATTTCAAATTGTCAACACTTTTTCGGACGCAATATTGCAGGCAGTATACTATCAACATATTAATTTCCAACAAATTAATTAATTACCAATTTTAATATTTCCAATTAAGAACAATACATAAATAAATGCTCATAAACGAAGAACTGATAACCCACCTTTCAAATCAAACAAACAGTGTTTATTCAAACAAATCAAACACATTATATGTACATATTAAGTATACAAAACATGTAGACGAAGGTACTAACATTGAAGTGTTATGATAACTCCTTTGTCGACAATTGTAGCACGTTTTTAATCATTAATAATTTCAAAAAAGCAATACATATGCTTTAGTATATTATAATGAAACTGTACATTGTAATGATGTTACATCTGCGCACAATAGTACGTTGTCTACATACTGGATATCGGACTAGTACATGTCGGATTGTTGACAATCATGTAGCCCACATCTTGCACCTGTTTTCGGAAAAAGTGCTATATTCGGATGATTCGTTGGCGTTTCTACTGGTTTAGTTCTTGCATAGCGCAGTGCACGTTCCTGGCATACGTGACCACGCGTCGAAACCCTTTGCCCTGCACCCCACCCTGCATCTACTTGACTTGTCAGAGATGTTTTCAACCACGGTGTAATTACTGCGTCATTCGCTCGTGTAATTCCATTACTGCAAATTGCCCAGTAGTAATTTACAAAGGCATGATTCATTAGGTCAAAGTTTATTGCACTTAATTACTTGGGCTTCAAACGTCCATGTGAATGACTAGTTCCGTTTTTTTTTTACAACAACGCTGCCCCGTGCGACAGTTTATTTCCCCTATGTATAATTTTCCCACTCCTAAATATGTTCAAGAAATAAATATTTAAATGCAATTTAAAATGTTCACATGTTAAAGCTGCTTCCACGGCTGATTTAGATGACCACATACTCGGTTCTTTGATGTCCAGATATGAAGTATGTGAATAGTTTCAATACTATCTGCAATATTTGAAGTGTATTTGTTTAAGTAGTCGAAATAATATACTTTGGTCGTTAAGTCTAGTAATTTGTGAAAGCTAATTGCAAAGCCGACATCACGTTGTTTTTGAGACATACAGAGGAAAGCAAGTCGACAACTTCAACGCAGAACCATGTAGAGTATATCATCGGATCGCACATTCTCGTGATGATTCCAGTTTTGCTATTGAATATAGGCCTATTTGAATTGATTATACAATCTACATGTAAAATTAAATCAGTTAATAGCTTTTTTGAAGATTTTACACAACAACTACTATATTCAAATGTCTTAGGGGATACTAGATAGATTTCTTTTCCCGCAAAGTGATTTTTAAATGAGATAAACCAAAATCGAATCGAGGAAGCACATTTACTTATAATGAAGAATTGTAACTATTGTAATGACGTGAAACAATAAGATCACCCGCTTAAACAGCAACACACACAGCTCTGTTAATAAGACTCAGTGTTGCCTAATCCACACATGGCTCACCACGGTAACAGACGGGGAATATCGAAGGTGGGGAGAAATACCTATGCTAACTTTTCCAATAAGGGGCGATATCCCAGGGTAACATAGGCTGGGTTCGACCCTGATAATATCTCCCAAACAAGGGATAGGTGTGTGGAATGTTAACTCATTCAACTGTTTGTCATCTGACTCGTGGATATTTGAACCATTTGGCTCATTCCTACCCCTGCATAGGATCTATATCGGTGATTGGTGCTTTGTCATTACGAGTTCGTAGGGGTCATACCCGCTGGGCAGTTGTTTGAGGCCGCGTTAAATGTGACTAAACTAACTGGAATTTGTCCGGTTATGCTTTAAATTAAAGCATATTATTGTAAACAGAACCTGGTTGCTTCATTCTCAACCACATCCGGGAATTATTTCAAAGGACACCTGACACATGACACGCCCATTTGTACTGATTGACCTGGTGACGGGGGTCAACATTTCACAGGTGTGGATTACGTAGGCTGGTCTTTGTGTGGTTGAAATTAACTGTTGATGCACTTTATGTAACTCCAAAATGCTAGACCACCAAAATAGCCAATACCATTAGACAGCGACCTGTTGAAAATACACACACATACGCACGCACGCACGCACGTACGCACACACACACCACACACCACACACCACACACCACACGCACACGCACACGCACACGCACACGCACACGCACATAAAATCATTATGTCTTGTCCATAATTTCGTCGGAGACAGGGAGAGAACACATGCTGTGTAAAAGTTATGTAGTATTTTTTCATGGAATTAATATAAGTGTCATTCTTAGAGGACCTGCCTCGTCAAGCCCCCAACGAAAGAATAGTCCTAAACTATATTACACAAAAACGCTAGCATTGCATGGGGATTGTGCTCTTGTCAGTAAATCAGATAAGGGTTAATTTCGAGAATAATCGTTCGTATGATGATACAAGCATGGAACGTGTTTCATATATGTCGTTTTTAGATATCAATGATAATGTTATGACAAAACCAATCAAATCTGTTATTTTCATACATTCCAAATTACACGTACATGAACACCCAAGGTGGTGGTACTGATGTCAAGATAGCCGCCACTAAAAATATTCCTAAAACGATATAAGTGAACAATTAGCGGTCCTTTTGAATACAACAAATTGGTAGCCATCTTGGAATTTCAATTGGCTAATCTGCTAGATTTGAAGTGCCTGGAAAGGCCACCGCCATAGTGGTCTTGGAAATACGGAAAACACTTAGAAAAGATTGCACTGACCAAATATTACTCTTCTATACCTGCCAAGTATTGAGTTTTTAAACCCATAATAATCATAGGCTCACCAAAAACCTCCAACGACACCCCCCCCTCCTCCGCTAGGGACTTCCAACTGCCACCATTGAGGCTCACCAAAAACCTCCAACAACACCCCACTCCGCTAGGGACTTCCAACTGCCACCATTGAGGCTCACCAAAAACCTCCAACAACACCCCTATTGAGGCTCACCAAAAACCTCCAACGATACCCCCATTGAGGCTCACCAAAAACCTCCAGCGACACCCCCCTCCTCAGCTAGGGACTTCCAACTGCCACCATTGAGGCTCACCAAAAACCTCCAACGACACCCCCCTCCGCTAGGGACTTCCAACTGCCACCATTGAGGCTCACCAAAAACCTTCAACAACACCCCTATTGAGGCTCACCAAAAACCTCCAACGACACCCCCCTCCTCAGCTAGGGACTTCCAACTGCCACCATTGAGGCTCACCAAAAACCTCCAACGACACCTCCCTCCGCTAGGGACTTCCAACTGCCACCACTGAGGCTCACCAAAAACCTCCAACGATACCCCCTCCTCCGCTAGGGACTTCCAACTGCCACCATTGAGGCTCATCAAAAACCTCCAACGACACCCCTCTCCGCTAGGGACTTCCAACTGCCACCATTGAGGCTCACCAAAAACCTCCAATGACACCCCCTCCTCCGCTAGGGACTTCCAACTGCCACCATTGAGGCTCACCAAAAACCTCCAACGACACCCCCTCCTCCGCTAGGGACTTCCAACTGTCACCATTGAGGCTCACCAAAAACCTCCAACGACACCCCCCTCCGCTAGGGACTTCCAACTGCCACCATTGAGGCTCACCAAAAACCTCCAACGACATCCCCCTCCGTTAGGGACTTCCAACTGCCACCATTGAGGCTCACCAAAAACCTCCAACGACACCCCCCTCTGCTAGGGACTTCCAACTGCCACCATTGAGGCTCACCAAAAACCTCCAACGACACCCCCCTCCGCTAGGGACTTCCAACTGCCACCATCGAGGCTCACCAAAAACCTCCAACGACATCCCCCTCTGCTAGGGACTTCCAACTGCCACCATTGAGGCTCACCAAAAACCTACAACTGCACATAACGTAACACCCTACAATCCTGGATGATTTCTTCTTTTCCGGGTGAACGGAAGTTTCACAACACATCCATGGAGACTCCCGAAACACCCGGTAGGGTTGGCATGTGTACTCTTCGCTTTTAAAGCCTCAGCAAGGAGTAACACACCAGAATCGTGGTATCGTGAATAATTGAAAAGCGATATAAATTATAATATTATTAATATGATGTTTGGCAACGGCCATTAAACTCTTCATGTGGTACCTGATTGTTTAGTCCGAAACAATTAGTACGAAACTAACAATGCCACCACCTAACGGATAGTTCGGAGTAATTTTAAACAACAAGGACATTTTCTTGGACATATATGAATGATTAGTTTAGCCGAAGTCTTGTCACAGCCGTTGGTGATTAGGGATACATAATTGCTGTGGATTTTGCTATAGCTGTCACTTAATAAAGAACACCGCAGTGGGAAGTGTTGGAGAATCGACACTTTCAAGTTGCTGCATTTACGCCTGATGCTCTTATATAGCGCGGTATCCAGTCCATGTTCGAAACGCAGTACATGTTATTACCTGTCAGGCCTTTTTATTTAAACACCATCTCGACTTCTCTTTGAAATATTAAGCCACGCAGCAATTAATGCGCGAAGTATATGGCCCATACATCATACAGCTGAGTGAACTGGAGCAACGTGCAATGAACGAACTTGCCCAAAGTTCGAAACGGCAGCAAGAAGATTCGAAACCAGAATCTCTCGATTGAGAGTCCGAAGCTATAGCCACTACGCTACTACGTCACTAAGCCACCGCGCTCTACTTCTGCACGCTTGCTGTATGGTCTCGTGTGTATGCCATGTATACAGTAAAGCTGAACGGTTAATTACACTTTCGTTTCCTGGTTAATCCTCCTAAAACATAGCATGCAACCGCACGAACAAAAAATTTGGTACTGCAATAATTTTGTTTTCGTTTTACTTCCAGACACCTGCGAGTGATTCGTCCGCGAGCGCGTCCGAGTGTCGCAGCACGGAGTACCGCGTCAAGTCGACATTGGGGGCATTTCCGGTCGGTGGCACGACGGTGTCGACGACGCGCTACCTGGCGGACGCCCAGCTAGAGACGGCCGACGCCCGACACCCGGCCAACGTCCCAATGTTGGTCGTGCGCGGCTACACACCGACTCCGCGACGCGCCACACAGGGTCACGTGACCGTCGAGCGCGGCGCCGTCGTGAACGCCCTGTACAAGCTCGTCGATTGGCTGTTCGTTCGGACGGCTGACGACGCCGTCGGATTCATACCCCGCGCGTGCGTCGAGGCGATCGGGCCGCGGACTGCGCGCGACTTCGGACAGCAGTTTCCGGAGAGGAACGGTGATGATGTCGGAACGCGACGCGGGCGAGCCTCGTTTTCGCCCACCAACACCACGACGACGACAGCGTCCTCTGACGGCGATGGCGCGTCAGGGGATGAGTCGGGCGCTTCACTGCGCGACGCGTTTGGGTTTTTGCACTTGCACAAAGGGACGCCATCGCCACCACCTCCGGCCGCGAGGTGGCGCGATGGTCTAACAAACCATCGTCAAAGTCCGGTTGCGCGTGGCGAGATGGTGAAACATACGAGGCGAATATACTCGGCCGAAGAAGACGGCGACTTGACGTCACAGAACAATATAGTGGACAGCGTTGACGTCACGTATGTGCTGCCAAGTGTCGCTGCGAGGAAGTCGCGACAGCCAAACAGTTTCCCGGAGCGACCTAGTCGGCGTTCTCCGTTGACGGTGTCGGAGAGACAGACGGGCCACAATGTCTCAGACGACATCGGCCGTCAGTCACGCTCGCTCTACCAGAAGGCACTTCCGTCGAACCCGGTAGTGACGTCAACCAACGGATCGCGACGGCGCCGCCGCTACCGGGCGATGGCGAACAACGTGGCTGTGAGGTACCGCGGCAGTAAGTCTGCGGGTGACGACGACGGCGACGACGATAGTCTTTCTGACAGGGACGGGGCTCGCTCCTTGTTTGATGTCGCCCTCGAGTCGTCAGACAACTGCAACGTGTGTCGCAGTCATTACGTGAATATGCGAGATCTCGTCCAGTACGAACGACCAGTCAGCAAGACCCGCGGTCGGTCTCCTGGAGGTGAGAGTCGGCGACGACGGCGCCGCGCACAGACGGAACCCGAGAACGGTTTCGCAGATTCGGACCGTCCGTCCAGCTCGGACCACAGTCCGCGGGGGTCCGGGGCGGATTACCATCACCGGAAACGCCGTGATCATTCATGCCGCTCGGACCAACCACGGAGTTTGGACCCACAACAGTGCAACGGTGAGAAGGAACGTAACGGGGACATTATTCACTGCGAGGACCTACCGCGGAATGGGGACCATCGACATCGTGAGGACCATCGCAGCGGAAGTCGCAGCAGACGGCGGAGTGCGAGTGCCACCCGACGGCACCGCGCTACACTTACGGTCGTGTTTGACCACGTCAGCCAGACAGACGGCGACATTGACGTGCGACGCGGCGACATCATCCGTCTCCTCAGTGACGCCGACTCTCGTTGTTACTGGGTGCGTCGGGAGAGCGATGGGCGCAAAGGGTTTATCCCTAAGTCGTGCGCCGTCAACCTGCGCGAGTTCAACCTTGACCCGTCGACGAAGACCACTTACCTTTGACCTGTGACCTGCAGTCACATGACAATATCAGATGGACCCATTACTTTGGTTGAAACAACGTACATTCACAACACTGTTAACCAGACAGGTTTAATATAAGCAAGCAAAGCAGTACTGACTTTTAATTTGTTTCTAACAAATTATGCACTTTCTTGATTTGATAATATGTACATTTTCTTTAGTTAATGTGTGTCGCTCAGAAAACAGGCGCATTTTGCCACAATGATGTGCGGGTATGTATATATGTATATATATATATATATATATGTATATGTATATTATATATATGTGTATGTATATATATATATGTATATATATATATATATTATTGCTAACGAGGCAGCTTCATTTGTTATCATATGTTATGTTGTTAAAACTTGTTATGTCTTAGACCCCTAGACCCCTATCTATATATTATATAAATTCACATGAAAGGCAGCAACAAACGCAGAATATACCACAACGCGTAAATAAGTGCATGGCTGCATTGTACAGTACATTTAAAAAAATATAATATGAACTTAGTTACTGAATTTATTAGCAACTGTAATCGTTGCTGTTATTGATATTGTTGTTGTTGTTATTATTATTAATATTTATGAATTGTTCATTTAATTTGTATTCATAATTAGTAGAAAGAACTGTTTGTAACGGCAGCACGGTCAAGGTATGTCCGGGAACTGTTTGGGGCTGTATCCGGGACTATTTTATTCCTAAGATACATTTTGGGACAGATTAGTAAATCGCCAGTCTACACATTGTAAATATTTATTAGCATCTTGAAAAGTCAAGCCATTTTAGCAAGACAAAATATGGATAAGATATCGTAGCCATAACGAGAGTAAACGACAACACAAAAGTGCAGTGTTTGTATAAGTTTAATTAGCCATTTAGGCTGAGCAGGATGAAATGTCATCAATTGATTGTCAACCAAGTGACTCGTAGAAATAGTTATCAGAGCAGTTAAATGTTACCAAAAATGCTTTGAAATGTTAATGCTAAACATGTGAAGTGGCATTAAATATTACTTTTGGTAAGATGATGTTGTTAATGTGTTATTTTAAATTACTACACAATCTTAGCATACAGACCAATATTGCACATCTTCATCATCACCATCATCACCATCATCATCATCATCGTCATCATCGTCATCATTGTACAGCCGTAGTGTCCCGTGGTTGGGCGAAGGCTTCAGCATGTCGCTTCCAAATCTGCCTGTCTTGCGCTATCTTCTGGCAGACGGTGCCCTTCCAGTACTCGTTTAGTTCGTCTCTCCACCGTCTCGTCGGTCTTCCTCTAGATCGCTTCCGTAAGGTTTACATATAGTGATACGCGATGCCCGTCGGTTATCTCGCTGATGCTGATGTGCCCTGCCCAGGTCCACTTCTGTTTTCTGATTTGTTCTATCACGTCTATGACCCTTGTCTTCTCTTTTACCCATATGTTTGTTTATATTCCGATATGTTATATTTAACATATTTCATCTTTGTTTGTGCGGATGCTAACTTGTTCTTTGCCTGGTTGTTAAGTGTCCATGTTCCAGCGCCGCATGTCATCGCTGGAATTACGCATGAGTTGTAGACTTGTCTCGTCAAGCAGGTTCCAAATTTACCATTGAAGATGTCGCGGTGTTTGGCGAATGCTGTCCAGCCGGTGTAGGACGCTGAGAACACTACCCCGCTGAAAACACTACGGTAGTGTTTTGCGCGTACTTTCAAAACACTACCGTAGTGTTTTGAGCATACCCTCAAAACACTACAGTTAAGTTCAAAACACTACTCCTACACACGCTCAAAACTCTACCCAATTTCAAAACACTACCGTTAATATATTTTACAAGCCAATTACATTAGACGCCTTTTTGAGAATCATCCTATACATTAGGATAGCGTCGAGTTCGCAATCGTTGGAGCCAATTAGACAACGGAAATAAATAGTTAGTGTAAATGACATAAACATTAATTACGTTTAAAGCCATAATTATAATGAGTTATGGTTTGAGTTAGTTATCGTTGAGATTCAGGTTAATTATAGCTTAATTGTTGGAACTAGTCAGACGACGGGAATAAATAGTTAGTGTGATAATCAGACGATTGGAATAAATAATTGTTCATTATTGTTGAGATTATTATTATTATTAGTTATGGTTGGTGTCAATCGTGGTGGGTTAGGATTATATATAGCATATTTATTATAACCAATCAAACGATGGGAATAAATATTTTATGTGAAATGTCATTGGTGGTTGGAGTCAGCTATGGTTGCAGTTGGTAATAGCTGGATTTGTTTATGGTTAGCTCCCAACGACTACACCGACAACCTCACTGTATGCCTATACTTATGAAATAATACATCAAAATATATGTTTCATTTTATTAATCTAGATATATCCAGCCAGTAATTATACTAACATGATTATATGATTAAGCCTACAGCGATGTATAAAATGTAGGATATCTGGGGAACGAAGCCATACATGAGCCTCAATTCCATCTCCACAGCTATTAACTTCGCCCACCCCAAACGTATTTTGAATATGAATATCCCCCGGACGTTTCCCACCAGACGCCCCCCCCCCCACCGACTATAAGCAATTTAAAATAATAAAATAAATGACGCTGTACGAACTCGTGCACTCCATGAACTTATCGCTGACACGAAGTTTATTAATAACATAAGTCTGGTGTCAATAGCTTTGTTTTTAATCTTTACGTAACCCTTATTACCAAGATATCCTACCCCATGTAAAGCTTCGTATCGCTTGCGCGGAGACCCCCGACATCCCATAAAGCGAGACGTACTTTATGAATAGCCCCAAACACATAGGAATTTAAAAATGGAGAAAAATGCAGGGGTAGTGTTTTGAGGGTATGCTCGAAACACTACGGTAGTGTTTTGAAAGTACGCTCAAAACACTACGATAATGTTTTGAGGGTACGCCCAAAACACAACTGTAGTGTTTTTGAGGGGTAGTGTTTTCAACTTACTACACCGGCCGTGATTCTTATTTGAATTTCCTTGTCTTGGTCTTTGATGCTGTATCGCTGTCCCGCGGTAGCACATAATTGTGCGCGATATTGCACATATGTCCCATGAATCGAATGAAACACATGTACACAGTACGTACTACGTATAGCCTCAAACTGACTCACCTTAATTAAGGTATTCTCTCCCGCAATTATCCTCTATCACAGGCGTCGGCACCGAGGAGGGCTTAGGGGAGCCAATAATATAGGTGGCGAGCAGGAGGTATGATTAGCCCCCAATAATTTAAGATTTTTGGTCAGCCTCGGGGTGTGGTGGAAATTTCAGTTTGTGGAGAGCCTCAAGGTGGTTCTTGGCGAGTCCAATGCAAAATGAGGTTTTTGAAGAGCCTCAGCCTTCCCCCAATATTCACCTCTTTCTCTTTCCGATGCCAGTCTGTATAGTATTCTATGTTCGTAGGATTTCCGATTTCGTTGTCGTATTTAAGCTTTCCGTTGGCCATTCTGTTTATGATAAAAACTTAGCGTGTAGAATAGTTTGCAGTGGAGCAACAGACCAACTGCAACGATTGTCACCAGATATTTTAAACATAAACTCGTTTCCATGACCATTTAATTTATGCTGTTGCTAATTATACCATTTAGTCCTGCCGCCTAACAGTAATTGTGAGCTGAACCGCGCAGTGGAGTATACCCAATGTTTTTGGTGGTTTACAAAACTACAATATCTACAGATTCAGAAATTGCACGATGCTAGCATCCCCGAGGAATGTGAAATATCCAAGATGGCCACCGATGGATGAAAACATAGAATTGACCATAATTCCCATGCTATACCATCTAAACGCTTACTTTTGGGGTCTGATTGTATGTTTTTGCATGCGAAGCTTCCAATGAAATAAATGTTGGTAGTGCATGACAAAATGATACGGAGTAAATCCAAGATGGCTGCCAAACTCACTACTATTACAGTAAAAATCATACATTCGGTCTTAAGCCTTATGTCATATAGAACAACTGGTTACATAAGTAGGATGTCTAGTTATTCAGAATATGCATGTTGACAACCTGCCATCATTGAAACATTTTTTGAAATATCCAAGATGGCCAGCAATGGGTGAAAATAACTAATCTCTCTCGTACAGTGACTGGGGAGAGTGATTTCACCGCGTCATCCTTCGATCAACGAATTGAGTTGGATTTAGATCGTACGGTTCTTTCTCCAGAGAAAGGCAAGACATGCCACCATACGTTTGGAAGTGAACATATGTTGATGTTTCCCTCAAACGTCTACGACGTTGGAGGAAGTGACTTCGACTGTGGAGCTGCAGCTCCATTTCGCATTGCAACCTACTCACAACTACTGAAAACAAACATCAGTTGACCGCCATGTTGGCTGCGATCACTTAACACAAGAAAGAGAAACTCCACTGCGTCACAACGATGCATACGTAGATCAAGACATACGCGCCAATATCCTATTCTAATGGATATCTTCAAAAGCACTGGTACAAAAGCACAATTTATCATTCTTCGACAAGTGGTGGCTGCTTCAATAGAAGAGGCGAGTTGCATAAAGGTGGTATTTGTGAAGCAACATATGTCTATATTCTCTCCATTTGCTACTTTCAATGTTCATCAATTGGCGTGTGTTCTTTTCAAGGAAGGTGCGTGCAAATTCGAGGAAATTGCACTTCATATACTGGCAGCTCGTGTATTCTCGGGGTGCGACACCGTTGTCTAGAATTGGGGGGATTGTTAAACCTTAGTTCAAAAATTTTGGTTGGCAGGCTCCACACTACAAGTTTCAACGGATGTGCTCAATGATTAAATTAGTTTGTATCAATATGTTACGGATGCAAACACAACGAATTCACGCCAACTATCAGATGTGAAACATGGTTGGCAAAGTTTTCAAAGCAAAATGCAAATGCACCCCCGAATTTGCAGTCACTCCCTGCAAAGTCAAAGACGTTTGAGTGAAACTTCAAATGTGCTCACTTCCCAAAAGTTTATACATGCATGTATTTGGAAATTAGTCTTGAAGAGAGGACCTCGATCATGGTCCAATTCAAACAGTCTTCGGATGATTGACGGATGATGGGTGGAAGTCACTCTCCCCAGCTACTGTGCCAGAGGGAGTCGTTGCCACTTCCTCGCCGTCCAGTTAATATGCAACATATTTTTCTCAGAACGTCGATGTCCGATAACAAACATTCGTTTGGGGAAGGGGATCAGAGGCAGTTTCGTATGGCGTCGGACATCGATATTTTAAACTTCGGACCGATACTGTATAATATATATATATATATATATATATATATTGATATAATCATATCAATGTTTACAAACCTTCGTCTGCGAGGCGGGGATGGGGAATGAAGCCAGATGAACGAAATTTCGTCTTATATCACAAGAGTTTGAGAAAGGCTGCATGTGTTCGAAAATAATATAAATGCTTTAATTTGACAATGTGAAGGGGTGTTAAAATGCAAAACAGTTTGTATAACATAATTGGATGAATAATGATACTATTGCAATGTAATTGCAATAAGTGCAATAACATTTAAATTGAGATTAATGCTACTACCATCCTCGCATGCCTGGAGGTAGTTGATTCTATTATCCCCGACAGATATCATACGCACTGTGCGGCAGTTCCCCGAATTAGCTGTGCATATGTACTTTGTATTAGAACTATCTGTCTCCGCCGATCGTGCTGTGAAAACCAAGACAGCTATGATAGCTGATACAGGTAGTCCCAGTATAATTGCACGTTCGACTATTCTTACGAGCGGCTGAGTGTAGTACAATACTTAGTTCTAATTCCCGAACATTACATGTAATATCAACCACGATTGGTTAAAATCTAAACTGCCGAATCGTGAAAGGCAACGAGATGACAGGTTCAGCTTAGCTTAGTTTCAGCTTAACGGCAAGGCGATATATGCCAGGGGGTATCGAGACTAATCTAATCAGCAGCGTCACTGGCGCGCGATGATGGCAAGTACGAAGGTCAACATTAAACATTTTTAAATTAGAAAAAAACACTGCCACAGTGGTCTTGTGTATGGCGTTTTATAGACGCGAATTTACATTGAGATTGGTTATGTTCAAAGCGTACGGTAGTTGCTTAACGGGTAGAACCGTATATTTAAAATCAAATTGAATTAACAGGCATATAACCAGGTTTCGCTGAATATATTAGATCATTTAGATGTAATATTTTTCCTTTAAGTTACCTTAGTTAAGAAGTGAATCCTGTAAGTATGTATAATAGCTGCGCCGCTTTAGTTGCTATTCTTCACTACTGGTCTTTTTTCATCATCACCTGACTGTCTTGTGTCCCACAAAACGGCACCCTTGAAGCATTTAGTAAAAACTCTTGCGGCAGCCATATTTAAATTCAGGGTATTTTTTATTGAATTTTCTTGGGCACAGACCATGGTAGACCTGGTAGCAAGCATGCACGCACACACACGCACATTAAAAGCATGCTATATATAAACTGTCATGTTTTAAAAGTTTTCAACAGGAAGTCATCACGTTCACATAATTATCTTTATTACCGTAGAGCAGGAATAACCACTCACTATGAAAGTAAAGAGAGGCAGCCTTTTCCTAGTTTTTCTTTATTAATTAATATAATGTTCTTACAACTACAATAAATGTGTTGAAGGTCTACACCCCATCAAATTATGGTTAGTAAGCCTGTAACAATGTTTGCAATTTGAAACTTTCAACCCAGCATCATGTTCAAATGGTAAATAAAACATCCATTTTCAAAACAAGCTTTATTGGCAATTGCTGGGGCAGACTGAATTAACCGCAATACCCTTTGATGTTCAACGATGTCCCATTTTCCCACATTCAATGCAGCAGACTTCCTGTCACAAATTACTACGCTGGCTAATTCTGGGTAGAGGAACTGTGTGCCTCCATTTAATAAATCCACAGTAACATGTATACAGATACTATTTATACAGAACACAACCATAAAGACAAAATTTAATCAAAAACAATTACATGTTGGTATCACCAATCTACTGAGTTTATACATCTATTTTGTCTACATTCTTCACAATGAAAAGCTGCACCAAGTATCTGCTTAGGCCGTATACATGCACCACATGCACCAATACATGCACCAATACATGCACCAATACATGCACCAACACATGTACTGCAAAACTTGCACTGCTACAAAACAAACTGATACTCCAGGAGCATTGATTTTCCCCGATGGTATCATTCAACATGGACTACATCCAATGTCTGACTTGACAGAGTGGTAAAATGAACATTCTACAACATTTATTAGGTCTACATTCTATAGGAGCCAACCGTGATGTCAAATTGATATGGCAGTTTTATGCATTGGCCTTTTTTCCCCACCATATTTAATGTCATTCATCACCACAAACAGCTGCTTCTATTTTAGCTGCACACACAAGTAACAGTCACCCCAGATATTTCATTTAATATCATTCGGAATCGACAATATGTTTACGAGAACACCTAAGAACAACTTGCTCGCTGGGAAATTGGGTGGGAGACAGGCCAGAGACAGACTGGAAGGAAGGGCTACTGACTTACCCCTCTGCCGTCACCCGTTTCCCTGATAGTGGCTGCAAGGACTTATGTAACTGTTTCTTTTGTATATCTTAGAATAAAACAATGACTGATCAATTGGTTAACAAAACTGCTTAGGTGACGCAAATTTTGTTTCTGTACATTTGAAGCCAACATTTCTGCAACTACGTGATAGATGACATGACCGACAATGCTTGTTGAACCAACTGTAGATGGGTGTTGGTGTGATTCAAAAGATGTCACCACTGTACCAACGCAAGCAAACAATTAATTACAGTACATGAATTCTACAGAAAAAAGATACAAATGAATCAACATGAAGCAGCTTAACAAACATATATATCCATATACAGTATTTCGATAACAGCAAACTTACGGAACCACCCCTGATCTGCTTCCTAAGGTCTGAAGAGGAATGATCGAACGATGGCACCATCAATTATAGTCGTTTCTTGATGAGTTTCTCGAGCTTGCGGATCCGACTGGACTGTTGATCCGGACTGCCTGATGAGAGCAAAGATCGGTGCTGAGTCCCGTGGCTGTCACTGGTGGCAGAAGTGGGATTTCTCACCCGGTACATTTCCATCATGACGCTCTGCTCCTGCCGGCGAAGACCCTGAAACATTGTGCACACAACACTTCAAAATAAGAGCAAAAAAGTTCCGTTTTGTTACTGAGCTTGTGAAATTGTGACCTATCATGACAAAGTGGGAATCAACTTGCCAAATTATGAGAAAAAAAGAGTTTTATACCTTTTTGGAAACCAGATCATGAACTTTAAAATGATATCTCATTTGTTGAAATATCTTCAGTAGTTTTTGATTTATTGCAAAAAATTTAAGGAAACTTTAAAAATGACGTTTTATGAAACGATGTACTGCAGACTTAAGAAAATATATAAATAAATCAAGTAACAGACATATTTTTGAGACCTACAGACTAACAATTGATAAGTTAATACACACAGAACACGCACAAAACTTTGCTTGAGTGAAACACCTGCATACATAAATATTTTTTTACACACCACCCCATCTCAATTTTCTTGCAACATGCACTGGAGTATAGATGTACTGTATACGTCATAATATCTTAAAAACACTCATTTAATGTCCTGATGTGCTGAAAATATTATGAATAAAATACATTAAAAGTATTGCCAATGTAAACAGTAAAGCTACACATAAAGGTTATATGCAAATATAAAAATAGAGTTAAAAATTTACTCTAATAATAAGTAAAGTTTACACAATATTTCAGACTTTATAGAACAAGATGGCTGACATGACCTCACAGAGTATCATGCTATGACCTTCACTGACCTTCATATCAAGCACCTTCTGGAACTCTGTGCTGTCAGCCTCCGGTAAAAGTTTGATGTAGTTGTCCACAAATGCCTGAGGTGCTGAATGGGGGGACATAACCACCTGTAGCGGGAAGGTCAAAGGTCAGGGACAAAACTCGTGACTGAGTCATGAGGATGTTAGACAGGAGAGAGATCAAGGGATGAAGTCATCAAGATTAACACTTGTCCTATTGATAACTTACAATCTGTTTGACAAGGTTTTCCACCAAATAACTTGTTAATAGTAATAATAAGGTGATTTCTATTGGTTTAAAGATCAGTGAACCATTATTCAATACTTCTTAGTAAATGCGACAATCAATCAATCATTCAAGCCATCAACCAATCAATCAATATTTGATTAAAATGCACCCTGAAACACCTGATTAATAGTTTTTATCTAAACAACTTGTTAGTGCTTAAAAGTACTTGAGTGGGTGCTAGCCACTAACGTAGCAAAATCGGTAGAACAAATGTTTATCACTGGGTGCCCAAGAAAAAGTGCTGTGGTCCTTGTGCTAATATATGGACATATTTAGATTGACACAGTTTGGTAGAATCATGACACAGAGAACATCACAAACAAGAGTACAAAACTACAAGTGCTAGATAGACTGTCTGGACATGGGCCACAAGTAATGAAACATCCGGAAACTCATGAACTAGCTTTTTTGAGCTCTGTACACATCTATCCATTTTTTAGGGTAGAAACAACTGCAGAAGTTTAAAGGAAATAATGATTTACACAGTGTACTAGTCTACACCCATAGCTACAAGCCAAGGGCAACGACTGTATTTTGAACCAAAATGTGTTCTCATAACCATTTAATTTCAACTGTTGCCAATTTTGGCATTGCATGCAACTGATAATAATTTTAACATATTCCAGTATCGCCATCTGGGGAATAACTGAAAACTCAATTTGTGCACTAAAAAGGAAATACCAGGGTAACTCTAAATAGCTACCTTTGTGTTTATTCAGCTTACAAAACGCCATGGGACTGCTTTAACCCAATCAGTCTTTACTGTTAGGGATAAAAAGCGTTTTTGTAAAATTTAGTACCTTCAGAATCATTTCTGCCTTCGTCATGCCCTTGTTGACAATCTTTGTGTAACTGAAAATGAGCATGAAGTGATAAACATGAGTTGTAATAAGTGTAAACGCAGTGATAAACATACGTTATCACAACTGTACATGCAGTAATAAACATAAGTTATCACAACTGTACATGCAGTGATAAACATAAGTTATCACAACTGTACATGCAGTGATAAACATACATTATCACAACTGTACATGCAGTGATAAACATACATTATCACAACTGTACATGCAGTGATAAACATACGTTATCACAACTGTACATGCAGTGATAAACATAAGTTATCACAACTGTACATGCAGTGATAAACATAAGTTATCACAACTGTACATGCAGTGATAAACATAAGTTATCACAACTGTACATGCAGTGATAAACACTAGTTATCACAACTGTACATGCAGTAATAAACATAAGTTATCACAACTGTACATGCAGTGATAAACATAAGTTATCACAACTGTACATGCAGTGATAAACATAAGTTATCACAACTGTACATGCAGTGATAAACTTACGTTATCACAACTGTACATGCAGTGATAAACATACGTTATCACAACTGTACATGCAGTGATAAACATACGTTATCACAACTGTACATGCAGTGATAAACATAAGTTATCACAACTGTACATGCAGTGATAAACATAAGTTATCACAACTGTACATGCAGTGATAAACATAAGTTATCACAACTGTACATGCAGTGATAAACATAAGTTATCACAACTGTACATGCAGTGATAAACATAAGTTATCACAACTGTACATGCAGTGATAAACATAAGTTATCACAACTGTACATGCAGTGATAAACATACGTTATCACAACTGTACATGCAGTGATAAACATAAGTTATCACAACTGTACATGCAGTGATAAACATAAGTTATCACAACTGTACATGCAGTGATAAACATAAGTTATCACAACTGTACATGCAGTGATAAACATAAGTTATCACAACTGTACATGCAGTGATAAACATAAGTTATCACAACTGTACATGCAGTGATAAACATAAGTTATCACAACTGTACATGCAGTGATAAACATAAGTTATCACAACTGTACATGCAGTGATAAACATAAGTTATCACAACTGTACATGCAGTGATAAACATAAGTTATCACAACTGTACATGCAGTGATAAACATAAGTTATCACAACTGTACATGCAGTGATAAACATAAGTTATCACAACTGTACATGCAGTGATAAACATAAGTTATCACAACTGTACATGCAGTGATAAACATAAGTTATCACAACTGTACATGCAGTGATAAACATAAGTTACACATTTTTTTTTGGCAGAGATGTAATGTTTTAAGGCCAGACACCCCAAGGGAAATGTTTTTTTTTGACAAAAAAATACTCAAATTGGTTTTCTGCTAGATTACAATACCTTTGTATACATACTATCAATAAAATTCACTTATATGACAATTACATACGTCTAAGTGAGTTTTAGTATGGATCAAACATTTCAAAATCAAGTAATCAAATACATTATGCAATCTTTGACGGCCATTTTCTCAAAAACAGTTTTTTTCAAATTACTGTATTTGGAAACGGGATATCTCTGGGAGTAATTACTCTATACAAATAAGGTTTTCAATGTTGCATTCAGTAGACTCTGCTCTGTGAAATGATCAGACAATTTTTTTAAATCATCAGTAGTTTGAAAGATATAAGCATATTTGTTGCCAAAAACCAAGGTTTTTTTTCACTTTACAAAAAATTATTAAAACAAAATTAATTAAAACAAATCTTATGGAAAACGCTCTGATCATTTTCACAATGGAAAGTTTAGAGAACATGAATTTGCAAGAATTATAATTATATATATGCTCAATAAAGAATGGCAATGTTTCCAAATTTGCTAATAAGTAGTTCATAATGGTGGACATTTTGTTTGTTACCATGGAAACGGGGGGATGTGGGCAAAAACGTTCAACATACTTTCACTCAGTATGAACCATTCCATACTTTGGGAAGGACAAATTGCACAATTTACACAAATAAAAAAATAATCCTATCTACCTGCTGTGTCTGGCCTTAATGTTTTTAATTCCCCATTAGAGAAGGGTTTGTACGGGACATTTGATGATTGTTCGGATCAATATGCATTGTTTATGCGATTGCTCCAAACTATATAAACCATCAACTGATCAGTTGGGAACGTTTTGTATAACTTTGAACAATCACAGAAAACATGCAAAGTTAAATAATCTTAAGTGAGGTTATTCATTTATTTATGCAGTGCTCTCTGAGACACTATTAAAGTGAGGTTATCCATTTATCTATGTGGTGCTCTCTGAGACACTATTAAAGTGAGGTTATCCATTTATCTATGTGGTGCTCTCTGAGACACTATTCAAGTGAGGTTATCCATTTATCTATGTGGTGCTCTCTGAGACACTATTAAAGTGAGGTTATCCATTTATCTATGTGGTGCTCTCTGAGGCACTATTAAAGTGAGGTTATCCATTTACCTATGTGGTGCTCTCTGAGACACTATTAAAGTGAGTTTATCCATTTATTTATCCAGTGCTCTCTGAGACACTATTAAAGTGAGGTTATCCATTTATCTATGTGGTGCTCTCTGAGACACTATTAAAGTGAGGTTATCCATTTATCTATGTGGTGCTCTCTGAGACACTATTAAAGTAAGGTTATCCATTTATCTATGCGGTGCTCACTGAGACACTATTAATGTGAGGTTATCCATTCGTTGTCAGTGCTCAAATATTTTTTTAATGAAGCAGAAACAACACTTAAATTCAATAGTTAAACATTTAAAAAAATCGCCGAGCTTTCACTCATATCCCCGAATAGCAAGCTGAGCAATATCCCAAGGAAGGTTAAGACCCAACAAGGGCGTGATGACGTATCACGTGATACACATATCCACCTCATTAGTAATTGGACCTGAAGCAATGCCTTTGAGAACGGCGTGCTGCCATATAAATGTTATGCCGTGGTGCATTGGCTAGAGCTTTGGACTCAACCGATAGAACCCAGGTTCGAATCCTGTGTGGCAGAGTTGAACCTTGTTCACTATATGTTGCTTCAGTTCACTCAGCTGTATGAATGAGTACCTGGCTATGGACAGTGGTGGATATTTGTGTACAAATAGTCTTCGCGCATTAATTGCAGCATGGCTGGATGATTCCCAGATAAGTCGAAATGGTGTTCGATTGAACAGGTCTGCCAGGGAATAAAGTGTAAAGCGCTTTGAGCAGTACTGAGGACTGGATACTGCGCTATAATTATAACAACTAAATAAACTGTTTCCTCTCAAAACACTTAATTTTCAACAACAATAAATTGTTCATTAAAATACATTTGGATGGTCCTATATATATAGTTTATACTGTATAACATTTGGATGGTCAGTGTGTTATAATAGATATAGTTTATACTGTATAACATTTGGGTGGTCAGTATGTTACAATAGATATAGTTTATATTATATAACATTTGAGTAGACAGTATGTTATAATAGATATAGTTTATATTGTATAACATTTGAGTAGTCAGTATGTTATAATAGATAGTTTATACTGTATAACATTTGGGTGGTCAGTATGTTATAATAGATATAGTTTATATTGTATAACATTTGAGTAGTCGGTATGTTATAATAGATTAGTTTATACTGTATAACATTTGGATGGTCAGTATGTTATAATAGATATAGTTTATACTGTATAACATTTGGATGGTCAGTATGTTATAATAGATATAGTTTATACTGTATAACATTTGGGTGGTCAGTGTGTTATAATAGATATAGTTTATACTGTATAACATTTGGGTGGTCAGTATGTTATAATATATATAGTTTATACTGTATAACTTTTGGGTGGTCGGTATGTTATAATATATAGTTTATATTGTATATCATTTGGGTGGTGCTGTATAACATTTGGGTGGTCGGTGTGTTATAATAGATATGGTTTATACTGTGTAACATTTGGGTGGTTGGCGTGTTACAACAGATATGGTTTATACCATGTAACATTTGGGTGGTTGGCGTGTTACAACAGATGTGGTTTATACTGTGTAACATCTGGGTGGTTGGCGTGTTACAAGAGATATGGTTTATACCGTGTAACATCTGGGTGGTCAGCGTGTTACAACAGATATGGTTTATACCGTGTAACATCTGGGTGGTTGGCGTGTTACAACAGATATGGTTTATACCGTGTAACATCTGGGTGGTTGGCGTGTTACAACAGATATGTTTTATAATGCATGTCATGATTTTACAATAAAAACAAACGACAGACCCTTTGATTCAGCAGAACAACAAACCTTGCTGGTGCCTTCCTGGCCACTTGGGAACCAACTGAAGGCAGGTCTTGAAGGATAGTCTTCAAAGAATGGGTGTCCAACAGGAGCTGTGGAACAAAGCAAAACAAGAAACTGACATGCCAGGAAAGTGAAACAGCAATGCTGATGGTACCCAACCTATTATATTAAAAGGTCTTACTCAACAAAATTGTTGAGCTCGTCTTTGAGTCATTTAGCAAAAGATCAAACTGGTCTAGCATAGTACTATGACACTGCTTTAAAGCCCCGTTCAAATACAGTTCGATACTTACTATAAAGATATTCAGACTTTTGAAAGATTTCCCAGGGAGAAATTAACATGTGTTCACCAATGTTTCAAGAAAATGTCTTCATATCAAGCCTTTTCCAAGGAAAGAGGAATTTTTTCTGGCCGATGAGTCCCAAAGTTACCAACAAATGAATAATATCCTAAGTGTTAAGATGAAGGCATCTGTGCTTAGTCTACTTACCTGTTCTGCACCAACAGTGCTGATACTTTTACACTTGTATATGGCGTTGATGAACTTAGGAGTGAACGATCTGAAAGCATGCAATGTGTACTACGTTTATGGCAATATTTACCAGAATTACGATGCAGATAACAAAACTGTACCAACATTGTACCAACATTATACCAACGCTCATTTTGAAACCGAAAATGAAGCCAAAGGGCCAAATGGTTGATTTTGACAAACTTGTTATTTTGTAATATATTTTATAGAGAATTGTCTACAAGCATTCATAATGTTTTTGAAATAGAACACCTTCTGGCAAACTAGCAAATTATCATGCCTTCAGAACATGGTTTCTCAGAATTTCTTTTCTGTAAGTACGAAGTTAAAAAGTACGTAACTTTGACCACAGATAAGGTGGCATCGTATGACTTTCCTCCTCTGTCACATGGTACAAACAACTAAGTAAGTGATGGTAGTTCAATGACACTCATTCTGTGGTGCAGGGTCACATGTCTGCATTACTTAAAGGGAGCTTTTCCATGTTTTTATTGTAACATACAAAGTATTTATAATAACATACAGACCAGCCCAAATTTGTTTTAGTGAACCACATTTGTTATAGAAATGTAAGTAATTTGGATAGAAAGAGTTTGTTTATATGGAATATTGAACAGACAACCTCTGTTTGACCCTTTAGATCTCAAGTGGACCAAAGCCACTCAGAGTGAGGCTCCAACCTGGCCAAACCCAGCCCAAAATAACCGCGTAATGCTATTTTTGTGTAACGAGGTTTGAACATACGGTCCTCACTTTTTTATGTTTCGAGTCAAATAAGTGGGGAAAGAGGGACATTTAAAATAACGACTGAGGTCTAAACGGCTAATAGCTTAATGTGGACAAGTTTTACAGATGCACCAAGTAAAAGAATTGGCAATAAGAGGAGGAGAATGGGGGAGTGAGGGAGGGAGAGAGGGAGGGAGGGCATGAGGGAGGGCGTGAGAGAGGGAGTGAGTGAGGGACGGAGGGAGAGAGTGAAGGAGAGACGGAAGGAGGGAGGGACGGAGTGAGGATGATTATTTGAAACAGAAAAACCAGGAGATAGAACAAAACTGGCAAAACACAAGATACCTTCTTCCCAAATCATGAGCTTGGCCCCATTGGTTTTACGAAAAATAATCTTCAGCACACAAATATGGCATATTTCCCACTATTCCTTGCAACAAGACAAGTGGTGACACCTACGAGGCAAACTTGATGCAGAATTGAGTGAAATATTTGCGAGATGTCGTGAGGTTGTCTCTGAGGATTGGGAGGTTCTGTTTGAGGTGACCTATGATGGCAGTGACGTAGCCACTCTGGTCCCCCACAACCTCTACTGTCTGCCATGACAACTGAAACACACCAGCCAAGTACTGTTGGAACACAGACGCCTTGTGAAATGTATCCTAAAGGGACATAGCCTGTTCATCTACCCTGAAATAGCGGGCGTAGTAATTTCTAACTGGAAGTCTGCTGTGTTGACAGTGGGAAAGTGAGCATTGTTGAACATCAAAGGGTATAGCAGTTAACTCGGCCCGACTCCGACTATTGCCAATAAAGCTTCTTTTGAAACTACGTTTTGTTTACTATTTGAACATGCCTTCAAATTGCAACCATTGTTAAGGGCTTACTAAACACAATACGGCAGGCATATCAAGGTAGTTAGTGTAGCCTTAAGAACGTTATAATTAATACATTAAAAACTAGGAACAGACTACGCCTTTTAATTAACTGTCATATCTTTAAAATCCCTATATTGAAACAAATTTGAGGTATTAAACCAAAATAACCAGTTCATTTTGGGAAATTATGATGGGTAGTTTTGTGGAATGTCTCATGGAATATTTAATTTGTATATTTTTTTTTTGTCAACAAATAATATATTATATTGTGAATGAAGTAGTTTGTATGAATAAAGAGAAAACCATCACTCAAAAGATAGATTCGTTAAAGAAATTATCCCAACTAATATCGCTCATAACTATCATGTAAAACACCATCAAACTTTGTGCAAAAATAGAAAGTGTTAACAACCTTAGAACACATCATGTTTTACATGTGTTATTCACTTTATTTAACTAAAATCGTGATCCCATAGAATTCAAGTCAGTTTTTAAATAAACAAGTCTGCTAGGTGATCATGTGTAGAGCGCTTTGAACTGGATCATCTCAAAACATCAATGTCCAATAACAGACAAAATTACTTTCATCTGGCTTCATCAACCCCTCCCCGTCCCCTCAGATGAAAGTTTGTAAACACTGGTATGATGATATAATTATATTAACAGTATCAGTCCTAAACATAAAACATCGATGTCCGATGTCACACAAAAGTGCCTCCCATTCCCTTAAATGGAAGTAATTGTGTGTGATAACAGACATCGATGTTCTGAGATGATATTCTCACACTGACCTCATTGGGGAAGACTCTGGGTGTGACATGTGACTTACCTTGACCATTGCAAAGAGAGCTGGTTCACAAGCACCCTCGAGGTCTTGCACAAGTAGTTGGATACAGGAGGCGATAACACTGGAGAGATTGGAGAAACGCATAAAGCAGCATATCAACATCTCCAGAGACAAATGTGTGTTATCTAAAGTCCTATTTTTGTGCATAGTTACAGTTTTTTTTGTGGCAAATAAGTCTTCAAAATGTATGAGTGATTAATTATTTGCAAATGGTTATAAGTTTTGCTATACATGTCATATAGTATGTGATTTTGCAGCACCAAAGGTAAGGATGGATCGTGAAGAATCTGCTTTTCAAATATGGCCAAATTTTCAGTTGAACGTAACTAGAAATGCACACACCCAACCTTCATATTGTTTTACTGAAATTGAGGCTGTAGGTACAGGGTACTCTCCATAATCTTTATTAAAAAAACACCTCAAATTGTCCACATTTGTGCAGAAATGATGCCCTCTGAAATTATATTTCATTTTCTGTCTTCACTCAGTCTCTACAATGGATGGATCCTGCATGTTGCAATCTGCCTATGTCACAAATCATAATTATGCGAGTGACCTCCGTCAACCTTTGCTTTGCCAACAACATTGATCAAAGTAATACATTACACCACTTGATTGCCATGACAACTGCAAGATTAAACATTCATGCATAAAATGTTTCCTTAACCAACAATACCTTACGTTCTTTGCAAAGAAAAACATTTGGGATCCAAATTTCAACATACTATACAACATAATGTTTGGTAGCTACACATGTTCTTCAGCCATTTTGAAAGCTTGATAGGCACTGCTGCAAAATAGCTGTGTTGAAAGTAGATGTTATGCGTTTGATGCAACTGATTATGAATGTATTTTTCTATGAAAATGCTGCCATCCATGCCATTAAGTTAATGATTAGGAACAGTTTGGTTTTATTAAAAGTTTAACTTGTCATCTCATTAAAAAATAATCTTCTTCAAATTCCAAACCAACTATGGAACTATTTTGGAGATTTGCTGGCGCGGCACGATGTCAGCACGATATAACTTCGAGTGCAAAATCGACTTCCGGGGCAAAAAGCGACATCGCGGTGTGAACTCTAAAAGCGATCCAGGTGTGACTCACTTGTGGAATGTGTCCTGTTGAGCAGAGAGGTTGATCTGTGAGATGAGCATGGCGTCCACCTTCTCCTTGAGTTTGTCCTCGAGCTGTTGTGCTGTCTCCATGCAGTACTCGGCCGTACACAGCACGCTGCACACACGACACTGCTCCTCTTCTGTCAACTTGCTTGTCCCCGCCCCCTCGCCCTCCTTCAAGATGCTATGGATCAGACCGCTCGCTGTCGTGATCCCCTCCGACCGACCCAATCTGGATACAAGGAATCATTTGATGAACGTTTGAAGGCAAAACACAATACAGTGGACCCTCACTTTATGGTCACTTCTGTAATACAGCCACTTCACAATACAGTGTACCCTCACTTTATGGTCACTTCTGTAATACAGCCACTTCACAATACAGTGTATCCTCACTTTATGGTCACTTCTGTAATACAGCCACTTCACAATACAGTGTACCCTCACTTTATGGTCACTTCTGTAATACAGCCACTTCACAATACAGTGTATCCTCACTTTATGGTCACTTCTGTAATACAGCCACTTCACAATACAGTGTATCCTCACTTTATGGTCACTTCTGTAATACAGCCACTTCACAATACAGTGTACCCTCACTTTATGGTCACTTCTGTAATACAGCCACTTCACAATACAGTGTATCCTCACTTTATGGTCACTTTTGTAATACAGCCACTTCACAATACAGTGTACCCTCACTTTATGGTCACTTCTGTAATACAGCCACTTCACAATACAGTGTATCCTCACTTTATGGTCACTTCTGTAATACAGCCACTTCACAATACAGTGTATCCTCACTTTATGGTCACCTCTGTAATACAGCCACTTCACAATACAGTGGACCCTCACTTTATGATCACCTTTGTAATACAGCCACTTCACAATACAGTGGACCCTCACTTTATGGTCACCTCTGTAATACAGCCACTTCACAATACAGTGTATCCTCACTTTATGGTCACCTCTGTAATACAGCCACTTCACAATACAGTGGACCCTCACTTTATGATCACCTTTGTAATACAGCCACTTCACAATACAGTGGACCCTCACTTTATGGTCACCTCTGTAATACAGCCACTTCACAATACAGTGGACCCTCACTTTATGATCACCTCTGTAATGCAGCCACTTCATAATATAGTGGACCCTCACTTTATGGTCACCTCTGTAATGCAGCCACTTCGCAATTCAGGTCACCCTAGGATAGTTCTAAATTATGTCTGTATCAGTAAAGGATAGGAAACATAATCTCACTAATACGGTCACCTCGCTATTCAGGTCACTTTGGTCCAGTCCGGAGGGTGACTTTATTTCTGAGGTTTCACAGTAAATCCATTATGTAAAAAAATTATTTTTAATATTTGTTTACAGTTTTAAAAAAGAAAAGGAAATGTTTTATGTAATGCAGTATCCAGTCCTCACGACTGCTCAAAGCAATTTACACTTTACTCCCTGGAAAATCTGTTCAATCGAACACTATCTCGACTTCTTTGGGAAGCATTCAGCCATGCTGCAATTAATGCGCAAATATTATTTGTTCACAAATATCCACCACAGCCTATAGCAAGGTACTCATTCATACAGCTGAGTGAACTGGAGCAACATGGATTGAACGAACTAGCCCAAGGTTCGACATGGCAGCACAGGATTCGAACCCAAGTTCTCTCGATTGAGAGTCTGATGCTCCAACCACTGTGCCACTGCAGATGCACAGAAAGGAGGAATTTCTTCCATACACAGTGATCTGACTTAGGCTGGTCTCGTAAGTTCACAACAAAATTGTAAGCATTACGAGGGGGTGGTTTGGTGGTCACCCCGTGTCGTGGGGGAAATAAATTTATACAGCTGCACCATCTAAACAGTGAAACATGTGTTAATGAATGCAAATTGATGTTAACAGCCATTTTTTATTGTAAAAATCGGAAGTCCCACTCCATTATTTGCGAGGGAATGGAAGTCCAACGATCAAAGCACAATTTTATTTGAACTTTGCAAACTTACAAGATTGTCCCTTGTCTTCTGACTACAGTGGCGCTCTATAGACAACTGGTAACCACTCAATTCTCTCAGGTAGGAGAAAAACCCTCTAGAAAAGCACATCATATCAAAACCATATAATTAAATATATCTAAATAACTACCCTTGTGTTTTCTGAAATACATCTCTAATTGGCATATGAGAGGCCAATGGTCAAAGGAAGTGAAGGAACACCGAGACAGGTTAGTGGACTTGCAGCCTTGGAGGAGATGCACTTACAATGCTCCCGAGTTAGCACATTAATTTACAGACAATACACGTGAAAGGACCAAAGACAATAAAACTTACTTGGGCAGGTTGTTGAGAAGTATTCGCTGTGCGTACTCCTTGAGATACTTTTGGAAGGTGTGAGTGAGGTCTATCATGGGCTGACCTGTGCTCAGTTGGGAGCACTGAACCATGCACTTCTTGTAGTAGACGAACAAGTCCGCACAACTCGGCAGTACGTTGCTGTATGAAAACAACGTCAACGGTGAAATAATATACATTCATCAACAAAACACAGGTACCATATTCATTCTGTTAAGCGTACAGTGCGTTTAACAAATATTTGAGATGTGGAAATATGTCAAATTTTGTATTTCAATACATGCATTTTTGTTGGTTCCTGGTGTTCCTGAGTACAGCCATCTCAGCAGGTCTGACTGGCAGTGATTTATGCACCTCACATATCACAACATTGTAAGGTCTGACTGGCAGGTGATTTATGCACCTCACATATCACAACATTGTAAGGTCTGACTGGCAGTGATTTATGCACCTCACATATCACAACATTGCAAGGTCTGACTGGCAGGTGATTTATGCACCTCACATATCACAACATTGTAAGGTCTGACTGGCAGTGATTTATGCACCTCACATATCACAACATTGTAAGGTCTGACTGGCAGTGATTTATGCACCTCACATATCACAACATTGTAAGGTCTGACTGGCAGTGATTTATGCACCTCACATATCACAACATTGTAAGGTCTGACTGGCAGGTGATTTATGCACCTCACATATCACAACATTGTAAGGTCTGACTGGCAGTGATTTATGCACCTCACATATCACAACATTGTAAGGTCTGACTGGCAGTGATTTATGCACCTCACATATCACAACATTGTAAGGTCTGACTGGCAGTGATTTATGCACCTCACATATCACAACATTGTAAGGTCTGACTGGCAGTGATTTATGCACCTCACATATCACAACATTGTAAGGTCTGACTGACAGGTGATTTATGCATCTCACATATCACAACATTGTAAGGTCTGACTGGCAAGTGGTTTATGCACCTCACATATCACAACATTGTAAGGTCTGACTGGCCAGTGATTTATGCACCTCACATATCACAACATTGTAAGGTCTGACTGGCAGGTGATTTATGCACCTCACATATCACAACATTGTAAGGTCTGACTGGCCAGTGATTTATGCACCTCACATATCACAACATTGTAAGGTCTGACTGGCCAGTGATTTATGCACCTCACATATCACAACATTGTAAGGTCTGACTGGCCAGTGATTTATGCACCTCACATATCACAACATTGTAAGGTCTGATCATTTTGATATTTTGTCATCACTGAGCTTTGATTATAGAATGACATTGGTAGAAATGAAATGACAGCGATGGATTAAAGATTTAAGGTTGGTTGGCGATCACTGTCAGAGTCAGATGCTGCTATAAGGGGGTGTTCACTAATTAGGGCATTTACACGTACGAGAACAAATACAGTATATCCCATTGGTGACAAGTTGTGACAGTTCACACTTAAGGTACATCATATATCCCATTGGTGACAGGTTGTGACAGTTCACACTTAAGGTACATCATATATCCCATTGGTGACAGGTTGCGACAGTTCAGACTTAAGGTACATCATATATCCCATTGGTGACAGGTTGTGACAGTTCACACTTAAGGTACATCATATATCCCATTGGTGACAGGTTGTGACAGTTCACACTTAAGGTACATCATATATCCCATCGGTGCAGGTTGCGACAGTTCAGACTTAAGGTACATCATATATCCCATTGGTGACAGGTTGTGACAGTTCAGACTTAAGGTACATCATATATCCCATTGGTGACATGTTGCGACAGTTCAGACTTAAGGTACATCATATATCCCATTGGTGACATGTTGCGACAGTTCAGACTTAAGGTACATCATATATCCCATTGGTGACAGGTTGCGACAGTTCACACTTAAGGTACATCATATATCCCATTGGTGACAGGTTGTGACAGTTCAGACTTAAGGTACATCATATATCCCATTGGTGACAGGTTGTGACAGTTCAGACTTAAGGTACATCATATATCCCATTGGTGACAGGTTGTGACAGTTCAGACTTAAGGTACATCATATATCCCATTGGTGACAGGTTGTGACAGTTCAGACTTAAGGTACATCATATATCCCATTGGTGACAGGTTGTGACAGTTCACACTTAAGGTACATCATATATCCCATTGGTGACAGGTTGTGACAGTTCAGACTTAAGGTACATCATATATCCCATTGGTGACAGGTTGTGACAGTTCAGACTTAAGGTACATCATATATCCCATTGGTGACAGGTTGTGACAGTTCAGACTTAAGGTACATCATATATCCCATTGGTGACAGGTTGTGACAGTTCACACTTAAGGTACATCATATATCCCATTGGTGCAGGTTGTGACAGTTCAGACTTAAGGTACATCATATATCCCATTGGTGACAGGTTGTGACAGTTCAGACTTAAGGTACATCATATATCCCATTGGTGACATGTTGCGACAGTTCAGACTTAAGGTACATCATATATCCCATTGGTGACATGTTGCGACAGTTCAGACTTAAGGTACATCATATATCCCATTGGTGACAGGTTGCGACAGTTCACACTTAAGGTACATCATATATCCCATTGGTGACAGGTTGTGACAGTTCAGACTTAAGGTACATCATATATCCCATTGGTGACAGGTTGTGACAGTTCAGACTTAAGGTACATCATATATCCCATTGGTGACAGGTTGTGACAGTTCAGACTTAAGGTACATCATATATCCCATTGGTGACAGGTTGTGACAGTTCAGACTTAAGGTACATCATATATTCCATTGGTGACAGGTTCGACAGTTCACACTTAAGATTTTGTGTATATCCCATTGGTGACATGTTGCGACAGTTCAGACTTAAGGTACATCATATATCCCATTGGTGACATGTTGCGACAGTTCAGACTTAAGGTACATCATATATCCCATTGGTGACAGGTTGCGACAGTTCAGACTTAAGGTACATCATATATCCCATTGGTGACAGGTTGTGACAGTTCAGACTTAAGGTACATCATATATCCCATTGGTGACATGTTGCGACAGTTCAGACTTAAGGTACATCATATATCCCATTGGTGACAGGTTGTGACAGTTCAGACTTAAGGTACATCATATATCCCATTGGTGACAGGTTGTGACAGTTCACACTTAAGGTACATCATATATCCCATTGGTGACAGGTTGTGACAGTTCAGACTTAAGGTACATCATATATCCCATTGGTGACAGGTTGTGACAGTTCACACTTAAGGTACATCATATATCCCATTGGTGACAGGTTGTGACAGTTCAGACTTAAGGTACATCATATATCCCATTGGTGACAGGTTGTGACAGTTCAGACTTAAGGTACATCATATATCCCACTGGTGACAGGTTGTGACAGTTCAGACTTAAGGTACATCATATATTCCATTGGTGACAGGTTGTGACAGTTCACACTTAAGGTACATCATATATCCCATTGGTGACAGGTTGTGACAGTTCAGACTTAAGGTACATCATATATCCCATTGGTGACAGGTTGCGACAGTTCAGACTTAAGGTACATCATATATCCCATTGGTGACAGGTTGCGACAGTTCACACTTAAGGTACATCATATATCCCATTGGTGACAGGTTGTGACAGTTCAGACTTAAGGTACATCATATATCCCATTGGTGACAGGTTGTGACAGTTCAGACTTAAGGTACATCATATATCCCATTGGTGACAGGTTGCGACAGTTCAGACTTAAGGTACATCATATATCCCATTGGTGACAGGTTGCGACAGTTCAGACTTAAGGTACATCATATATCCCATTGGTGACATGTTGCGACAGTTCAGACTTAAGGTACATCATATATCCCATTGGTGACATGTTGCGACAGTTCAGACTTAAGGTACATCATATATCCCATTGGTGACAGGTTGCGACAGTTCAGACTTAAGGTACATCATATATCCCATTGGTGACAGGTTGTGACGACAGTTCAGACTTAAGGTACATCATATCCCATTGGTGACCCAGTTGGGTACATCATATATCCCATTGGTGACAGGTTGTGACAGTTCAGACTTAAGGTACATCATATATCCCATTGGTGACAGGTTGTGACAGTTCACACTTAAGGTACATCATATATCCCATTGGTGACAGGTTGTGACAGTTCAGACTTAAGGTACATCATATATCCCATTGGTGACAGGTTGTGACAGTTCAGACTTAAGGTACATCATATATCCCATTGGTGACATGTTGCGACAGTTCAGACTTAAGGTACATCATATATCCCATTGGTGACAGTTGCGACAGTTCAGACTTAAGGTACATCATATATCCCATTGGTGACAGGTTGCGACAGTTCACACTTAAGGTACATCATATATCCCATTGGTGACAGGTTGTGACAGTTCAGACTTAAGGTACATCATATATCCCATTGGTGACAGGTTGTGACAGTTCAGACTTAAGGTACATCATATATCCCATTGGTGACAGGTTGTGACAGTTCAGACTTAAGGTACATCATATATCCCATTGGTGACAGGTTGTGACAGTTCAGACTTAAGGTACATCATATATTCCATTGGTGACAGGTTGTGACAGTTCACACTTAAGGTACATCATATATCCCATTGGTGACAGGTTGTGACAGTTCAGACTTAAGGTACATCATATATCCCATTGGTGACAGGTTGTGACAGTTCAGACTTAAGGTACATCATATATCCCATTGGTGACAGGTTGTGACAGTTCAGACTTAAGGTACATCATATATCCCATTGGTGACAGGTTGTGACAGTTCAGACTTAAGGTACATCATATATCCCATTGGTGACAGGTTGTGACAGTTCACACTTAAGGTACATCATATATCCCATTGGTGACAGGTTGTGACAGTTCACACTTAAGGTACATCATATATCCCATTGGTGACAGGTTGTGACAGTTCACACTTAAGGTACATCATATATCTCATTGGTGACAGATTGTGACAGTTCAGACTTAATGTACATCATGTCAAACCATCTTAAAGGGCAACATTTCAGTTTTACAACAATTCCAATGTCATGTGTGTAAGTCAATTTGTTGTGAAGTTATACGTGGTTGAACTGATCCACCTGAAGAATAACAGTTTGGGAGGTCGCAACCTTATGCAACCTCCCATAACAGGGTGTAGTGTATAACATGTTTTGCTACAAAACATTTTTATATTTATAAAACCATTTAGTGTATAATTATTATAGATGTTTTCATCATTTCTTTGAGAAAATGAAAATAACTTTAGGGTGGTGTGCATGCCAGCATTATGAAGCATGTCAACGGTGGGGGTTCTACAAGCAGGGTGATGTAGTTTATGGGTGGTCTCTTGGTTTATATATTAAAGTAATCATGTGACCAGATAACATGTCTGACATACCTTGTGGTGTCTGCCTCCAGGCGCGGTACACCGTTCCGTCGGAAGTCATCGGCAAAATGCTCAATTAGCTCCGCCAAGTTCCTGCAGCATTATCATTTAATTAGTGAAGGATGAATAGATGGATGGACAGACTTATTGAATAACAGACAGACTAACAAGTAATTAACTGACTAAGAGACAGACTGACTGACACACAGACATATTTATTTTATTACATACATTCTATTTTTTATGAAATGTAATTAACTCTGTACACTTCCGAGTTAATTTCACTTTCATGAGTCTGATCTATTGTAAACAACAAACGGTTTCTTGACCTTTAAGAAGATGAGGAAGATGTTACGGAGTTACCTATAAGTGACTAACACAAACCATCAATAACCAAATAAACGGGGTTGGAGTCATCATAATGATACTAATGGTGTTCATTACACAATGATAATGATACTAAACATGATCGATTCTAAATTCATGTAATGGTAACGCTATATAAGAACTTATTTATATATAACTGGCTATTGGTGATAAAGACAATGGAAATGGCAATGCTAGCTTGTATTGAATTAAAATTTATATAGTCACATTATGGTAATGAAAATGATGATGAAATATAATTTGTTCTTTGTGATAACAATAAAGGACCCTCCATAATGACTCCAGACGTGCACTGTACAAATGAAGTGACTCCTTACTTGTCCTGTGATTCTATGTAGATGTTCAGATGAGGAACAAAGCATTGTGAGATCTGTCCAATGAAAGGTGACTGTTCTGTCTTTGATGGCACACTCTGCAAATTAACAAATCTCAATCTTTTCTTGATGTTTAGCCAGACTTCCCAAGAAATGCAAAATAGCAATGAATAATCTTTAAAATAAGAGTTCTGTGGAATCTCTCTGCTACTAGATGGAAACAGTTACCTGAACAGCAAGTTGATCGCATTAGTGTGATTACTGTCCTATATTTTACTGTTTGGGAAACAATTTGGGACAGTCCTAGGGTGATTGTAATTGCAAGGTGGCTGCATTACTGAGGTGACCATCAAGTGAGGTTTGATAGTACTATTTTCACATAGAAGACAGTAAGACATATTCAATGTTTACATTTCCACAGTTTGGATGCTAACCGTGTATTAATTTTTTGATTTCCCACCATGTTCACTTATTTATTCATTCATACAAAACACATTATTATTTACACTTGTCCACGTTAATGCAATAATAATGAAACTGTCTTTGGAGTGAAACTGATAAAACAGTTAAAGTTGACAATGATAGCAGTGAATAGGACAATATGGTTTTAAATACACTAATCAACTTTTAAATGAAACTTGTGAAACATGATGTACAGTATGAGGCTGTGTTTGCATGGGATGCTAAGTATATCAACAAATTCTCTGTCAGTTGACATTTTCAAACAGCGTTCATTCAAAAACTTCCAGTACAAAGCCATATGGAAAGTACCCCTACTGCACAGCAGATACACAATAGAATCCAGTATCATAAGTTACTTAACTATCTAGATGGCGCCACTTTGACATGATGTCAAAACCAAACGACGGACGGATGGGGAAGTGGGTGTCTGGATGTTTGTAAGCGACTGAGGTGTAAAGGGTCAACGCACACAGTTGCGGTGACAAGATAGACAGACGAGTTTGACGCAATAGATAACCACAAACGCACCTGTTTTTCTGTTGTGTTGGATTCTTCCTTGCCCGACTCCTCGAAGGGGTTGATTGGCTCAGCAAAGGGGTTGGTGGGAGAGAGGGGGGTGAGAGCAGCAGTGGGGGGCTACGAAGCAGGGTAAAGGGTAATTAGTGACATGACGGTAGAACATACACTATTCTTGGTTGCAGGGGTTAATATGCATGGCTGGTTTCTTATGGTTGGGCACAAAAGTAAACAAATATGTAACATTACATGTGATTTTATATCTTAGCAGTGTAACTTTTTTCTTTTATTCAATGAAACATTGTAACTTTGTTCGTGCACATAGAGTTGTAGATTTCTGAGTCCAAATACAGATGTTAACAATAATAAAAATGGGCCAAGTGGCCCTGAAGTCCTTTGGACTAATACGTCTATATGTGACCCCTGACCAAATGAGTGATAAGTTGGAAAAATTGTAACATTGTTTTCTTACATTCTTGTAAAGGTTGGGTAGCGTGCTTTACACGGTTTCAAAAATTATGACTGCTACAAAAATTGGCGAAGTTATGGAGCATTGAACATGGTAGGGGTCAAAAAGTAAAAATGGGTCAGCTGGACGGTGACAGACCGTTTGAAATTGAAGCCTTTGTAAAACTTTTGTCTCGACTTCACCGAAGGCAGTGTCCTGCTGTCATAACTTCGAAGGTGTTACTCACCTAACTTACAAATATATAGGGAGCTAATGGAGAGGCCCATCATAATCCATAGCACTACAAAATGAAGTATCTGAAAGTCACACTTCATATACTGAGTGACACATCTCGTACTGTCTCTCTGCACTGTCGCAATGTCCAATAGTTTCCTATCACAACCCTCATGTACAATATAACAAAGCTATATATTTCTAACACCACAACATATGTATTATCATTGGATAGGTAATTGAATAATCTTTCAGATGAATGCAACTTGTAGTAACAGAAAATGAAGCATACAAAAGTTACACCGCAAACAATGACATGCATTCTCAAAATGTGATTCATTCAAAAATTAGTGCTATATAATAGTAGTTTGTCAAAATGAAAACAAAGTCAAAGACAGTGTCCACCAAGCAGTAGTAGAGCAGTTTTATAATAATAATAATCACAAGTTAAGTGGCAGTGATCTTCCTTTTATCATTCATGTGATGTTTATTGTGAGCAGGTCGGACAAATGGTTATCATACGTAGACAGGTACAGAAAGAAACTGAAATTTTCTATAAAAAGAACACGTTTGCCTATCAATGGCATGTATTTCCTATTGTTGCTGTTTCTGCCAGGCAGACACAGTTTCTGCCCGGCATAAATCAAACAACCCTGTAGGTAATTATTAATCAAATGTTTTTTGGTGAATCATAGTTACAGATCATTAAGGATTATGATGGAAGTAAAATGTTTACATGTTTACTGTTCACTGAAAAAAACAGCTCCACAGACCTAATTATAGTTATTGTTAAGATGTTTAACCTAGTTCCATTATCTGACATTGTGCCAACAGATTGGTGTATTGGGATCATTAAGCCTATATAATTATTATATAAACATAGCAGCAGACACTGGAACAGTGTGACTGCTGCCTGGCTAAATGGATGCAATGGTGCTTTGAAGTTAGTTCTTCTGCCAACTATCCTTTTCACACAAGCCTACAGGTTTAGTAGCTGCCAGCACACTATTGAGCCTAAACTACCATGCAGGTGTGAAAAACGTGATGATGTATTTGAACTTGATCCACTAATTAACTGTCCACCAAGCAGTAGCAGAGCAGTTTTATAATAATAATAATCCACAAGTTAAGTGGCAGTGATCTTCCTTTTATCATTCATGTGATGTTTATTGTGAGCAGGGCAGACAAATGGTTATCATACGTAGACAGGTGCAGAAAGAAACTAAAATTTTCTATAAAAAGAACCACATACCTAAACAAAGCGAATGTAATAGGTGAAGAACAGGCAGTGTTCAGATAGGGGTATTGGTTGAATTGTTTTTGTCTTGACACAAAAGGCTTTATTGTGCCTTAACTATGTCAACTCTTCTAATGGTTGACATTTGGTTGTTTCAGGTGTCAACTATATTGTGAATCTGTAATTATACGTCTATATTGATACAATTGATTTACACAGTACCATGTCTACACAAGGCATGGCAAGCGTAAACAGAACAGTAGAATGCATTTGATATAAATAAAGTGTCAGATATTTCACTCTTTAGTTGTCCAGAATATTAATTTTCTATGTTTGTCACCTACAGTTGACAGAATATTAATTTTCTATGTTTGTCACCTACAGGTTTCTACAGACAATACATCTTTAACCATAAGACACCACAGTCACACCATTTTATAATAATTAAATGAACATCAAAATAAACACAACTTGCAATTATAGAAAATCAATAGGTTTGAAGATACAGTTTAAAAGTGTTAGGCAACTGTTCAGTCTAACAGGGATCAAGTGTGTCTACTCTACCTGGGTGCTGTGACCAATGAAAGATTAGTCAAGATCTCAATGGACTAGGCTGTAGAGATTAGTCACAGCTGTTGACTTTGTGGCACAATACACAACATCTACTGTTGGGGGTGGTTTCAAGGGCCCTTCTCAAAACCACATCACTAGATAATGTAAAACTTTTGCACTTTGGGGGCCCCTTAGGTGCCCTTAGAATGATTCAATCAAATACAGATTTCTTGTATATAGTGGCAACACCTTAAAATACTTCTATGCAAAATTTGAAAAAAAAGTTGCTGAACAGTTTTTGTAAAAATAGGCAAAATGTTACATTTTCACCAGTTTTGGGGTCCTTGGAGGCCCTAGGGAGCCCTTAAAATGATTCAATCAAATACAGATTTCTCGTGCATAGTGGCAGTGCCCTAAGATATGTATATGCAAAATTAGAGAAAAAGTTGCTGAACGGTTTCCGAGATACGACAGCTAACGGCGGACAGCGGACGCAGAGTGATGGTAATAGTCCCTTGGACCTTCGGCCAAAGGACCAAAAAGGGGTGGTTTGATTCTCACCACATGTCAGAGTTGAGTAAAACACATATTAATGCACACTAACATATCAGACACAAACAGCATGGTGGGTAATGGCCACCATGTCATGTTAACTAAATCCAGCAGCTGTTGACTACAGTTTTGAGTACCACTGCAGTGGAAGTGGAATGCAGCTCAGAAAGGGACCATTTAACATTTATTTCACACTCCTGATGATTTTAACCAAATCAAAGTAGCAGCCTATGTTTGAAAACAATTGAAATGTTCATCTGTCATTGTGTACACAATGACATGCACTGTAGGTTCATTGACATGACGTGTCATTTTGAATGCGATGATCGCGTCATGACAAAGAAATATGACGATCGTAACTCAACACGTGTGATTATGAAATCAAAACTGTATTATGGGTAATGATGACCTTAACCATACCTTATCTGGTTGTAGAGTTCGGCCAGAGAATCGCCGTGCACACAGCATCTCAAAGTTGATTGTCCTTTGTATAGCAAACAGCAGTAGTTTGACGTCAATCTCACTGACACGTCGTGTCATCATATTCGACAGCTCCTTCCTGTGTTACATACGTAGAATTGTTTTACAATTTAAAAGAAGGCAGTCTGTTCCTAGATTTAAGTAATTAATTAATATATTGAAAATTTATAAGACTATACTAACTATGTTGAAGGTATACTTACCACCAAATTGTGTTTAGTAAGCCCATAATAACGTTTGCAATTTAGAAGGTACGACCCCGGAGCATGTTCAAATAGTCAACATAACATCCAGTTTCATAACAAACTTTATCAACAATATTGCCAAGATGGGCTGAGTTAACAGCAATAACCTTTGATGTTCAACACTGTCCCATTTGACCCCAATCAACACAGCGAACTTCCTGTTACAAATTACTAACCCCGCTAATTCCAGGTAGAGGAACTGACTGGCTTCCTTTAATAAGTTTCATGTATTCACTCATTCTTTTAACCCTGTAGACCCAACCAACAAGGTGAATACTGAGCCACATCTGGACACTTAATAAGATATAGAAGGAGAAAACAGTAGCAAATAAAAATGGTAGAGAAGTTAATATCATACAATCAGCAATATTAAAACAGAGAAGTTAGCACAAAAAATCAGCAATGCTAAGTAAAACGAAGAAATTTTATACAATTTCAGAGAAAACAGTTATTTCTTTGTGGGCCTTACTGAAATCTACAACATTTATTTCTTTATTGAAATATCTATTTCTTTACAAACCTGGTTTACCTTTAAACCATTCGTGGTTTGCTACTGTTACTGCTACTACTACAACTACTACAATTACTGCTGCTACTAGTACTACTACTACTACCACTACTACTACTAGTATTACTACTACTACAACTACTACTACAACTACTACAATTACTGCTGCTACTACTACTACTACTACCACTACTACTACTACTAGTATTACTACTACTACAACTACTACTACAACTACTACAATTACTGCTGCTACTACTACTACTACTACTACTACCACTACTAGTCCAGTGTTCTGCCTAGGTCGATTTTGCGGGGCGTTACGCCCTGCCTTTTTTCAGTGATGCCCAGGTACCCCAAAAAAGGCAAAAAAAACGCCCTGCCTTTTTTATACGGCGCCCAGCTACAGATGGTTACACGATTGTGTATATTATTACTAATTTGCGAGCGCCCTGATCTCGAAAGGCATCCCTATCGCGCCACATGTGCAGTTAGATTGTTCCCAACCAAAATCGGGAATGGATGCATCACGAGTTCATGGTGCTTGCAGACACTCGATCGTCTGCAAGCGACCCGATGTTGACTACGTATCCCGAGCGTGCCACGCGGTCATTTCGATTGTTCATCCGCCTCTATCTCGACTCCTATCCAATGTGTGCCAAAAATATTTAAAACGTTGATTTGAGGAGACGCCGACCTTCGAAAGTGGATAAACCAGAGCGATGGACTTTCATGGAGCGCATCGACTATACATACCGCCAAGCATTCCTTATTTTGTTCGTATCTTCAAAAGTTAAAGTCTGATCGCCGGGAGACTTCTACTGTTAGATTAGTTGTTAAATTCTTAATCACGTGATACTTACAAAACTTGTTAAAATACGTTTTGATCTGAGGAGGCATCAACTTTGCAAGTCGGTAGACCAGCCTGTTCGCGACAGACTTTCGAAGCCGGCACGTGTGATTAGAAAAATAATGTTTTATTCATACTCTTTATTTGTTAATGTACCGATATATAATGATATGTAATGACGTTTAGTATAACGTAGCTCAACAGTAGTAGAGAATAATTGCGTATTGTCCGCGTTAAAAGAACCTGCTCCCCCTCAATATGCAACAACCCGCCGGCACATGACGTCGCTCATGCTCGTTGCAAGGTGTGCCGTTTCTAGGTCACGACGTCACGTGCGTGTGTAGTGGACTAGCCAAGGGAGCTGAGGTTGCTGGCAGCTAGCGTCTTCTTTTGCCAAAGTGTTTAGCAGTAGTTACCTGTAATAATTATTATTCGGAGGGTGGTTTCAAACTAGTAATAATTACTTTTTTCTGTTTATTGACTGATTGTCAAAAATTAGATTGTGTGTGGGTAGTTTTCTGTAAATAAAATGGAATTTTACAAATTAGCTATGCATGTCTATAATTATTTTAATGTTTGACATCATACTTTTTACTATTTGCAGTGTAATATATCTCAATTTCTGTTCAGCCCAACAATATCTTGCGTACCTATTGCTTATATCATAGTCCCTGAGAATATTAAATATGATGTGAATTTATACATAAAATATTATATCATGCTGGATATCGTGTTTTGTTAAAACTTAAGTAAAGTTAAGACATGCCAATTTAACTAAATAAAATGTGTTGTGTTGTCTATGTATATACTACATAATCATCCTACTACATTTATATTTATTTAAATGCATTTTTCAAAATTACTATGTTTCTTGCACATTTTTTATTTTCAAAATCGAACATAACAGTATATCTCAATTTATATTAAACCTAACTGAAAGAAATTTGGCACACATATTACCTGTATAATATTCTCTATGCATGTTGAATATTATGCAGATTGACACAAATTTAAAAGTTAGGTAAAGCTAAATATTGTGGTTTGTTCTACAAATGATTGCCCAAGCCAAAATTATAATGCATAAATATACGTATACACTGTGTATATAATATACTATATGTAAGTAGTTTGATATTGAACTACAAGCTGTACACTGCTTCTATGTCTTGTTAACTATTTAATTTAGTCATATGTCACAAGTGCCTTTTTAACCATTGCTTACCACGCTCTACGTGCCCTTTACTAAAATGACACACTGCCCTTTTGAAAACCTGGGCAAAACACTGTTAAATATGAACCATGTTAACTATTTAGTCATGCGTCGCACATGCCCTTTTAGCTATTGCTCACTGCGTTCTATGTGCCCTTTTTCTGAAATGACGCCCTGCCCTTTTGAGAACCTGGGCAGAACACTGTACTACTACTACAACTACTACAACTACAACTACTACTACAACTACTACTATTACTACTACCTACTACTACTACAACTACTATAACTACTACTACAACTACTACTACAACTACTACTACTACAACTACTACTACTACTACAACTACTACTACAACTACTACTACAACTACTACTACTACAACTATTACTACTACAACTACTACTACTACTACAACTACTACTACTACTACTACTACATACCGAGTCATCTCGCAGAATTCAACACAGATGCGTTCGCTTACTTCCCACGATGGGGGGAACATTCGGCCAAACTTCTCCTCAAAATCCACCAGGGTGCGTTTTATCCACTGGTAGCGCCGGTCGATCTTGTCCAGCCACGCCACCTGGTGACACAGAATGTGTTTAGAGATTCACCCCATTCCAGCATACAGGGAAAACAAGATGGAAACGTAGGCCTTTCCTTCGGCATCATGTCAAATTATGAGGATTTGTAAACCTACGTAAATCCAGGTTTCTCAGCCAAATCCACGTCCTTTCTTAATGTTCCTCAATTCATTAAAATGTTGTGGTTATCATTACGCATTCCTTTATAACATAGAATATAATAATTATATATCTGCAAAAAAGAAATTCTGCATGTATTCTTAGGTATTTTTTCTGACTCTTAACAAACATAACATCAATTTTAGCAGTTTTATGGAACACTGCACATGTGACCTATGATTGTTGCAAGTTCTATAGAACATCCCCAACTGATCCGCAGATAAATTATGTAACTTGGAACAATCGTAGCAGGCATGCATAACATTGCGAACAATCGATTAACATCTCTCTAATGCCCAGTATGAACACTTAATCTATATCAAAATTTTTACAAAAAGTACTTTTTTTTCTGAGGGGTTATATATGAATCCCTGTCAGTTTGGAGCCAGAGATGCAAACCATCCAGAATCTCTTAATAAACGTCATTCATTTGGCCTTCTTTCATCACTATTCATGACTTGTGTTGGTGCTTGCATAAATGAGAATATGCGGCCACGGCACCGTGCTGCATATGGGTTTTTGTGCTGGCAACAACGCAGGACAAGTGATGATTGGCCTAATGTCCGATGCTAATTATTATGCTAATTACCTCGTTGTCTCTGGCGCAAGGAGCCAATCACCGCGTGGTAGTGGCGCGCAGTCACAGATTACAACGAGCTCTTGGTCACTTCGTTTTGTGAAAGCAGACGGAGTGGTCGCATCAACAAATTTTGGCCCTCCCATCCCTCCCAAATTTTTGATAGCGTTAGGGACATACCATGTACATCATTGGTGGAAGAGGGGTTGATAGCAAATCTCAACGCTTTCCCCATTTTCTTAGTGCAGGTGGACAATGTGTTCACGGGGTTTTAACGCCGAGACAGCTCGCTTCTCTTCCACCGGTGATTTTAGTAAGTGGGGCGTAATGGCCCCACTTATAGGTTTAGGCTAAATCTTGATACAATGTAACTCTTCAGCAGGTAGTTGGGATTATAGTTAGGTGAATGAATGGTGTGCTTGGTTAGTACAGTACGGTGCCTAAGGTCTACTGTGATTACAGTAGTAATGATGTTGTATATATCTATAACAATACTGCTAATGTTGTATATGCTGAAATGTGGGCTCTGTCAACCTGAGGGACAGGAGACTAGTATGGGCTCAGTCACAGGCCTAGCCTTGGGATATAGAGCCCACATTTCTCTCTCTAACTTAATCTCTTAATAAACGTCATTCATTTGGCCTTCTTTCATCACTATTCATGACTTGTGTTGGTGCTTGCATAAAGTACTTTTTTTTCTGAGGGGTTATATATGAATCCCTGTCAGTTTGGAGCCAGAGATGCAAACCATCCAGGAGGTAAATGTTAACACATATACACATAGGCTTGCTCAATTATAATTAGATATGGAGTTCCATATATCCATTGATACAGAACATTTTAGCAGACGTTCCACATATAAGCATCAACACATTGGAACCAAAATATTTCAGCTAACTTATATAATATTAGCTTACACCCACCCTTGGAGTAATTATCACAATTACAGCACAGTATATTTTGAAATAAAACTTGTTTACATTGGTACTGACTTGATCACCACTTAATTCTCTCAAGTAGGAGACACCCTCTAAAGAAACAGAACATATCAAAAATACATAAGTAAATAACTCTAAATAAATACTTTTGCATTTTCTGGTACACATCGCCAATTGGTGGATCAGAGGATAATGGTCCAAGGAAGTCAACCAACTTAGAAAGAGACGAGTGGACCTTGGCGCCTGGTAGGAGATGCACTTACAAAGAGGTGAGTGGGCCTTGGCGCCCGGGAGGAGATGCACTTACAAAGAGGTGAGTGGACCTTGGCGCCCGGTAGGAGATGCACTTACAAAGAGGTGAATGGACCTTGGCGCCTGGTAGGAGATGCACTTACAAAGAGGTGAGTGGACCTTGGCGCCTGGTAGGAGATGCACTTACAAAGAGGTGAGTGGACCTTGGCGCCTGGTAGGAGATGCACTTACAAAGAGGTGAGTACACCTTGGCGCCTGGTAGGAGATGCATTTACAAAGAGGTGAGTGGACCTTGGCGCTTGGTAGGAGATGCACTTACAAAGAGGTGAGTGAACCTTGGCGCCTGTTAGGAGATGCACTTACAAAGAGGTGAATGGACCTTGGCGCCTGGTAGGAGATGCATTTACAAAGAGGTGAGTGGACCTTGGCGCCTGGTAGGAGATGCACTTACAAAGAGGTGAATGGACCTTGGCGCCTGGTAGGAGATGCATTTACAAAGAGGTGAGTGGTCCTTGGCGCCTGGTAGGAGATGCACTTACAAAGAGGTGAGTGGACCTTGGTGCCTGGGAGAAGATGCACTTACAAAGAGGTGAGTGGACCTTGGTGCTTGGTAGGAGATGCACTTACAAAGAGGTGAGTGGACCTTGGCGCCTGGTAGGAGATGCACTTACAAAGAGGTGAGTGGACCTTGGCGCCTGGTAGGAGATGCACTTACAAAGAGGTGAGTGGATCTTGGCGTCTGGTAGGAGATGCACTTACAAAGAGGTGAATGGACCTTGGCGCCTGGTAGGAGATGCATTTACAAAGAGGTGAGTGGACCTTGGCGCCTGGTAGGAGATGCACTTACAAAGAGGTGAGTGGACCTTGGCGCCTGGTAGGAGATGCACTTACAAAGAGGTGAGTGGATCTTGGCGCCTGGTAGGAGATGCACTTACAAAGAGGTGAGTGGACCTTGGTGCCTGGGAGGAGATGCACTTACAAAGAGGTGAGTGGACCTTGGTGCCTGGGAGGAGATGCACTTTCAAAGAGGTGAGTGGACCTTGGCATCTGAGATGCACTTACAAAGAGGTGAGTGGACCTTGGCGCCTGGTAGGAGATGCACTTACAAAGAGGTGAGTGGACCTTGGCGCCTGGTAGGAGATGCACTTACAAAGAGGTGAGTGGACCTTGGCGTCTGGTAGGAGATGCACTTACAAAGAGGTGAGTGGACCTTGGCGTCTGGGAGGAGATGCACTTACAAAGAGGTGAGTGGACCTTGGCGCCTGGGAGGAGATGCACTTACAAAGAGGTGAGTGGACCTTGGCGCATGGTAGGAGATGCACTTACAAAGAGGTGAGTGGACCTTGGCGCCTGGTAGGAGATGCACTTACAAAGAGGTGCGTGGACCTAGGCGCCTGGGAGGAGATGCACTTACAAAGAGGTGAGTGGACCTTGGTGCCTGGGAGGAGATGCACTTACAAAGAGGTGAGTGGACCTTGGTGCCTGGTAGGAGATGCACTTACAAAGAGGTGAGTGGACCTTGGCGCCTGGTAGGAGATGCACTTACAAAGAGGTGAGTGGACCTTGGCGCCTGGTAGGAGATGCACTTACAAAGAGGTGGGTGGACCTTGGTGCCTGGGAGAAGATGCACTTACAAAGAGGTGAGTGGACCTTGGTGCCTGGTAGGAGATGCACTTACAAAGAGGTGAGTGGACCTTGGTGCCTGGGAGGAGATGCACTTACAAAGAGGTGAGTGGACCTTGGTGCCTGGGAGGAGATGCACTTACAAAGAGGTGAGTGGACCTTGGCATCTGAGATGCACTTACAAAGAGGTGAGTGGACCTTGGCGCCTGGTAGGAGATACTCTTACAAAGCTTCAAACTTAACGTATTAACATATATATTTGCCAAATTTTTCACTGTCCCCCAAACAAACTAGAAGGGTGTATGGCAACCCAAGAAACAACCAATGAGGGCTCTACTCACATCTTGGTTATCGGCAAACAGGACGGCGTACTCGGCAAGTTGTAGTTTGACAAACCAGGCCAACAGGTCATGTTTAACCCTTGGCTCCAAAACATTCACCACAAAACAGGCCTCAGCCAACTGCGCCTGGTTAACTGGGCCATACTGAAACACAAATATTAAAAATATTTAATACTTATATCGTAGACCCAGTACAGGCCTAAAAAGGTCAACCTAGTGCAACTTTTTAGGTAATAAGCAAGGTGTGATGGCTATAAAAGTGTAAATAGACTGGGTGTTGCCAGCAATGACTGGGTAGTGGACAGTTGGAGCTTGGGTTGACAGTAGAGAGTTGTAGAAGAACCACATGATTGGCAGGAATGGCTCCACAGGGTGGAGTGGCAGATCATGGGGCAAAGTGGCAGCAGGGTGTTGTATTAGCTGAATAAAAAAGTGTTGTTGCCACCCTCTGGGGGGAGTGGCCCACACAAGTGTTGTTGCCACACTCTGGGGGGAGTGGCCCACACAAGTGTTGCTGTCACCCTCTGGTGGGAGTGGCCCACACAAGTGTTGCTGTCACCCTCTGGGGGAAGTGGCCCAAACATGTGTTGTTGTCACCCTCTGGTGGAAGTGGCTCACACAAGTGTTGTTGCCACCCTCTGGGGGAGTGGCCCACACAAGTGTTGTTGCCACACTCTGGGGGGAATGACCCACACAAGTGTTGTTGCCACCCTCTGGGGGGAGTAGCCCACACAAGTATTATTGCCACACTCTGGGGGAGTGGCCCACACAAGTGTTGTTGCCACACTCTGGGGGGAGTGGCCCATACAAGTGTTGTTGCCACCCTGTGGGGGGAGAGGCCCACACAAGTGTTGTTGCCACACTCTGGGGGGAATGGCCCACACAGAGTTGTTGCCACCCTCTGGAGGGAGTGGCCCACACAAGTGTTGTTGCCACCCTCTGGGGGAATGGCCCACACCAGAGTTGTTGCCACCCTCTGGAGGGACTGGCCCACACAAGTGTTGTTGCCACCCTCTGGGGGAATGGCCCACACCAGAGTTGTTGCCACCCTCTGGAGGGAGTGGCCCACACAAGTGTTGTTGCCACCCTCTGGGGGAATGGCCCACACCAGAGTTGTTGCCACCCTCTGGGGGAATGGCCCACACCAGAGTTGTTGCCACCCTCTGGAGGGACTGGCCCACACAAGTGTTGTGTTGTGCATTGATTGCCAGCAAAGAAGAGGTTTTGTTACACAAACATATCCGGCATGTAGACAACACAATCGTAGTAATGTTATCATTCAGCACATAATAAGTCAGTAGTCACAGGTGTAATATCTCTGTGATGAGGAGTGAAACATACCACAAATTTAACCGTTTATTTTTTATAACATTTAAGTTATTAAAATGTTTTGAATACTTTGATTTCAGCAGACCTTACATTATAGCTTCGACATTAACGTTTGTTCAGAAAAATAGTTACCCGTATTGGACAAGTATATTGTCCGGGACACTTGTCCAATGGGACAAGTTGACTGTGTTACAGTACAGACTGTTTATTGTCATAAAATTAAATATTTTAGTAATTTACATAACATCAACTTTTAACAGAAGCTATCCTGCAATTCAACCCCACAGGTGCTCATCAGTGAGACTCATTGGTCACTGCTTTCAATTGCCACAAGATTAATGCCAACAATCACCAGGTGGTGCAAGTAGTACTTTTTAGACCACTTCGGTGCAGCAATGTCAGGCTAACAAGTGACAAGGTAGATGTATTTTTGTCATTCCTCATAATAAAAAACCTTTAACATGTCACTCATTTGTTTTTTATTTTAAAATTAGAACAATGTGTTACTTTGGAAGATAGAAAATTGAAACATTATTCATCCATGTCAAAAACATTTTGCAATTGTACAAAAGTCCGTTACGCGTATTAATTCATGTTACTAAAGTCTCAACATGTTTTGCTTTTGGCTGTGTATATTAATACACTTTGTTGTAGCAGCCCCAATCCTACATACAGGTCATGTAGTCGTCACTTACCTTCGCACCTGCTCCCTGGAAGGCTTCCTCAAAGTCTGATCTAATTTGCTGAGCCAAGTCAGCCTTTATCTCACCAACCCTGGATAATACAAATGCAACATATTTATTGTTTTTAACTTAACTTGTTTATTCAAGGTTCATTTTATCATGGTTTACCTGTTATGAGTAATCTGAACATGCAGACATCACAAATTTTATAATTGTAAACCTCAAAATACACAATAAAACTACTGTTGTGTTAAATAGTGTGTGTTTGAAAGGTACATGCGCACCCAGTATGTACACACTGACTGATAACAATTATAATTTATAACATACAAATTAATAAATGTCAGTGAACCCTAAACGGAATGCTGAAAACTGAGAAGGAATGACATTTAGAAACATGTGAACTGCCGAGAAGTACTGGTAGACAAGTGCTGAGAAACGGAGATAGAATGACAATTTTATGATGTAGAAATAGTAGTAGGTATGTTATATTTGTAATCAGGACCTAGTGTTATTTTATATTTCTTAAGGTGTTTCTCACAAAAACTGTTACTTTTGTCAGTTACTGTTCCTTTCTTTCTGCTGACCGGGGTGTGACTTACCTGTCTGCCAGCTGCCGTATCTGGGGGATGGCCATGTACTTGTGGAAGTGCTCGAGAACCCTCAGGATACCTTCCAGCAGGTTCGCCACCTCCCCGTACTGACGTCGCTTTGTCAGTGCCCTGAACCACAGACACGTCAAGACACATTTACTGCCTGGATGGCATTCATTCATGCAATAAGATATAGGAAAACTGGGAATTTGTAGACACTAAGTAAGTAAAGAAACACTTAATAATAATAATATGTTTTATTTGATACAGCGCCAGATCCAAATTTGTTCATAGTGCTTCAGAACATATTAAAACACATAAAATAATGTAGAATTGCAAAATAAATAAATAAAAAAGTAATAAAAACACCACTTGTAATAAGAATAATTTAAAATAAATACAGCAGCTGTATTATTTATTTATAGTGATGTGGAATTTTTAAATAATGAAATAACCAAATAAACATATTAGCTGCTAGTAATAAGAATTATTAAAACATTATACAGCACATTAATGATGTAGCAATAATACTGTGATAGGATTCATTGATGCAACAAGAAATAGGAAAACTGGGAATTCGTAAATACTAAGTAAGTAATATTATACAATCGAACCTCGCTTTATGGTCACCTCGATAATACAGCCACCTGCCAATTAAGGTCACCCTAGGACAGTTCAAAATTATTTCCATACAGAGTCAAGTCAAAGTATTCCTGTTAATATGGTCACCTTGTTATTCAGGTCATGTTTGCCTAGTATCAAGGATAACAGTACTTGTGAGGATCCACTCTACGTTATAAGGGACATCTTAATATTTATATTCACACTGCTAACACTGGAACCCGCCACAGACAAACTGAACAATCATTTATATTCACACTGCTAACACTGGAACCCGCCACAGACAAACTGAACAATCATTTATATTCACACTGCTAACACTGGAACCCGCCACAGACAAACTGAACAATCATTTATATTCACACTGCTAACACTGGAACCCGCCACAGACAAACTGAACAATCATTTATATTCACACTGCTAACACTGGAACCCGCCACAGACAAACTGAACAATCATTTATATTCACACTGCTAACACTGGAACCCGCCACAGACAAACTGAACAATCATTTATATTCACACTGCTAACACTGGAACCCGCCACAGACAAACTGAACAATCATTTATATTCACACTGCTAACACTGGAACCCGCCACAGACAAACTGAACAATCATTTATATTCACACTGCTAACACTGGAACCCGCCACAGACAAACTGAACAATCATTTATATTCACACTGCTAACACTGGAACCCGCCACAGACAAACTGAACAATCATTTATATTCACACTGCTAACACTGGAACCCGCCACAGACAAACTGAACAATCACAACGACTGTACATTTTGGGACACCCTAAATCTAAAAAAATAATGATTTTTTGTATTTTATGTTTTCAGATATCTGAGAATATAATTATTTTTAGGTGTCTCAATACATACGTTCATTACAATAGACGAAACATGGAGCAAGAACTTACACAAGTGAGTCGACCCCACTGACTAGCATGTGGAGGTGGTTGAGGGTCGTGATGGAACTGGTCAGGTGCCGCTTCGCGTGGTCAAGCTGCTTGATGTCTCGTGTGATTTCTTTCACCTGAGACAACACCGCTGACTGACATGCTTGCACGGAAATGGAGGAGGTTGGTCCACAAATGGGTAACTTGATGTCATATCTTTAAAATCACTCTTGTTTTCATGAGCAATTTACAGCGAATTATGTTCATGTGAAAAGATGGTCAATGATGACTTAATAAACAATTTGTACGTTCCGCTATCATGGTAACCAGATATGGGGCAAATACATTTGTATTTAAAAGTATTTACATACTGTTCTGAAGTATTTGTATTGGTAATTGTATTTCATATTAACAAAATAAAAGTATTTGAATTAAATTTAAAACTATGAAGACATAGTTACCATCTCCTCTGACTTTTCTGCCTTGTCCTTCATGTCCTTGATCTTGGCAAACAGTTGTTGTATCGCTGCCTGCGCCTCTCCTAGCGCCTGACGACCGTTCTCTCCCACATTGGTCTGTCCTCGCACCACCGTACGGATGTCTCCATCCAGATGTCTGCACACGTAAAGTAAAAGAAAGGTAAGAAGCCGTCTACCTGGTAGTCATTTACATAAATCGAGCTTTGTGTGTTTTCTTGGTTGCTTCCGATAAATTCTTTCAGATCATCATCTAATGCTAAGTTGTTCTAAACAAGGCTTTTAACATACAAAGTGGGCTGAGCCCTTTTAGTGCCCCCCACCCTGTCCTACCGACTTGTCAGGTTCCCCAAATCTGACCTTTCAGCCTACAGCCACTTACCATATTTCTCTAAAGTAAAAATAAAGTAAAGGTAAGTTCTTACATGGTGCAGTATCAAGTTTTTAGGACTGCTCAAAGCTCTTTACACTTTACTCCCTGGAAGACCTGTTCAACTGAATACCATCTCGACTTGGCTGGGAAGCATTCAGCCATGCTTCAATTAATGCGCAAAAAGACTATTTGTACAAATATCCAACACTGTCTATAGCCAGGTACTCATTCAAACAGCTGAGTGAACAAACTTGTCCAAGGTTCGACATGGCAGCACAGGATTTGAACTCAGTTTCTCTCGATTGAAAGTCCGATGCTCCACCTACTGCACCACGATGCTCCACCCACTGCGCCACAATGCTCCACCCACTGCGCCACAATGCTCCACCCACTGCACCACAATGCTCCACCCACTGTGCCATAATGCTCCACCCACTGCAGCACAATGCTCCACCCACTGCGCCACAATGCTCCACCCACTGCACCATAATGCTCCACCCACTGCGCCACAATGCTCCACCCACTGCACCACAATGCTCCATCCACTGCACCACAATGCTCCACCCACTGCACCACAATGCTCCACCCACTGCACCACAATGCTCCACTCACTGCACCACAATGCTCCACCCACTGCATCACAATGCTCCACCCACTGCACCACAATGCTCCACTCACTGCATCACAATGCTCCACCCACTGCTTCACAATGCTCCACCCACTGCGTCACAATGCTCCACCCATTGCTTCACAATGCTCCACCCACTGCGTCACAATGCTCCACCCACTGCTTCACAATGCTCCACCCACTGCGTCACAATGCTCTACCCACTGCGTCACAATGCTCCACCCACTGCGCCACAATGCTCCACCCACTGCGCCACAATGCTCTACCCACTGCGTCACAATGCTCCACCCACTGCGCCACAATGCTCCACCCACTGGGTCACAATGCTCCACCCACTGCTTCACAATGCTCCACTCACTGCACCACAATGCTCTACCCACTGCACCACAATGCTCTACCCATTGCGCCACAATGCTCTACCCACTGCACCACAATGCTCCACCCACTGCGCCACAATGCTCCACCCACTGCGCCACAATGCTCCACCCACTGCGCCCACAATGCTCCACCCACTGCACCACAATGCTCTACCCACTGCGCCACAATGCTCCACCCACTGCGCCACAATGCTCCACCCACTGCACCACAATGCTCCACCCACTGCACCACAATGCTCCACCCACTGCACCACAATGCTCTACCCACTGCACCACAATGCTCTACCCACTGCGCCACAATGCTCTACCCACTGCACCACAATGCTCTACCCACTGCGCCACAATGCTCTACCCACTGCGCCACAATGCTCCACCCACTGCGCCACAATGCTCCACCCACTGCACCACAATGCTCTACCCACTGCGCCACAATGCTCTACCCACTGCGCCACAATGCTCCACCCACTGCGTCACAATGCTCCACCCACTGCGCCACAATGCTCCACCCACTGCGCCACAATGCTCTACCCACTGCATCACAATGCTCCACCCACTGCGCCACAATGCTCCACTTAAACACAGTTCTCGACAGTCTTGCCTTATTTATTACAAAATGTGATTGGTACCTCAGCAGTTAGTACAACATTGTCAACTGAGAAGACTTGGATACAGGAATATCTACTTTTCTATCAACAATTTCTCTAGAACCTCATAGAAGACTATTTGAAGCACATTTCTGAAATTTCTGATCAGACAAGTACAGCTGTTTCAAAGCTTTGGCAAGTTCACTTTACGGTCTTTACCAACTCTACCTTTCAAAACAAACACTAAAATCATTTAGTCCCTTCTAACTGATATACGTGCCAGGAAAAGTAAATAATCTCATGCAAGAAAATTACAAAGTTCACCGTGTTGTGAACGCACAGTAATAAACTGCTAATGGTCTCAATCTATGGGCACTGCATCAGTTGCTGCTAAAACCTTGCTTTGTTAATGGAGTAAGCTATATAAGACAACACATGATATATTTCGTTCAGAAAAGTACACCAACTAAGTATGACAAAGCTATAAATGAAACAAGATAGAACTGCTAGTAGATATTTGCCTTCAGATTGAAATGATCTAGAAAAAATTTTGTTTACCACACCTACCTGGAAAATGAACTGTACAATACATACTGTCTATTCCAGCATACAGTACATTGTAGTAATTCAATTCATAAATCACATGAGCAAATAATGTTAGTTAATAATTAATAACTAGTATATCATAGAGGTAGTGCCACAGTCTAGTAGTCAGTAACACTAAGAGTCTGACTTGTCTCTCGTGCTGCTCCTCTAGGCACACAAATGGTACCAAAATTCAAATGACAAACCAGACAACATCACAGTATATGCTGAACTATGATATTCAATGTAGACCATCCATGTGAGTCAGGGGGTTCTGCTGATTATGTCAATCACAGTACCCCCGACATATCGCCTTGTCAAAATGTGGAAATAAGACTGGGCCCGTCATCCAATCATCCCATTGCTTGCCAAGTTCGGTCAGTCTGGGTTTTTGCCAATTGTGGCTGATATTACATGTACTGTTCAAGAAGTAGAAGTAATTACTTGAATACACATTACCGCTCAGCCACTCATGTGACTGGTCGAACAGGTAATTATTGGGATTGTGTTCTGCTCTTTCATGTGGGGCATAGGTCCTTGTGCCTTGTGCATCATCTTGGATCCCACAGCATAACCAGCAAAAACAGAAAGTTCTACGATGAAGTCCAACAGATTTAGCAAACTTCCACACATTGCAGAGTAGCTAAGTACCTCCCCTGGCTGGAGAGTTACTCCAACTTGTGCGCTGATATTTGCAACTCAAATCAGAAATCACTCACCTAATTTTGGACTGAATTCGACTGACAACATCATCGATGTTAGACAAGGACTGTTCAGTAGGAAACAGGTTGTTGATGTATTCCACGGCATTGAAGTCTGGACTGTCAAGTGCGTCAGAACTAGGCAGCACCTGCAAATCAACAAAGAGACCATAACTTTAAAACTAAGTCACAGACTGCAAACTTATAGAGTTATTAGTTTTAAGGGAAAAGTTTATTTGTTAATGCTGTCTAATGTTGTTATATTGATCAAACTGGATTCCAAAAATCCATAATAATATTAAATAACGATGATATGCAATAAATTAACAAACCGTTTATTACTTTGAGTAAGAAGCAGGCATATTAAATCAAATATTAAATAATTAAAGATTTTGTAAGATATTGTTAAAATATGATTAATAAATTATTAAGACAAATTAAATATATGAAATAAATAGGCCTATTTGTAAATCACAAATGCCTTATCACTACAGGTACAGCTATATCAAATAACTCGAGATTCAAGTGCACACACTGTTACAATCAGTATGTCACTATGTACTCTTTATAAGTTGATGCATCCTAAAAAAGGCACTTGTGTCGAATCCGGACCCACCTCGATTTTGCTATTATGACTACATTTTTGCTTAAATTTGATACCTTAGTGGGTAAATTTAATCATTCAACATCATCCCTAGCATATTTATATAACGAAAATATTGTGTCTTAGCGTATACTGGTGTGGGCAATAATCGTGGGTCCAATTGTGTTTTGCCATTTTTACTAAAACCTGATCAAATTCTTCCATAAGATATTTATGTGCTAAATCTCTAACACGTCTTCCTTCCAATTTCTGCAAACAAACTGTTACAAAAGTTGTTTTGAGAGAAGTACTTACGAAAATATACCTGCAAAATCCAAATCTCATCGAAGACATCTGCATAAAAAATCGTGGGTACTATAGTATCTAGTAAATTGTTCGAGTGTCACGTGAGTCAGTACAGCACCACGCAGTGTACTAAAATAGGCCAAGAGCATTAGAACACGAGATTTCAGTGCCTCAAATTTTGACCTGCCCCAAATTTTCCGGTCGTGAGTATAAGTTTGAAGCCCAAATAGCGACCTGATTTGTGCTAGTCTGACCCGTCTGCACTGCTGTGGTGTTGCGTTGCTGTATCGCGTGCGTAAAATCAGTGAAATAGCAGCGTATATTGATGCAAACTGGGATGCTATTTATGCCTTAAAAGTGCGCTAAGTCCTAAGACGCAATATTCTTAGACGTAAATAATAAATACGCTTGTTGACTGATGAGTGATGGAACTGGCATAAGACCACATTTAAATTTTACATAAGCGGCCATTATAACGTTTCCTTCATTTCCTGCTAAATTTGACGAACAATTTTCTTGAAAATTTCACAGCATATTTAACCTCCATTGATACAAGTGCTGTGGAAAACTCGTAAAATTCTCAGTTTTTAGAAAAATCCACCCAAACCTGACACCCCTCTATTTCGCCCCAATCTGGTGATGGATTTTGAAATATTGGTGCGTTCTGCAAAATAGCCACTGTGCGAATACGCGAGCGACTAGCGTATATTTATTGCTACTTCGTGAAAGATCTAATGTAGTAGTACATTCAGTATTCACTGGACTGACATGTGTCATGCCAGTGTTCGAAAAAAATTCACACGACGCCAAAACGGTATTTTCAAGGGCACTCTTTCGGTGGGTAATGGCAGACGAATCCTTAATGTGGTCTTACCCCAAATAGATCTCCTGAATCTTGCAAATCTTCACGAAAGTTAGATTTATATCAAGCTATACATATAACTAGATTAACCACAAAGGGAAATTTACACTGTCTCAATAACAATTAAAATATGTGTCATCAAACTGTGCACACCTCCAAGCTAAACAGCGCCTTGAGTTGGTTTAAACATGCTTATTCGGTACTTTATATTACATACGACGTTTGCCTGGTATGAATGGTACTGAGCACAGCATACAGGCCAACACAGTATCTTACCGATATGGGAATAAAATGTATAGAATATTAACAAAATATATTTTTTTTAATTTGTTATAAAATGTTGTATTTTTTGGCAAAAAATACACAAAATCATTATTTTAAGCAGCATTTTATTGGACATGCACGTTGCAAATCTTCACGAATTTTGGTATAACGTAATGCCCACAAACTATGCTAAATAATCTGATGCAATCATGAACTATATGTCACTCGTGTACGACACCAGTAGCTGTCAAAAGCACAAGCCAGGCATTTCAACAATATTCACAATATTGAAAGGCACAGAGGCGTCTTTTGATGGTAACTACAATTATATTGTAGATAATGGGCTAAAATGCTGGGTGTAAATTGAGGTATATACATAGTACATTATGAAACCAAAACTGGGATGCCCAGTGGAACGTATATCTTGCGTCACACAAATTATTGTCCTAACCCCCCTTAAAATAACCATACTTTTACACAGGCGCAGATCTCTGCTTGATACAGAGTGTCCAAACATCGCCACACGCCAATTACTTGGCCACTATATATTTCGCTAATGTACACACATTATTGAAAACAAGAGATACTACTGACAAAATAGTTAATTTCAGAAAGAAACAAACGTTTGACAAGGACATCCAAGACATGTGATAAAGGTTGTTGACAGTTGTGGCACCCAGTATCTCTCATCAACGAGTCCATTGTCCTAATCATATTTTATTCAAACATCGCCAAATTCTTACAAGGGTACTAACAAACATTTCTGATGTTAAATATACGGATATAACATACAAAATACCAGTGGTAAAAACAGCTTCTTGTCAGAGTAGTTGACGTCAGCCTACAGTTAGTTTAAGCTGCCTTGCCTTGTGCAAACTTCGGTATGATTCGGTTATATTACAGCTGTAAAGCACATGATCGTTGAAAATGATAGCATGCCAGTCCATGTACACAATTTCAACATATGACCCTTCTCTTAGGTGACCAGTTTTAATTTTTATGGCTAAAAATGAACTAATTCGGATCATTGTGGTCGCTGCACATTTGGAGAGTCACACACTGTTATGATATTCTCTGTTACATTCGGGGTATATTTATGTAGATTCTCAATTGTTCTTGTTGTCTCAGTTAGTGTATGGATGTTGCTATAAAAAAAATAGGTGCTAGATGCCTGATTAGTAGAAGTGTGTGGACAACTTGCTTCCTATGGTGGCCAACATTTCATTAAAATTAGGGCCATGTTAGGGGGGGTGGTGGAATCAAAATGTTGCCTGCTTGCCCATTATTGCTTATTGCGCGATCCAAGTATAATATATATAAGTGCCATATAATTAGGAAGGACAAGTTGGAACAGCAGAAACACCCACGTTAGTATTGGGGTTAAGAAACACGCATTTATAGATGTCGCTTACAAAAATATAAATGATATAACTAAGGCAAAATTCATCCTACTGGAAATATGTCAATATTGTTGTACATGATGTAGATTTAAAAGAAACTCCACACCCTGACACATATACACTTATTACACAAGCTTTCGTGGTACTCAGTATCATAGAACATGCTTGGAATGTACTTTTTAACTTTCATGCCACCAAAATTATCACTTTATTTTCCATGCATATCACCTAATAATTGGCTTATTAATTACTTTTAAAACTTCTTTTATATGTAATACTAACAGTATGCAATAGCTGCACGATATTCTGGTCTACACCAGCTTCCAAATACAGCCGAAAAACCATCACCTGTCGCTCAAATTACATTTTGGCAGTTTTTTTTATAAAACGGGCATATTTCTAATTTGGGGTAAGACCACATTAAAATTTTACATAGGCAGCCATTATATTGTTTCCTTCATTTCCTGCTAAATTTGACAAACAATTTTCTTGAAAATTTCACAGCATATTTAACCTCCATTGATACAAGTGCTGTGGAAAACTCGTAAAATTCTCATACCTCAGTTTTCAGAAAAATCGACCCAAACCTGACACCCCTCAATTTCACCCCAATCTGGTGACGGATTTTGAAATATTGGTGCATTCTGCAAAATAGCCACTGTGCGAATACGCGAGCGACTAGCGTATGTTTATTGCTACCTCGTGAAAGATCTAATGTAGTAGTACATTCAGTATTCACTGGACTGACTTGTGTCATGCCAAAGTGCTCGAAAAAAATTCACACATGACACTAAAACGGTATTTTCAAGGGCACTCTTTCGGTGGGTAATGGCGGACGAATCCTTAATGTGGTCTTACCCCAACTAACGCACTGCCACTGACTCAGTGACCGAGTGAGGTATCAATTAATTAAACAAAGTTATGCAAGTCAAGTTTTAACGGCGAATTCAAATTGGGTCCGGATTCGACACAAGTGACCTACAAAAAATACTAGTGGTATCCTAGAAGTAGTCATGACCGGGTAAATTCCCCATAGTCCTAACTGCCACGGGTCCCGGATGGTTCGGCCCCCGACGTGTTCGGCCCATGCAGACGGATAGTTTGGCCCGGATGTTTCGGCCCACGTCGACGGATGGTTCGGCCCACGTAACAAAAATCCGCTATGCAGGGTCGGATGTTTCGGCCCATGCCGATCCAGTGCCGACGGATGTTTCCGCCCACTTCACCGAAAATTTGACGTGCCCATTGATAATTATCAAAGCAGCGGTCGCGTCTGTCCTGCCTCAGCCCACTGCGTTTGATTCGGCATGTTGTTTTTGAGGATTGTTTTTGATGTTTCACAATAAATTACCTACCACCGCTTTATTGTTTGTTGGCTTGTTTGTTTGAACTCGCACTCTTACCTGGATTGCTTGTATGTGTGATATTTGTTTGTTTGTTGCAAAGTATCCTAGCAGTAAGCTAAACAAACACTGTAACGGAGCACACGATGTGAGCACATGCAATGTCCTCACTCCCTTTATGTAGTTCATGTCAATTAAACAGATAAAATGCATGACCACACTTTTCAAAGATGCATGGATGGAGGTGTTATTCTAAATTTCACAGCTCTATTGTAACGATTTTACAAGGGTTGTATGATGATGATGACGAATGTGTCTCCTTTCCAGAATAAATATAATTATTATTGCAAGCTATACATTGACACATTACGCGTAAATATCTAATATTTACCGAAAATACGCAAGTCAAAATTGATCAAATCAAATACTTCGATTTCCGCAGTAACTAAGGTCGCAAAAGTCAGATTTCTAAACGGAAGGAGGACGGATGTTTCGGCCCACTTCACCGCCGACAACGCTTACAGAAACGGTTGATTGAATAGGGTCACGGTTAACCGGTTGCGCGAACGGATTGTTCGGCCCCATGGGCCGAACCCGTCGGGGTCCGAAACATCCGACTCCCACTGCCACGACATCGTCGGGGGAGGTGCATTTGACAGGTATGACCCTATTATCGCTCACAACATAATCTCGCAGTAAACATTGTGCATACCATGTAACGTCTTTAATGTAAAGCGTAACTAACATGAACATTTACCTGATCAATGGCTTCTTGGACTTCGGCTGGAAAGCTGACAACAGTGCCAAAATGGTCGTCTTCTATGCCGTCTTCTTCTCCGGCTACAGTCGCCATTCTAATGTTGGTGGACGCGACTCTTCTTTCTTCCCGCAGGTGGCGCCACTATAAATATTGCGTGCTGCGCGTTTGTAAATTTATATTTATAAGCGAGTTTTCATTTATTATTTAAAGGGTCTGGAATGTATTGATCACTATCGCTAACGTTGTGTGAATGGTTGTCTGGCCAATGCCTGCTCATCTGCGACCTTGATTTGGGTGTCCGGCTTCGGGTATACTCACCTAAGATTTGGAATTTACGTGCGAGTATGTGATCCCTCTCTCCCCTCTCATCTCTCTCTCCCCTCTACCCCTCTTCACCTCTCCCACTCTCCCTCTCTCCCTCCCCATCTCCCCATCACTCCATCTCTCCTCTCTCTCTCTCTCTCTCTCTCTCTCTCTCTCTCTCTCTCTCTCTCTCTCTCTCTCACACATCTACCTCCCTCCTCCCTTCCTCCCTTCCTCCCTTCCTCCCTCCCTCCCTCCCTTCCCTTCCTCCCTCCCTCCCCCTCTCTCTGTCCCTCTCTCTCCATGTCTCGCTACCTCTCTGCCTGTTTATCTGTCTCTCTGGATCTCTGTCTCAGTGGATATATGTGTCTATCTCTCTGTCTCTATCTCTTTGTCGCTGTCTCTCTGTCTACGTCTCTCTGTCTATGTCTCTCTGTCACTCCTTCTCTGTGTCCCTCTGTAACTCTGTCCCTGTCTTTCTTTCTCTGGCTCTGGCTCTGTCTCTGTCTCCTCTCTCTCTCTCTCTCTCTCTCTCTCTCTCTCTCTCTCTCTCTCTCTCTCTCTCTCTCCCTCTCTCTCTCTCTGTCTCCCTCCCTCCCTCTCGCTCCCTTCATCCCTCCCTCCCCTTCCTCCCAACCTCCCTCCTTTCCTCTCCCCCTCCCTCCCTCCCTTCCCTCCCTCCCTCCCTCCCTCCCTCCCCCTCTCTCTGTCCCTCTATCTCCATGTCTCGCTACCTCTCTGCCTGTTTATCTGTCTCTCTGGATCTCTGTCTCAGTGGATATATGTGTCTGTCTGTCTGTCTGTCTCTCTCTCTCTCTCTCTCTCTCTCTCTCTCTCTCTCTATATATATATATATCTCCCTCTCCTCTCTCCTCCTCCCTCTCCTCTCCTCTCTCTCTCCCTCTCCCTCTTTCCCTCTCTCTATCTCCCTCTCTCTCTCTCTCTCTCTCTCTCTCTCTCTCTCTCTCTCTCTCTCTCTCTCTCTCTCTCTCTCTCTCTCTCTCTCTCTCTCTCTCTCTGTCTCTCTGTAACTCTGTCCCTGTCTTTCTTTCTCTGGCTCTGTCTCTGTCTGTCTGTCTGTCTGTCTGTATCTCTGTCTCTCTGTCTCTCTATCTCTCTCTCTCCCCTCTCATCTCTCTCCCCCTCTCCCCCTCTCCCTCCCCATCTTCCCCTCTCTCTTCTCTCTCCCTCTCTCTCTGTCTCCCTCCCTCTCTCTCGCTCACTTCATTCCTCCCTCCCCTTCCTCCCAACCTCCCTCCCTCTCTCCTTCCCTTCCCCTCCCTCCCTCCCTCCTTTCCTCCTCCCTCCCTTCCTCTCTGCCTCCCTCCCTCCCTCCTGCCTCCTCCCTCCTAACTCCCTCCTCCTACCTCCCTCCACCTTCCTCCCTCCTCTGTCTCTGTCCTGTGGCCATTTCTGTAACTCTGTCCTTGCTTCTTGCTCCTGTCTCTCTGTCTCTCATCTCATTTCTCCTTCACCTCTCTGTCTCTGTGTCTCTATCTCTCTCTGTCTCTGTCTCTCTGTCTCTCTCTCTGTCTCTCTCTCTGTCTCTGTCTCTGTCTCTCTCTCTCTCTCTCTCTCTCTCTCTCTCTCTCTCTCTCTCTCTCTCTCTCTCTCTCTCTCTCTCCCTCTCCCTCTCCCTCTCTCTCTCTCTCTCTCATGCTGATACTCCATGGTGATGTTAATAGAGTCCATTAGTCTAGGAGCCAGACGAGATTTGATTCTCAAATTGAGGGACTAAATCCCACTATGAATTTCACTTACACCAATATCTGAGGTGTCCGAATATGGGTGATGCGTAGCTTATTACCTTTTTGGACGTCATCTTTAAACATGGCTGCTATTTTCAAACGGAAGTCGAGCTATTCAAAACTCGTGTCCTACAGCCAAATCTACTGATTGGATCTTAAAGTTGTATAAACGAAAGTTGTTCGTAATAACATGCCGACTACTGCAATACTAATGTAATCTTTCTGTTATTATTATTGGCAAAAATATATGGGTAAATGTCAAGGAAAATGCAAAACAAAGTGCTTTGTTTCCACAATATTGTTTTTACTTTACTGACATTGATTATTCATTTTTTACTTTCTTATGAAATTATATGCAATTTGTTACATTTCTGTCATTTTAGATATCTTCTGTAGTGTTTCTGTACGTCGTAGGCACATCAAAACATAAACGTACCCCATCTGGTGTCTGAAAACATTACCATACAGACTTCATTTTCCTCTTACAGCAAAACGGCGTGGCAGATTTGCATGACATTTTGTGTGAATACGTAGACGTATATGTCATACGCATTTGTAATGTCAGACACAGAATAATAAGTTATGCATACGACTTATTAACCTAATAACTACTTCAGAAACCATGCCAGCCATTAGCCTATAAATGTTATGTATGAACTTCTGCCTTCGAATATATAAACTCAATAAAATATGTAAATGAGGTTATGTGATCGGCAATTACGTATTACTATGGACATAATCTGTTTCCAAACGTGTGGCTATAAAACATGGACCAATAATACCTTTAAAGAAGACGCCGCAAAAATCAATTTTAATCACCCTTTGCATGAGCATGTGCATCCGTCCAGCTGTTACATTTGGTAACTAGCCGCAACGTCTAGTTAACTAAAATATATTCCAAGAAATCTTGTATGTCAAACACATAGAGAATGCCTCTAATTATTTTTTAGGCGGAAGTAATAATGGTATTTTGAACTGACAAACTAATAATGTTATACTGTTCTGCCATCTCTACATATATTTCTTCGCGTCTTATTCGGTGCAAGTGAGGGCGGTTCTGCTCGCGTTAACATATTGGCACGGTCAATAACCCAGCGTGCTATTAATGCTGTGAATGTCGGTGCTGTGAAGACATCCAAGCATGTCCTACTTCTGTGAATTATAAACTCTTTCTCAGGAAAGATTGAGGTAAACAAAATTATGAAACTGCTTATTTGTGTGAAAGAAATCGACACAGCGCTGCGCATTGATAAACTATCAAATGTTGACAGTGATTAAGTTCTACTTCCTTCCAATGTAAGTCATTCCATCCCAACAGTGTTAGCATACAGTAATAGCATGAGACAAGAGGAATCGCTGACAGGGGGAGGAACATCACATCGAGTTAATGGCAACATTCTCCAACCAAAGTTGTTGAAGTGCAAGCCGCATCAGATAATTCTTTTACTGTGGCTAAAATAGAAAAGATGCAATCAATCTAGCTATCTGAGAAACTGCTTCAATTTTGTCATCTCGACAAGTGCAGCTGTCACACCTGACGTCTCCGGTGATCCCCTGCACGCAGCAAAATTGGGAAAAAGTGTACTAGAAGTTTCAGGAACAGCGAGTTCAGGGAAGGCATAGGTTTATACGACGCTATCGAGAAAATGAACTTGAAAACATTTGGTAAATGCTAGAAGAAATGAGTGATTGGCTCAAATAAAGAAATAATCTTTAAGACTGACAGGAGGTTTTTCTGCATCGTGGAACTGATTGTAAAAAATATGATGCACACTGTGTTTTCCTCTTGAGCCGTATCTATGGTCAGTTGCAAACATTGATGGAAACATGAAGAAAACTAGCGAGCTGCTCTTGCACTTCACCTAGAAAGTATGGTGGACCAGTCAGATGATGGTCCCGAACCACTGCTACACCGATTGATGCAACGGTTCTCGTACAGAAGCTAAACGGAAAACTTCACACTTTTGAAGAGTTATCTTACTAGATCTTTTAATCATCATTACACGCTGATCAAGGACGTGATCGCATTGGTGTGATATTTGGGACCAGTCTTTGCGAACAGAGCAAAATTGTGCTACGTTTTCAAACTGAAGGAGGACATTATGTCCAAAGCGTTGCGTAACATTTCTTGTATAGTGGACAGTGTTGCATTGTGCAAGTAGCCCACAACATTTTCCACGTCAACATGTTCTTATGAAATTATGTTGAATGCCGCCCAAGAGCTGATTTTCTGATCAGACGGTTACAGCAAATGAGTAAACACTAGCTCACACGTGGCTACTCCGTTCAGCTGTTGATGCTTCATCTGAATGAGGTACAGATAAATTAGCTGGTTAGAGTGTAGGTGGGCCTTCTCTTTTCCCAATACTGTACACTGGGAGCAACTTCTCGGACAGCTAGTTCGATCGCTTCTTCTCTGTTTTAGTAACATTAAAAGTCAGCAGTGATAACATCCTGGGTTACTGATCATGCTATATATTATAACTCGTTAACGCGAGCAGAACCGCCCTCACGTGCATCGAGGAAGACACGAAGAAATGTATGTAGAGATGGCAGAACAGTAGCATAATTAGTTTGTCAGTTCAAAATATAATTACCTCTGCCTCAAGATAATTCAAGGCATTCTCTTTGTATTTTACATACAACATTTTTAGAATATGTTTTAGTTAACAAGAAGTTACGCTTAGTTAACTGGTGTAATAGCTGGACTGAAGCACATGCTAAAGCAAAAGGCGTTTAAAATTAACTAGCGAATAGGCCCGTCACCTGACGTGATGCCTTATTAGTTTACAGTGGTGATAGTAATATTTACCAAATGTTAGAAACCACAATGCATCGTTACATAAAAACCATAACGCGCTTGCTGGTAGGTGTCTATTCGTTGTGTGTTTAAAATAACAAAAGTCGGAGAGACTTGTGATGTTCACGTCCATCAATGGGCCCTACTCGTGATAGTGTAGAATTGTCAAATGATGTTCCTACTGCTATGCTAGGGTAGCATATTGTGCCAGCGTCTACTTCATGATGACATCATGAAGGGACCATTTTCCAGAAGTATCTGTCGTGTGCGCGTGGTTCATACCATTGTTAAGTATTACGTGCGCATTACGTTACACAACTTATTTATTCCACAAAAGGTGAGAATCTTGACATATATTTTGAAAAATATAGGTATTGCTTCAAATACTACTGGTCGTAAATTAATTAATTAGTTTGACGCTCGAGGCTCAAGCCGTCTAAGAAGAAAAAGTTAACCTAGCTGGATTATAAGTAGATTGCTGCGGCATCACCATTAATGGTCTTATTGGGCCATGTTCTAGGGCCACACGTTTAGAGACTGAGATTATGTGCATAGCAGAACGTAACTGCCGATCATATAACTTGATTTGCATATTTTATTGAGTTTATATATTCGAAGGCAGAAGTTTACACATAACATTTATAGGCTGATGGTTGGCATGGTTTCTGAAGTAGTTATTAGGCTAATAAATCGTCTGCATAATTTATTATTCTGTGCCTGACATCACAAGTACGTAATACATGTACGTCTACATATTCACACAAAATTTCATGCAAATCTGCCACGCCGTTTTGCTGAAAGAGGGAAATGAAGTATGTACGGTAATGTTCCTGTTTTCAGAGAGCAGATGGGGTACGTTTATGTTTTGATGTGCCTACAACGTATAGAAGCACTACACAAGATATCTATAATGACAGAAATGCAGCAAATTGCATATAATTTCACAAGAAAGTACAAAATTAATCATCTATGTCATTAAAACATTACCAAAACTGAAGTAAAAACAATATTGTGGAAACAAAGCACTTTTTTGCATTTTCTTTGACATTTCCCCCTATATTTTGCCAATAATAATAACAGAAAGATTACATGAGTATTGCCGTAGTCGGCATGTTATTACGAACAACTTTTGTTTATACAACTTTAAGATCCAATCAGTAGATTTGGCTGTAGGACACGAGTTTTGAATAGCTCGACTTCCACTTGAAAATGGCAGCCATGTTTAAAGATGGCGTACAAAAAGGTAATAAGCTACGCTTCTGAAATGTCCATCACCCGTTTTCAGGCGCCTCAGATATTGGTGTAACTGGAAATCACAGTGGGAATTAGTTCCTCAATTTGAGAATCAGCTTCAATGTTTGTAGGCTTGACTTGACTACATGTGGTCCATTATGTTGCTGTAGATCAGCGTTTCCCAAACTGGGGTACGCGTACCCCCGCAGGTATAGGCAAGAGGTTTTCCAAGGGATACTTTTTTCCAAGAGGCATTGCACCAAAGACGGATACCTTAAGGGAGAGTTCTTGTTCACTCATCCCGAAGGGCTAAGGCATCTTCCGAGAGGCCTCCAGATGTTTTGAGGCGAGGGATTATCGTGGAACAATCTTTGCGCCTGTCTACTGGATTGTGCGCCGGTGCGATATTGTAAATGGACCCCGTCGTGTATATGAACCGGGGGTCCATTTACCACGATGTTGAAAATTACACGTGGGACAGCGATACAGCCACGGCATCAGAGACAAAAACCAAGACAAGGAGATTCAAAGACTGGACAGCATTCGCTAAACATCGCGACATCTTCAACCTGGAACCTGTTTGCAGAGACACTTCTACAATGTGTGCATACTTCCAGCGATGACATATGACGCGGAAGCATGGACACTCACCAACCAGGCAAAGAACAAGCTAGCAGCCGCACAAACAAAGATGGAAAGAAGGATGTTAAACATCACATATCGGGAGAGAAAAACAAACATCTGGGTATATAAGAGAGAAGACAAAAGTCATATAGACGTGATAGAACAAATCAGAAGGCAAAAGTGGATGTGGCCAGTAGGCTACGAGATAACCGATGGACATCGCATATCACTACCTGAAGACCTTTACCAAGGGAACCCATCTAGAGGAAGACCGGCGAGACGGTGGAGAGACGAACTAGACGAGTACTGGAAAGGCACAACCTGGCAGAGGATCACGCAAGACAGGCAGATCTGAGGCCTTCGCCCAACCATGGGACACTATGGCTGAACAGTGATCATGATGATGGTGGAGGTTCTTGGTGAGTCTCAAAGGCGCGCAGATTTAGGTTTTTGGAAAGCCTGATGGTGGGTTTTGTTGGAGAGCCTGAAGGGAGTTGCAAATGGAGGTTTTTGGAGAGCCTCAAGCTGGTGCAATTGGAGGCTTTTGGTGTGCTTCCATAAAAAGGGGGTGCAGTTAGAAGTTTTGGTGAGTGTTAGTCCCCTGCATATTCACGACGTTCCGACGCCAATTAATGAGGAAGGTTGTGACTAAGATGGGAGGGATGTATGATCAAAGACAGAGACAAATGAGCGTGGTGCCGAGTTCGAACGGGGCCGAGTTGAATAGCTGCAGCGCAGCGCCGCCTATCGAGCTAGACGGACGTGAACTGAATGCTAGTCACCGGACGATTTTTGCCTAGGTGTTCGACTTATTGTCTCGTGCGTTCAGTCATCTTTTTCCATCGTCATACTCCAGCAAGATGGCAGAATCGGAGAATACCAACGACAAGTCGCGGACACTGATATTGAGTGCTTTTGGCGGCCACGATAAAATCAAAGTCGTAGAGAAGGCACGACAAAAACCCGGCGCCGGACAGGTGCTAGTGAACATCGAGACATGCGGCATCAACTTCGCCGAGTTGATGACTCGTCAGGGACTCTACGGAGTGAGCAAGCATCCCCCTAAACCACCGTGTGAGCTGGGATGGGAAGGGGCCGGCGTAGTTGCAGAGCTAGGTGAAGGCGTCACGACTTTCCAGGTTTGTAGCGTGTTCGATTTGTATCGGATAGGTGGGCGTGGCCCGGGGCAGTGGATGGACGTGGCGACTTCGGGTTACCGCTACCGCCGGGGAAAGTACGTACGCTCTGCGCACCCAAAGTGTGTTTTAACACCGTCTGGGTTTATCTCGTGCCGGTTGATTTAGGCATTTTCTGCACACAAAACTGTGCTGTATACGCAAACATATGGTGAACCCACATTTTCATAATGTTTGACACATTAGATTAGTGCGATCACGCCACTGTACCGCCACCTATATGACACTTGTGAACGATGCGACATGCGTATGGCTATGATAATTAACTTGGCGAAGGCCTTCTTTAGTTCTTAGCCTGAGGCTGAGTCAAGTTCTTTCCGTCTGCTCCTGATAGACAATAAACTAAGTACAAATCCCAAAGTATAATTCTTAGTATTAGACTGATAGTGATATGTTGACATAATAATTATAATTTTATGAGCTAAAAAGTGCAGTATGAAAAATAAACCTTTGCCAAAGCGTGGCACCAGGGCAGAGGCACAACATAGTCTTAGTCAGTGTAGTGTAGAATGTACATAGCCACATACATAGTCTATTCATATTAGCAAGCATGCCCTCCCAGGCTGGTATGATTCATCAATGCATACATGTTCAAGGCTTTTTTAGTATATGCTTTAGGCAGTTTTTATCATGTAAATTTGTAAATAAGCTATATATTTTCAAGGTTTTGTTTAGTGTCAATTATAATAGTATTAATTAGCCAGTTTTGCCTTAATTATAATTACTGATTACCTGTTTGGTGTATTGACTTTCTCCTAGAATATAAATACAAACTAATTCATGCAAGCTAATACAATTATTAAATCATATAGAGTGTATCAGTTCTCACGCTTGTGTATTTTAATAAGTGTTCCTCTAGTAATTCTCAATATATACTGTTATATATGTCATGCACATAGATGTCAGAATTGAGGGGGTTGGGGTGGGCTGGAGATATTTAACCCTTGAATATTTCAGCAAGGGGTGAAGGTGGAGGTTTTTGATGAACCTCAAAATTCACATTGTAGATATTTATTGTGAGTCTCATGTGAATGCATTTGTAGGGTTTGGTGAACCTCAGCCAATATTCACCACATGATAATTTATAGAAAATAATTAAATCTGTATTTTTATTGTTAGATGATTTTTACTCTTGTAAACAGGTGCTGTCTACCATTCTCTTTGAGCCATACATATTTCTTAAATTTGAGTCTTATGGTGTGAACAACATTCCCTTGTGTAGATCTATGTGGTTAATCAATGTTGTGTTGACAGTGTTGAGAATGTAGATCAGCACAATAGCAAGACTCCACCTATCCTGCCCATCTGCTCACCTTCATCTGATTGGCAATTTGCTCACGAGATTGTCATGTCTGTGACACTAAGACTGTCACCAGCTGCCACAGTCACAGATCAATTATGTTCCTAATTGATTTATGTTTGTAGACATTCTGTCCATACAAGATACTACAGTGTACACGTAATGTGTTAACATATATATATATATTTCTACATATACACTGTATATATATATATATGTATATATATATATATTAAATCTTGAACAAGGCAGAAGTGTTAACAATTAAGTGGTCCTCATTTAAAATGATATAGACAATAAATGGTAAGATACCCCGCATATTATATTATAATTTTTACCTATGAGAATATCTATCACAAGTAATGCTCTGTTGAGAAACTAATTGCTGACGGGTTTCTATAATCATGACAGCCAGGTAAACAATTGAAGTGTGCCTCTTACAAATTATGAGTTATGATACAGCGTGTTCTTAAACATATATGTCCAGTTGTTTGTGAGCTCGTGTGAGCATATCTAGGTCTGTTATAACTTATTACTAGATAAGTATTTCTAAGTTAGTAGATAGGGCATTTAAAATATATACTATGATGATTAAGTATTGCAAAAAATACAAAAACAGTTTTACATCAACTCGATTGTATTTTATTGATTTTATTATTACAGTGGTTTGATCATTTTTGTTACTTAGAGACAGATATAAATTCTGTAAATTTGTTCCTGCTTTACTAAATTAGTGAAACAACTGCCCATAGATTATACTATTTAATAAGAAAGTGTCAATTTTCACAGAAGGCTGTCTATTAATGGAACTGAAAACACATTATATAAGTACCAATTGTGTATCTGTGTAAATGCTAGCAAAGTAGCAGTGTGAATAAGTTTAAAAACAACATTGACAAATAACTTCTAGTCTAAGGGCTTTGGAGCACTGTAACAGTATCTCCTCCCAGGTGCTGAGGTCTGGAGCACTGTAACAGTATCTCCTCCCAGGTGCTGAGGTCTTTGGAGCACTGTAACACTATCTCCTCCCAGGTGCTGAGGTCTTTGGAGCACTGTAACACGATCTCCTCCCAGGTGCCGAGGTCTTTGGAGCATTGTAACAGTATCTCCTCCCAGGTGCTGAGGTCTTTGGAGCATTGTAACAGTATCTCCTCCCAGGTCCTGAGGTCTTTGGAGCATTGTAACACTATCTCCTCCCAGGTGCTGAGGTCTTTGGAGCATTGTAACACTATCTCCTCCCAGGTGCTGAGGTCTTTGGAGCACTGTAACAGTATCTCCTCCCAGGTCCTGAGGTCTTTGGAGCATTGTAACAGTATCTCCTCTCAGGTGCTGAGGTCTTTGGAGCACTGTAACAGTATCTACTCTCAGGTCCTGAGGTCTTTGGAGCACTGTAACAGTATCTCCTCTCAGGTCCTGAGGTCTTTGGAGCACTGTAACAGTATCTCCTCTCAGGTGCTGAGGTCTTTGGAGCACTGTAACAGTATCTCCTCCCAGGTGCTGAGGTCTTTGGAGCACTGTAACAGTATCTCCTCCCAGGTCCTGATGTCTTTGGAGCACTGTAACAGTATCTCCTCCCAGGTGCTGAGGTCTTTGGAGCACTGTAACAGTATCTCCTCCCAGGTGCTGAGGTCTTTGGAGCATTGTAACAGTATATCCTCCCAGGTGCTGAGGTCTTTGGAGCACTGTAACAGTATCTCCTCCCAGGTGCTGAGGTCTTTGGAGCACTGTAACAGTATCTCCTCCCAGGTGCTGAGGTCTTTGGAGCACTGTAACAGTATCTCCTCCCAGGTGCTGAGGTCTTTGGAGCACTGTAACAGTATCTCCTCCCAGGTGCTGAGGTCTTTGGAGCATTGTAACAGTATCTCCTCCCAGGTCCTGAGGTCTTTGGAGCACTGTAACAGTATCTCCTCCCGGGTGCCGAGGTCTTTGGAGCACTGTAACAGTATCTCCTCCCAGGTGCTGAGGTCTTTGGAGCATTGTAACAGTATCTCCTCCCAGGTGCTGAGGTCTTTGGAGCATTGTAATAGTATCTCCTCCCGGGTGCTGAGGTCTTTGGAGCATTGTAACAGTATCTCCTCCCAGGTGCTGAGGTCTTTGGAGCACTGTAACAGTATCTCCTCCCAGGTGCTGAGGTCTTCTTTGGAGCACTGTAACAGTATCTCCTCCCAGGTGCTGAGGTCTTTGGAGCATTGTAACAGTATCTCCTCCCAGGTGCTGAGGTCTTTGGAGCACTGTAACAGTATCTCCTCCCAGGTGCTGAGGTCTTTGGAGCATTGTAACAGTATCTCCTCCCAGGTGCTGAGGTCTTTGGAGCATTGTAACAGTATCTCCTCCCAGGTGCTGAGGTCTTTGGAGCACTGTAACAGTATCTCCTCCCAGGTGCTGAGGTCTTTGGAGCATTGTAACAGTATCTCCTCCCAGGTGCTGATGTCTTTGGAGCATTGTAACAGTATCTCCTCCCAGGTGCTGATGTCTTTGGAGCATTGTAACAGTATCTCCTCCCAGGTGCTGAGGTCTTTGGAGCACTGTAACAGTATCTCCTCCCAGGTCCTGAGGTCTTTGGAGCATTGTAACAGTATATCCTCCCAGGTCCTGAGGTCTTTGGAGCACTGTAACAGTATCTCCTCCCAGGTGCTGAGGTCTTTGGAGCACTGTAACAGTATCTCCTCCCAGGTCCTGAGGTCTTTGGAGCATTGTAACAGTATATCCTCCCAGGTGCTGAGGTCTTTGGAGCACTGTAACAGTATCTCCTCCCAGGCGCTGAGGTCTTTGGAGCACTGTAACAGTATCTCCTCCCAGGTGCTGATGTCTTTGGAGCACTGTAACAGTATCTCCTCCCAGGTGCTGATGTCTTTGGAGCATTGTAACAGTATCTCCTCCCAGGTGCTGAGGTCTTTGGAGCATTGTAACAGTATCTCCTCCCAGGTGCTGATGTCTTTGGAGCATTGTAACAGTATATCCTCCCAGGCGCTGAGGTCTTTGGAGCATTGTAACAGTATCTCCTCCCAGGTGCTGATGTCTTTGGAGCATTGTAACAGTATATCCTCCCAGGTGCTGAGGTCTTTGGAGCATTGTAACAGTATCTTCTCCCAGGTGCTGAGGTCTTTGGAGCATTGTAACAGTATCTCCTCCCAGGTGCTGATGTCTTTGGAGCATTGTAACAGTATATCCTCCCAGGCGCTGAGGTCTTTGGAGCATTGTAACAGTATCTCCTCCCAGGTGCTGATGTCTTTGGAGCATTGTAACAGTATATCCTCCCAGGTGCTGAGGTCTTTGGAGCATTGTAACAGTATCTTCTCCCAGGTGCTGAGGTCTTTGGAGCATTGTAACAGTATCTCCTCCCAGGTGCTGATGTCTTTGGAGCATTGTAACAGTATATCCTCCCAGGCGCTGAGGTCTTTGGAGCATTGTAACAGTATCTCCTCCCAGGTGCTGATGTCTTTGGAGCATTGTAACAGTATATCCTCCCAGGTGCTGAGGTCTTTGGAGCATTGTAACAGTATCTTCTCCCAGGTGCTGAGGTCTTTGGAGCATTGTAACAGTATCTCCTCCCAGGTGCTGATGTCTTTGGAGCATTGTAACAGTATATCCTCCCAGGCGCTGAGGTCTTTGGAGCATTGTAACAGTATCTCCTCCCAGGTGCTGAGGTCTTTGGAGCACTGTAACAGTATCTCCTCCCAGGTCCTGAGGTCTTTGGAGCATTGTAACAGTATCTCCTCCCAGGTGCTGAGGTCTTTGGAGCACTGTAACAGTATCTCCTCCCAGTGCTGATGTCTTTGGAGCACTGTAACAGTATCTCCTCTCAGGTGCTGAGGTCTTTGGAGCACTGTAACAGTATCTCCTCCCAGGTGCTGATGTCTTTGGAGCACTGTAACAGTATCTCCTCCCAGGTGCTGATGTCTTTGGAGCATTGTAACAGTATCTCCTCCCAGGTGCTGAGGTCTTTGGAGCATTGTAACAGTATCTCCTCCCATGTGCTGATGTCTTTGGAGCATTGTAACAGTATATCCTCCCAGGCGCTGAGGTCTTTGGAGCATTGTAACAGTATCTCCTCCCAGGTGCTGAGGTCTTTGGAGCATTGTAACAGTATATCCTCCCAGGTGCTGAGGTCTTTGGAGCATTGTAACAGTATATCCTCCCAGGTGCTGATGTCTTTGGAGCATTGTAACAGTATCTCCTCCCAGGTCCTGAGGTCTTTGGAGCATTGTAACAGTATCTCCTCCCAGGTGCTGAGGTCTTTGGAGCACTGTAACAGTATCTCCTCCCAGGTGCTGAGGTCTTTGGAGCACTGTAACAGTATCTCCTCCCAGGTGCTGAGGTCTTTGGAGCACTGTAACAGTATCTCCTCCCAGGTGCTGAGGTCTTTGGAGCATTGTAACAGTATCTCCTCCCAGGTCCTGAGGTATTTGGAGCATTGTAACAGTATCTCCTCCCAGGTGCTGAGGTCTTTGGAGCATTGTAACAGTATCTCCTCCCAGGTGCTGATGTCTTTGGAGCATTGTAACAGTATCTCCTCCCAGGTCCTGAGGTCTTTGGAGCATTGTAACAGTATATCCTCCCAGGTGCTGAGGTCTTTGGAGCATTGTAACAGTATCTCGTCCCAGGTCCTGATGTCTTTGGAGCATTGTAACAGTATATCCTCCCAGGCGCTGAGGTCTTTGGAGCACTGTAACAGTATCTCCTCCCGGGTGCTGAGGTCTTTGGAGCACTGTAACAGTATCTCCTCCCGGGTGCTGAGGTCTTTGGAGCATTGTAACAGTATCTCCTCCCAGGTGCTGAGGTCTTCTTCCCTTTTTCTATGTTCAGTCGCATCCTTGGATCATTGCCCTGTCATATTGACACAAAGGTAGAGTGGTTAGCCAATCTCCAGGTGGCACCACAATGGAGTTATGTTCGATTTATCTGAAAATGATTATCTTCTGTATTCAATGCCATATTTGGCAAAAATGAAATGGTCAGCAGGAACAGTTTTAAGATCAGAACATTGTAATGGTGATAATGGCTGCCTCTGGCTTGTTGCTCCATGGGTAGGTTAGTACAAGTTCATGTACAGAGTGTAGCCCAATGTTGAACCATCAGATGAACACTGATGAGTTGTTATGGGAGGGAGTTGTGAGTCATTGGACATTACAGTGTCCAGAGCACTGAATTGACTTGAAGCAGGTGTTCATTACCAAAAATAGCCACTACCAGAAATTAGCCAGTTGGCATGACCAGATTGCCCGAATGAGATCAATCAACACAGAACAATGCTATCCACTGCAGCAGTTATTGATTTCTTCTTCTAAATTCCGCTGTGTTATGTTGTTTACACGGGTTACGTGCACTACATATCAAATTAAGTACCATTTGGTGCATTGCTCCATATGACCACATGTGACCTGCATACATATCATATGAAATATTTCGTGGAGAAAATGGAGGCAATTTATGAACGGGCGAAATTTCATAATTGTTATCTACAGTAGAGAGTTCAGGCTTTGCTACCAATCATTTTGATTTTGGAATCTTAACATTAATCCAATAATAACCGTGTGCAGTTTTCGTTTAAACGCGGAGAGTCTAAAACAGAAAAGTTAGTTTTTCTCAGCAACAAATAATTTCCAGCCTTATCAATAAAAAGAACTGGACAGGTAGTGCAATTTTTTGCACAAAAATAATAGTTTGATGATTTCACCAAGCCAAAATAAACTAATTTATTTGAAATAAACTAGCATGTTATAGTGGATATTACAGTGGTTGAATGTTTCTTGAAATGGGTCTGAAAGGAAACAAAACGTGTAATTAAAGAAGGACCCTTAAGATATTCCACACAAAATATTCATGAGGGAGACGGAGAGACTGGAGAGAACTGGCGTGTTTCATAAGAACCTTCTGTTGCATTAACATAAACTAGCCGCAGTTCTCACAATGTTACATGGCTTCGTTTCTCAATGCATAGATGTAGCATCTTGCTTCCTGCAATGGCTAAAGAGCTATACTTCCAGGTTGATCATGTGAGAGGTGTCAATAGGCAGTGTGTTCGATAACAGCTCACTCCTTACAGATTTATTACAAACATCTGTCTGTCTCTGTGTCTCTGTCTATATATATCTGTCTCTGTCTGTCTGTTTATCTAACTGTCTGTATCTCTGTCTGCCTGTCTCTGTCTATCGGTTTCTCTAACTCTCTGTCTATCTCTCTCTCTCTCTCCCTATCTCTCTATATATATATATCTATATATATATATATATATATATATATATATATATATATATGCATATATATATATATATATATATATATATATATATATATATATATATATATATATATATATATATATATATATATATATATATATATATATATATATGTATATATATATATATATATATATATGTCTCTCTCTCTATATACTCTCTCTCTATATATATATATATATATTCTCTATATATATATATATATATATATATATATATATATATATATATATATATATATACTCTTTCTCTCTCTCTCTCTCTCTATGTGTGTCTGTCTGTCTGAATGTGTGTTTGTCCGTCTGTCCGTCTGTCTGTCTGGCCTTCACCATGACTGGTGTTTCCTGTTTGAATGTTTTGTACTCAATCTGAATATTTGATCAACACATTCTAATAAATTAAGACCATTATTTTAATAAATGAAGAACATACAAGGCCATTTGAATGAACCATACTGTTTAACTATAATTTTACTTTATTTGTTAGCACAACAAAACCTTTAACATTTTTTAAAAAGATTTCTTGCAATGTAATCTTAACAATATTAAAATAACCCAAAAACCCGGACCGTCATTACAGTGCATGCAAAATAATATCATTTGACTGTATTTGTTGTAGGTTGGCGACAGAGTTTTGTGTATGACGTTTGCACGTAACCTGTGGACGGAATATGCCGCAGTGAACATCGAGTATGTCCATGCATTACCGGAAGGAATGTCGTTCGAGGAAGCCGCAGCCATTCAGGTCAACTATGTCACGGCCTACCATATGCTCTTTGAGTTCGGCAACTTGCGCCCGGGAAACAAAGTTCTCATCCACATGGCGGCCGGTGAGTCCTCTGTCCTTCCATCACTCTTCTTTGGTTTCTGGCAGGGTGACGGCAACATTGCTCAGTCTACTTCGCCCTGTTGACAATATCTGTCCACCTTTAGGTACTGGACTCTCAATCGAGAGAACCTGGGTTCAAATCCTGTGTTGCCATTTCAAATGTTGGGCAAGTTCGTTCACACTACGTTGCTCCGGTACATTCAAGTGTATGACTGAGTATAGACAGTGGTGGATATAGACAGTGGTGGATATTTGTGTACGAATACACATTTCGCGCATTAGTTGTAGTGATGGTATTCAATTGAACAGGTCTGCCAGGGAGTGAACTAGAAAACACTTTGAGCAGTTCAAAGAACTGCATACTGCGCTATATAAAAACTCACCATTACTTTTATTTTATCAGTTTTCTGTAATTTTTTCCACTCGGTTATTCGTCGTTGGCTATTCCCTGCCCTTTTGATATCTCTCTTGATGCTGTCTCTCCATCTTAGAGTGAGGTAGCTTGTTCTCTTACCTGCAGTCTGCCAGGTGCGGTAATTATTAGCAGGAAGTCCACCAAATCACTTGTACTTGGTTCCAATTTGGTCACGAGCCTACTTCAAAGCTATAAGTGCCAATAAGCAATATGTGACAAAATAGTGGTTTACAAATTTAATGTCTTTACTGGCAGTTTGAATCATTCGGCCACGCAACAATTGCAGTGCGATCACTGTTTCTGGCTTATAAACACAATTTGGTGGGAGTTATACCTTCAATTTATTTATTCTAGTATTAAAAACATAATTTTTTAAATGAGAAGGAGCGGCCTCTGTTTAATGTCAGTCTTCCTCTTCTCCTCGTCTCACCCTCTTCTGTGTTCCATCTTTGTCAATCCCCAGTCCCTTGTTCTTCCCTCTGTGCAACATCTACAAAATATCTGTTGTAGATTAAATTTATTGCAGTTTATTAATCTCACATCGCAACAGATCATAATCGATGTAAACCTGTGCATACTGAAGATGAATAGATTGACATTAACAGATGTTATGCAATTTGGGAGACAAACGTTGTTTGCGATGAAAGTGTGGCAATTGTGGGTGATAATAGGGAACATCAGTTTCTCATCAACGTCAGAGCGTTTAATCACATAAATGAACCAAAAAACAGGAAAGAATTGAGGACAGATGGTAGACAGATGTCTACGGTCCAACCAAATAAAAACTGGCTTGAAATAAGAGGCGCTATTATCCACATCCACGCGTAAAGTGAGAAAGATTGGCAGTATTTTGTCACTTGTATTGTTATGCGTTGAGATACATTGAACCGCATCGAGTCGTGATTTTCAAAAGGCGGGCCATTACGAATTTGGAGGCATTCAGGTGCATAACCGGACAAAGAACTTCGCCCAGTTAGAAAAGACTGGACTAATCAATGAATCTGTCCTATTTAAATTTAGAGATCACTGAGGTTCACAAAAATGTTAGGGAAAGTACATCTGCCCCAAATGGAGAGGGAGTATTTGAACATGAAACCGAGATACTGCCTAAAGAGACAAAAAGAACCAGGATTTATCACTGATTGTAGCAAATCAATGATGGACAAAGTCAGTCAATAAAAATAATCTTATTTTGGAAATTTCCTAATTTGTCTTCATTAAATTAATGACAGTTCAACAAATTAGTGTATTTTGCCAGATCAATTTGACTGGATGTTAGAAAGTGGGAACACTTTTGAAACAAGGAATTTCCCCTTAACATTGCAGTCCAATTTTGATCAGCGTTTGAATATCAATATGTGAAATATCTAAGGAGTTTACAGAAGAACAAAATGGGGATTTAATGGGGTAGGTACAATAAACCACCCTGCCCCATAGCTACAAGGGTAGCACTATATATATAGACAAAACAAAAGATTAACACAGGGATCAAACAGTACCTTGAGACAGATTAGAAATAAGCTCCCAGGACACACAGAGGATTAACAGACTGGTTCAGACTTTATAGACAATGAGGAAGTGCAGGATTACTGATAAGCCAGTGGTTTCCTTGTAAACATGTTCGTTGACTGGATTTTTGTGTGCAAATTACACTAAATTATTGATACAAGATCAAAACTCTGATCGTTAATACATCATTGAACACAACAGCTCTAGACCTAACTTACTCCTGCAGTTATCACAATTATATAATGTGTTAAAATAAGATCAAAATGGAAGAGACAGATACAAACTGTTGACCTCTGCTTGACCTTTAGAGTGTCATTAAATTGTCCATTAGAGTGGACTTCAGCCAGCAGGCCTGGGTCACTGTCAGGCCTCTTCAATGCCCACTTACAGTTTAAACTAATTTACCATCCAGCACTTGTGAAATTTGAATGACACTTGTAGCTAAGACACAGTGTCAGAGGCAGGTGTAACTTTGATGGTTTCCCCAAGTGGACACAAGTTATATAATATGCGACAGATAGCATTTCATGTAAAGGTGCAATATCCATTCCTCATTTATTAACGTTTATTTATGTGTTGCTAGTAATATGTTGAAGATACACGATACCGCCCACCAAATGGCATTTAATAAAGCCATAAATGAAATGCTAAAGTTGTAAACCTGACATTGTGATGCTAAACAGTTACTGTTGCCTTTTATGATACATTACCTAGATCGTCTTTGGGCCTCATGGCGCATAAGGCTGCAACGAACCTTCTCCAAAGTGTGACTTGCCACGGCAAAGGGTATTAATTCGAATAAAAAAAATTATTCCACAGATGATTAGCTTTAAATTTATACCTCATTTATTTAAATACCTTCAGTAGTTTTTTATTTATTACTAAAACTAAAGCAAACTTTTTAAAAGCAACGGTTTGAAAATGTGGTCGTTTAGTCTCACATTGTCTGTCGTTTTCTAATATATGATTTCGAAAATGCTTGTACTTTATTAGCATTGGATTGTTTGTTGAGGAAATATACTGGATTTTGAAAGATGAGATTGTAAGGTGTGCATTTCTGCCCAAATCACACAATTGACGGGACATGACCTGGACAGTTATTTTTGTCTTGTGTGCAAAATAGGTCTGTGCCACTTAATACTCGGTGTCAAATGAGATTGAGAACCATGTGGGCAGGTATCATATGAAATATCGACCCGATGATATATGGACCCACCCTACGATAAAAGTACCCACCTTCCCAAATGTAAAGTAACATGTACAAAGTCAAGAATTTTTTAGCCTATATATTATAGTAATCGCGGGTGCAAATATCATGCCAGGATTGAGTTTATATAGACGAGTAAACAATCATATGATTAATATATTTAATCTTACGTTGCTCCATCACATTTATTCAGCATGCAATTGATTTATATATTGATAAGCAGTCCATAAGTCCTCCTAAGTCCATAGTCTTTACTATAATAACATTTAGAAATACTGGTACACTAAACTGATTTACATCAGAGAAATATATCTTAAATTCGAAGGCTCCTGAGCCAGCCAAAAAAACAACCTATTAAGAAATCCTTATTTGAAGGGGCCAGGTGTCATAATAAGACCGTTATGCTGGTTCAAATTCAAAGTTTCCCCTGTTATATGGCAGGCCACCTCACCGTTTTTCTATGCCGCCTCACTCAAAATATGCCAAAATTGCCACTTCGTAGTTATTTCGTGCACCCATTTTTTTCGTTATTTCGTCATATTCAGCATCAGCCAGCGGCGTGAAATGACACCACAAAGTCATTCATATTCCTGCAAAATCGCAGATTTGTAGCAACATCATTTAGTTATCTTAACGTCGCTCAGAGCTGGTTAGGATTTACCTCTTGGAATTAATTCCATTGGACAACATGAAAGACATCACTTGTCAGTTGTCCAATCGAAAAATATTCCCGCAGGATCCCTGGTGTCTCCAATGGTGACACCTTGCGGAGTTTCAACATACTAGCAATGTAGACATTCATGTAATATGACGCCCAAACGTCGGTAACTGCGTTTGGGAGACATGTGGAACTCAAATAAGAAAAACAAAGAAAACGGTAGCTGAACTAAGATGTCTTTTATGCTCAGTTTTTCTATTATTTTATCACAAAAAAATCAGAATTCTGGATTATGACAGTTGTGGTGGTGCATTGCCACACCGCACGTGTAAAATTAGCAATATAGCAGTGTATGTTGATATAAACCAGAGCGCTATTTATGCCCCAAAATGGCGCCAAGACGCAATATTCTTAAACGTAAATATGCCTAGGATAATGTTGAATGATGGAATTAACTCACTGATGTATCAAAGTTAGGCAAAACTCAAGTTATAAAGGCAATCGAGATGGGTCCTGATTTTATACAAGTGCTCACTAGCCTATCCAACTAATGTTCTATGCCGTTTTAGCAAAATAAGGAATGTGATTCATAAAAAAACTTTGTGCTAAATATATAATACATATTTTGACGAAGTTGTGCAAACAAACTTTTGGGAAAAGTATATTTATTACAACAATGAAACTGAACATGAAGTATAATTTTATTAATTTAAATGTATATTGCAATCAATACATTCAGAGAATTTAGGCATTTTAATATGTTTAAAACCAAAGAAAAAAAATTGTATATGTTACTTTTGATAAAGCTAAAGTTTGTGAATGTTCTCACCAGTGATTGACAATACAAAGAGTGAATTCTGAAATCAAATGTGTTCATGTAATAATATGGATTCAGTTTGAAGTGACTGTGGATGTGGGTATGACAGTGGTGTCACCTGGCGATCACTGTAGAACCAATCAAAAATAGTGACATCTGGTGACTATCATGTAAGACACCAGTAGGATGAATCTGTCATACTACCAAGTGGCAATCGCATAATCGCATATAAAAAAGCATGCCCTAACAAACCATTTTAATCCTAATTCCCATTTATCTCTGCAGGTGGCGTTGGAATTGCAGCGACGCAGCTGTGCCGAACGGTTCCTGATGTGACCATCTTTGGTACGGCATCGGCACAGAAGCACGATGCCATAAAGGAGAACGGAGTGGACCATCCCATCGACTACCGGACACAGGACTACGTGGAGCAGGTGAAGAATATCTCACCAGAAGGTCAGTGAAAACGTCTCGTACTGTACAGTTTATAGAAGCTTGTGTCAAGAGTAGCTAGTGTAGCATAGGCGGATCCAGGGGGCCCCCTAGACCATTGGAAATTAGCATACCCCAGACCTTTTTGAATGGGCCCCCATTAACAGGCTCCATCTAGACCTTTGTAGTGTGCCCCCATTTAGGTTACAATAAGGTGAAGTTGCCACTGCTGCAAAACATTTTCAACATCACCCCCCCATGCATTTTCCGATGTCACAGCAGCGGGGGAGCTGAGGAAGGGCTGGAAATATAGTGGCGCGGCGGCAAGAGTTTTCAACAGCCCCCCCCCATTTTCTGATGTCATGAATGATCCAACAGCGCAAAAGCTGAGTCGTGGGAGACCACCGAATATTAATTTGCATGGGTTGCCAGTGGAGGTTTTCGGGCCCTCTAGACTACTGTCTCTGGATCCGTCCCTGTGTAGTACATGTATGGATAAATACAATGAAATATATGCAGTCTAAGACATGTAGTTTGCAAGAAATATAGACTGTTGTACAACGAGTCTTGGATCCACTATGTTGTGGTTTGCCTATGTCACAGTCACAGTTATGCACGTGACCTCCGTCAAGTTCTGCCAACAATGTTTATAACGGTAATTTATGTGAATTACATTACAAGGGCAGCCTCGACATCTGATAGATCAAAAATTCTTGCATACAGCTGTCACTTTTAAAATGTTGCCTTATGTTTTTGTCATAAACAAAAATGTTGGGAGGTAAGAATTTCAGCCAAATGTACTGTATGGAATGGAAGGAATGTCCTAATGCGTCATGTGTTTGGCATCCATTTTTTGAAGGCTTCACAGATCTTTTGCTAGGCAACAGATCACATGATGGTTAGGTCAGTTTGAGTGTTGACAATGTACACTGATGTTAAAATGGTGGCCATCTTGAAAATATAGCCGTCATCTTACATCTTCAGGTATATTAGAATGATTATATCATTTACATCTAAAAAACTTAAGTGACAATTGCATGAACCTGGGATGATGAAAGATAACAAAGGTGAAACCAAGATCGATGAGGGAGGATAAACCAGGGATGGTAATGAAGGATGAACCAAAGATGATGAAGGATAAACCAAGAATGATGAGGAAGGATTAGCCAAGGATGAGAATATCAGATTAACCACAAATTATAATAAAAGATAAACCAAGGATGATGAGGAATAAACAAATAATTATTATATATGAACCAACGATTATAATTGATGATTAACCCAGGATAATATTAAAGATTAATTTAACTAAGGATGATAATAAAAGACAATCCAAGGTGACGAGAAAGGATTAACTCACTTACGATTATACCTTCTTTGCAGTACAAGCACGAGCATTCTTGAAACTGTTTCATGAAAGTATCATTGTCTTTGAACTAAATTCATACTCACATATATAGTATTGCTCTTGTTATATGTTGCAGGTGTTGACATAGTCTTGGACCCGTTGTCTGGTCCTGATGCTGCCAAGGGCTACAGTCTTCTGAAGCCATTCGGCAAGATTATCCATTACGGTAGGTTGCTTACATGTTCATTCCTTCTCAATATGTGTGGCTTATGATCATAGTAATTCTGAGTAATCTTGAAGTAGTGTAATTTGTAATCACTACATGGTGAATAGATCATAAACCAAGATGGTCTGGTCCTCCTCGTTTTTCTCGCTCTGTACCACTGTTGAAGTCTTTACATTGGCTTCCTGTACAATATTGTATAATATTAAGATCAGTATCGTTACATACCAGGCACTGTCCAGTAAGCAACCATCTTATTTGCATTCATTGCTTACTCCTGTAAGAAAACCTATCCAGCTTCGATCATCTAGTTCTGACCTACTTTTTGTTCCTAGAGTCAACACTAACATTGGAACTAGGGCTTTTTCTGATGCTGCACTAACTTTTTGGAATATGCTCCCTCTTAGTGTTAGATCAGTTGAAAATATTACAAAATTCCGTCGTCATTTAAAAACGTATCTTTACAACCTTGCTTATCCACCGTAGCACCCTAGCACCTTGACCCATCTGTTGACAACTGGACTACTACTTACGGATTTTGAGATTGACCAATCGTTTTGTTTTGATGCGTTTCTGAGCTTGGTTTTCAAGGATTTAGACGCAATAGAAGTTATTTTATTATTATTCTAATTTTGAGATGAGGGAATAAAATAAATTACATAAGCAGCTTTCTGTTTTTCGGTGCATCTGATTCTGGTGTGTTCCACCAGGTGTCGCCAACACCGTGTCGGGATCGACGAAGAGCTTGTGGAAGATGGCACGCACATACTTCTCTGTCAAGAACTACAGTCCTCTCAACATCATCACGGATAACAAGGCCGTGTGTGGCTATCACATGGGCTGTCTCGGGGAGACGCTGATTGTAGAGGGTGTCCGAGCTGTTCTTGACCTCTACCGGGAGGGCAAGATCAAACCAAAGATCGATTCAGTGTGGGCGTACGAAGACGTAAGTTCAACTGATTTTCACAGTGTAGTAGTAATTGTTGGTGATGATCATTGTGATGATTTGGAAGATCTTGCTTCATGTCAGCTTCATAGCTGAATATTGTCAGGGACCGGGTAGCTGTATTTTTGGGCATAGACAAATCTGGGATGATCTTTTTGCTGGTCAAGATATATGCACAAAGAATATATACCAGGCAATAAAAACAGGTATCAGCACCACCAAATAAAAATACAAGAAAACACCAATGTTTCCTAGTCAAGCTTAGATCCTAAAACCTGTGTTCCTTAAAGATAATAACACCAAGAAATGTTTTAATTGTTTTTTCTCTTGTATTATGTATGTTACATGGTTTCCATTAAGCATAATTTACTAAGTGCTAACCTATGCTAATGAAATTTGTTTTGTGTGTGCTGACTTCAAGCACAGTTATTGTATAGACAAATTGAGACAGTTTTAAATTTTAGACAGGATTGGTGAAAACATCAGTCGATCAAAATTCTTGCCTGCTTATGACATATTCAGCCCGTAAATGTGACGGGTGACAGATCTCTAGATTAATCCCTGAATTTAGATACATACATACGCATGCATGCACACACAGATATAGGCACACATGCATGATATCGTCACATGATGCAAGATAAAGACAACTGATCAATGATGAAACATTGATACTTAGAGATTGTCATATATCGATACATTTGATGTGTGACCACCTGGGTATACCTGTACATGGTCGTATCCCATTGGTGCATGCAGATCTCGAAGGCGATGGGACGACTGGAGAACCGCGAGAATATAGGCAAGGTGATCATCAGCCCAAAGAAGGCCCCAGAACCGCCGGTGGAGAAACCCAAACCTGTGGAGAAGCCTAAGAAGAAGTCAAAGGACCAGAAGAAGGAAGCTGCAGAGGCCAACAAAGATGTCGCAGAGAAGCAAGATGATGCGAAGCCAGAGAAAGAGGCAGAAGGAGATCAGAAAGAGGCGGGAGGAGAGAAGAAGGAGGGAGAAGGAGAGAAGAAGGAGGAAGAAGGGGAGAAGAAGGAGGGAGAGGAACCGAAGAAGGAGGGAGAGGAAGAAAAGAAGGTGGAAGAGCCAAAGGAAGGTGTAACAGAGAAGAGCAACTGAAGAGTTTGAATGTTGCAAAGACTCAAGATTCCTGCCATGACAAGTTCTGTATGCATATTATGAATATTTTGCGTTTAGCTTTTGCATGTCTGGGCTCAGTGATGCTGGTAAGGTTATGTCGAGTGTCTGATGTTTAGTAACGACTAATACCATGTAAAGGTGATTGATACATACATGTGGGACTAGGAGGTTTGGTCAGTTAGGAACGCAATTGTCCAGACTACCAGGTAAGATTAGGGATTGGGTTAGTGTGAGTTACATTATCATTTCAGAGACGTCAAACCACCAACTGTGTTTTGTGATGTTAGAGCCAAGGTGTTGTGATTTAAAAACAGGAACTGTAGTTTTTGTGAGTATTAGATATCGGGTTATTAGTGCAAACCTTCTGTAACTGGTAATGTAGTTTCATGTCGTCGTCTAATGGAGGACATAGTGAGTAGGAATCGCTGTATGATTTCTGGGATAACTGTAGGATTTGTGGCTCAGTTTTTTTGCTACATTTTTAAAGCGGATTTGCAGAGAAAGATTTGTATGTGTTTTATGACTGATCAGCTCTTCTTTGAACGATGGTTTTCTGTGACAGCAACTGAGCACTGGTTGTGATGTCGACAACATTTTGTTTGCTTGTAAACAATATTTAGCATTACAATGCAGGTGTCATTATTTTATTTTCGAAATTATTTAGACATGCCACACCAGTTCCAATGCTGTCATGCAGCATTTTTTAAACCAGCCGACTACACTATAATGATTCTGCCTCATCGCCATTAGAAAGGGCTTTTTAACTTGTATTGGAATGGTTGCTTGTGGGGTTCCTTTTTTGAAATCCACCCTAGTTTTCAACGAAGACCATGCACTATATTTATTTGGTAGTTCAGTGTCACAAGTTATTGATATAGATGCAAAAATGTACTGCGTTCCTGCCAAAACGAATGTACACGTGAATTGTACCACGTCTGGGTATTAATGTGGTTGCTAATTTTAATTGCTGACCAAAATTGCACGAGTTTCCATTTTTTTATGTTATTTATGCAACTAGGCAATTGTGTTTAGCGAGTTGTCATTGTCTAATTTCATGAAAATATTATCTACTTATTCATCGCTTCCAGGAAAACATGACTTACCCGGGCAAATGTCTCTGTCAAATGCTAATGATCAATTTGCATCGCTGAACTCCAGAAATAATACTACCTGAAGAGAGTCCTTAGATTGAGAAAAGGCTGAAGAAATGCGAGATATTGACTGATATTGAAAGGGAAGAAAAGACGCATATTTAGAAGGAAGATATAGCTGTACAAGTAACATGTGAACTGCTTGATATTTCATTAACAACAGTGTAGATTTGGTAGTACGATAGAACATAGATGTCCCTGTACTATACCATATAGACATGGTAGAACGTGTGAATGTTAGATGTATTATGTGGTACGCAATGTGTGCTGCCTGACACGCGTCGCTACCCTCGCCGTCCTGGACACGGTTGACTGAACACTGCCGTTGATGTAATGTGAAACAAGATGTGAACCGTTGCAGAAACATACGGAACCAATTAGACTGGGTAGTTTGGGGTAATTCTTTTTATATATAATTTCTGCTTATTACGGTAGAGGTACACAAGTAGATTTACACTTTTGTGTTCACAACAACGATTATGTTGATTGGATATATTATTGCAGCTAACAGTTGTTTGTATGTGTAAATTAATACGTTCACTGCTAAATGAATAACGGGCCACCACTACAGTTTTAGACTGTAGTATGATATGTGCCCTTTGGTTTTTGGTGATTAGAACAACATATTTTAGGTCAGGCCGTTCAAGTAGGTTAGACCAAGTTATCTGAACTTCCATGTTTTACGTAATTTACGTATTCGATATACCTATGAAAATACCCTGTGTGCAAGGGTATGTGCTTTTTAAACCATTGACTGCTTTGAACTGGATGCTATATAGATCGACTGCCACGCAGTTTTTAGAATTTTGGGTCTTGGTCGTATGTTTAAGTCATGAATTTATATATTTTGCAGATGTTACTATCACATTATATATTTTTATAATTATGATATCACCGGTTTAAACTTGGCACTGCCATTGTAGCAGTGCTTGATACTGGGTAAATGACTGCGTAAGTTGGTCTCAAAAAGACCTATACTTGTCTATATGATTTGATCGAGACATTCCACGCTTGCATACCGAAATGGCGTTACTGTTAATTAGCTTCAGCAGTAAGACGGCCCGTGTGCCAAGACCGTCTAAATAAGGTAAATGATAGTATTATGTCGTGAGAAGTTGTTGTAATGAATTTGGTCGCCAGCAGAGCTGCAACTCGTCTCGAATGGAGTTAAAGTTGTATCGTGTCTACGCTCGATGTTCGCAGGCTTGCAGCTGTTATGTACTAGACGTGAATCGATGGTAATACGCCTGATGCTGCTTTGGTATCGTTCACGGGTAATAAACGAACACGGCTTACGGAATGATAACGGTGTTTGGCTTGATGTTGACGATAGAGATTAGCTGCCTTTACTGTTATATATATATATATAATACTAGACAATGAAGACTTCAGTTCTTTGAGCCCTATTTTTGTACAGTTGCGCGATCTGTCGAATGGACTATAATTATAATAATGCACATTGACGATAGTGTACGTATCAGAACCGTGACCGAATGGGGGGGGTAGCACAGGTATTGTCAGTCCTTCGCACTGTCAGACCGCCGATCGTGTCAGGGTCGCTGCGTTTGAGTTGGCCTAGACTAGGCAGACCGGGAAAAAAACAACGCCAACGGTAACAACAATAGCACAAACAGCAGAGAAATTGGCAAACGACTGTAGAAAACAAAATCTTGAGAGGACTCAATGCTAGGTCATGGGCAATTATTTACCGTTCTTGGTGTAAGATATTGTTCAGCATTGGTGACGCGCGGCGGTGAAATGATAAAACCAGGAAGTGATATAACTGTCGCTACGCGCCATTTTCGCGACCAGCAAACGAAGCTGCACACTGGATATATTTCTGGATTAACCCAGAATGCGACTTCACGGTGAAACGGGCAGCAAGGCACTTAACAAACAATGTACTATGTAAGATGACACGTTATTCAGGTTGTAATTATCACGGTTTTATTTACCATGCAACGGCGGGATATGCCCTCCTGGGCGGTTCCGCAAATTAGCCAAATATTTTAGGTGTGTGCCAAATTTTGTTCAGTTATCTCTGCCGACCAAAGCTTTTATTTGGGTAAGACAAAAATATATTTTCGTAAGGAGTGTGTTTCATGCTATCCTGAACCACATAAACTTTCCAGTTCTCGCGGGCCAGCTGAAAACTGCCCGCACAATTTCAGATAACTCGAAGTCGCATAAGTCCTGGCTGCCTTCGTATTTCACATTTATTAAATAAGGTAAGTTCTCAACTACGCTCTCAACCTACAGCTGTGCCAAAATTATAGAACGATCAGCCTTATCAGTCACCCGAGCATAGTCATGCTGAAGATCCTACTCAACATACTCAAACCCCAGGCAGAAAAGATCATCGCAGAAGAACAGGCGGGTTTTCGAACAGGACGAAGCACCAGTGAACAGATCTTCAACCTTAGAATCCTTTGCGAGAAACAGCTTCAACACCAGCAAAGCTTGTACCATGTCTTCATAGACTTTAAGAAGGCCTGTGATAAGATATGGTATGCGGCCCTAAGGGCGACCATGAGGAAGTACAACGTTGGCTCCAATCTTGTCCGAACCACTGAACACCTGTATGACAGGGCCACCAGTGCAGTCATCTTTAATGACAGCATAAGAGACTGGTTTCGAAAAACAGTGGGAGTTCGACAAGGATGCCTACCATCATCCACCCTCTTCAACATCTTTCTGGAAAGTATCATGATTGATGCCTTGAAAAACCTTCAAGGCACTATCAGCATTGGATGCAGGGCAATCACCAACCTTCGCTTCGCTGATGGTATCGACGGCCTAGCTGGAGAAGAACAAGAACTAGTCAACTTGGTGGAGTGACTTGACAAAACCTCTACAGCATACGGCATGGAGATCAGTGCAGAAAAGACCAAACTGATGACAAACAACACACAAAGCATCAGTACAGAGGTCAGTGTTAACGGACGGAGACTTTTGAAAAAGTAACAAGCTTCAAGTACTTAGGATCAATCATCACAGACTAGGATTCCAAACCCGATATACTTGCCAGGATTGCACAGACAACGGCAGCACTTACAAGGTTGAAACCCATATGGAATGACAGTAACATCAATGTCAGTTAAAAAAAGGCTGATGCGCTCCCTTGTCATGTCCATGTTTCACAAGCGTATAGAAAGATGGACAGAAGCAGATCTACAGAAGAAGATACAAGCCACAGAAATTAGGTGCTTTCGGAAGATCTCGCGCATATTATGCAAAGACCATGTTACTAACGAAGACGTTCGCAACAAGATCAAACAAGCCATTGTACCTTACGAAGACCTCCTTACAACAGTCAAGAAGCATAAACTGAAGTGGTACGGCCACGTCTCACGATCGTCTGGCCTTGCAAAGACCATCTTGCAAGGTACCGTGAGAGGGGAGAGAAGAAGAGGAAGACAACATCAAAGAGTGGACTGGACTGGAGTTCGCCGACTCTCAGAGGGCTGTGGAGAACAGGGAAACGTGGAAAGAGCTGGTTAAAAAGTCATCAGTGGTGCCCCAACGATCCTTACGGGTTATGGGAAAGTGAAGTGAAGAAGTTCTCGTGCAGTGCGAAATCAAGTCTTTAGGGATTGCTCAAAGCACGTTACACTTCACTCCGTGGCAGATCAGTTCAATCGAATACCATCTCGACTTCTCTGGGGAAGTAGGTCCGACGTCTCTGGCAATACTTCATTCTCTCCATAGAGTACGATGATCTACCATCGTTTTCGCCAACGAGTACGGTGGCCTACCGTCGTTGTCACCATGGAGCACGATGTTCTATTGCCAGTGTCACCATAGAGCACGATGGTCTACTGTCATTGTCACCATGAAGCACGATGGTCTGGGTGCCGCCTTAACACCACTGCAGCTGCCGACACCATTCATGCCCGGACTCCTGTTGCCGTCCACTGCCTGAGACGCACCGCGGCCTTCTTCGACGCGCGACTGGAACGTTGGTCTGCCGCGTGCTAGATTTACCGGCGCTGAAACGAACAAATGTCGCATTATTAATTTTATCGCACGGCAGACCACTGTGGGAAGGCAAAGCACTTTGACTTTTTATCAAATGTAGATATTTTATAGTGAGTAGAATATTTATTTGTCTCCTAATTAATACGTATCGGAAAACTACCTTATTAACCTTTGAATGCATATTTCCTCTTCTTATCGTGGTAAATAAGCAACTGTCAGGAGAAATGTACGTACTTTTGATGACGATTACATAGTTTTCAACAGTTTAGGTAATTTGTGAAATTGTAATTTGATTCTTCCTGAAAACGGTCATAGGCATCGTGGCGTGACTTTTAAAAATAGTAGTCCTACTGCGGATCTTTTGTGAGGTCGTATGCGACAGCCGGCCCAAACCACGAACAGATTTACTGACATATCATTACAGCCGAATGTTATCCAGATAAGTGTACAATGTCCTCTCGAATCGCGCACTGTAAAAAGTGTTCATGTCCCGAACAAAGTTCGCCCAGCATCTTCTATCACATTTGATGGGTATTCCACATCTAGTCCAAGAAATCTAGCCCAATTTTTCACTCAACTTGGAACAAATCGCAACATAATTTTTTGCACATTGGTTTGCAATGAGGTCTCCGGAACACACCATACTAAAAGTCCTTAAGAAATCCCCGTAAGGCAAATATGTAAAATAGCATAAATCCAATATGGCCGCCATAAATCAAAATCTTGCTATATATTTGCTGTCAGGTGCCATATTTTAGTAAGTATAAATTATAAGAAGGGGCTTTAGACATAAGAATTCATTTGAATTATTAAGAGGTGCCAAGACTACCACTTTGACGGTAGAACAAACCCCTTTTCTCCATTTTTTGATATTCTCACGAACTACCGCGTTAATGCCTAAATCTGCCGCTAGACCGATAGTTCATGGTATAAACATGTACTTCTTTTCAAACTAATTATACAGCCTAACAAACAGTTCACATGGGAATTGCCACAACCTAACTAAATATATCCTATAATTGAAAAAAAATATTAGGCCACGGAGCGATTCCCTATTCCGCATGCAACCCCCTCACGTCTGCAGCGCCAGGCTCATGACGATTCCTCAACTACGCCATCACATCATGCAAGCTAATGCGAAGATGGCGGACTTAATCGGTAAGGTTTCGTTTGAAGAATATTACGCTAACTTGCTTCACATTAGTCTTAATAATGAGTAGTCTGACAGTCAGCTAGAAAATATGGCGTTCCTGGATTTGGTGATTAAAGCGCAGTATTTGTTTGTGAAACTGTACATTGCAGACTTCGATATGTTGCGATTTGAAAACGGCACCGATGTTTGCCTACTGCGCATTTTTGGCAGCATCAGACAGACTATGAATTGTTTCCACCAGATGCATGCGAGATGAACACCTAGTCAAATGTCGTGTGAAGTAAAAATTCCTTGTGCAATTCAATATAAATATTTGTGAAACAGAATTTCAAATTCATGCAACATTCAAATGGCATTTAAATTGTTCGTTTCGCATGCATCAGGTATCGACTACCGTGGGCAAGCGAAAAAAAGGAAAATTCGAAGTAACTGGAGACTCTTGGCGACCCACTCAAAATGGCTTGGCGACCCAATTTTGGGTCGCGACCCACAAGTTAAGAACCGCTGATGTTTGTAACACAAATACATTATAAATTAAGATGTATGAATATTCAGATGCACGAATACGCACTTGCGAACGCGCGCGCCCACACACACACAAATCACACGCAAATTACTCTCGCATTCCAGTAACCTGATAAAACAAAATACCTGACACAACTTTTCATATTTACATTGCAAAATGGCGACCTCTTTCAAGTTAACAACCGACATCAGATCGACCGTCCACCAAGCCGTCGTTGATGTTCCCTGTGGCAACTCTTATTAAAAGCCAAGCCTTACATGTCATATACATAGTTATTAATGACAGGATGGCTTTGATTAAACATATTTAATCAACGATAAAGAAATACAAGTGAACGCGAATAAAACATGGATGACCGTTATGTCATCTTCCAGTGTCTCAAAACAAGTGTCACTCTTGAAATGTCTACCACAAAATTACATGATATCACAGACCACATCACATAATACGAATGTGAAGAGCAGGGCAACACAGACTGTGACGATCTATTGTTTCACGTGTGGTAGCCAAAACCATAAATCACGGGATTGTGCAACGAGGAACAGGGCTACAACTACAAGTTATAGTTGTGGTGGAATTGGGCATTATTTGTTTGAATGTTCAAATCGCCTGCGTTGCACGCCATCGCGGAAACGATCTCGTTGAAGTGCCTCCCGATCCTTACCGGTTGTACGGAGACACTCTCCGGCGAGATCTGTTAAGTGTGATCCCGGGCCAGACCAGCGAGCACAGACAAACATCGCTATGGCAACAATAGGAGGTTACAGTCGCAAAAACTACGTGCAGCAGATAAACAATGGTGAAGACGACAGCTCGGCGTATGAGGCTGGATGCACTTGTAAAATGCAGATGTCAGCTCCTATTGACACGAACCTTGAGTCATCCCCATGGCAGTCCCAAACTCTGATTAGTGTGGCACTATCTAATCTTTGCTTAGCCTCTTATTGTCGTTCTGATGACGCCAAACTGAGGGAGACACCGTCCAGCATCGTCACTACAAGTGCCGCACGAACACTAGGACAGGACGAGTATGATTGCCGTGATGACTTGGACTACAGCATCCAGCTACAGCATGAAAGTCGTGCAGCTACGGCTACATCATTGGATTTCAGCTTCTGCGACACCGAAAAAAGTGTCATATTACCTTGCTGTCGCTCAGATTGATTGAACGTTTATTCAACAACAACAACAACATAATACATGCACAGTATGGTTTGCTGCTGCTGCAGAAAGGACATAGCTGAAGTCATAGATCGCCCCACGGCTGCTTTAGCTACCCCCGTTCACTGCGCATAAAGAGTGATCATATCGACGTGGAATTATATGACGTAGGGGAGGCTTGGGAGAGTTGGGCCACAGGGAGAGTTGGGCCACCCCCAATTTCATGGAAGTTGCAAGTTGTTCTGGAAAGGTGCTGCCATCTATTTGAAGTACAAGACATTATCTTTTTATTGATATAAGGGGTTTGACAAGTTCAGGCTTGCTGTCCATGTTTTTAACAGAAATACATTTTATGCACAAAATAGTAAACAATGGACACTAAGGTAAGCAATTTTATATCTCTTCAATACTATATAGTACACTGTTCTTGGGTGTTCTGCAAGATAGCTGTGACAGTCCTCTCCCATCAAGGCATTTGCGAAATCCATGTGGTCAATGCCTGTGCTAAGATTTAGATTGAAATAAAAAATGGCGGGTATGGGGAGAGTTGGGACACTCAGGGATGGGAGGGTTGGGCCATGGCCCAACTCTCCTATCACTTACATTTAGTGAATAATCTTTTCTCTAAAGCCTATTACTTCGAGTACGTATAATTTAGTGCATGAGGCAGAGGGGACTATAGGATATAGGGCTACCTTGTGCTGTGATAGTGTTCCGAGCCGCCGCAGGGGGCGAAGAATACTATCACAGCACAAGGTGGGCCTATATCTGATGTCACCGAGACTGAATGCACCAGCCGTAAAATATTTACTTTATAAATCAATTAATTAAATTTAATTAATACATTTATGAATTTTATATGTAAATCTTAATATCAATATATTTATAAATGTATTAATTAAATTTAATTAATTGATTTATAAAGTAAATATTTTATATCATTAGTTGTTAGTGGGCAGCAGAATTACTGTAGGTCTGGTTGGTAACTGCAGACTGCATCTTTCGAAATATTAATCTAAGTTTGTCTTAGTGATGTCATAATTTTTCCAGATGCCACGAAAATACCAAAGAAGATCAAATCGAGGTGCACCAGAAGATGTTCTACAGAGAGCAATGGAACAAGTCAGGGGAGGATGTAGCATCCGTGCAGCTGCTAAGGACTTTGATATAGCATGAATGACTCTCAAGAGATACATCAACAAGCGTGATGGAGAAAATGGACAAAATGATGAACGAAATAAGGTGTTTGGCTACGGAAACTGTCGACTGAAAAACATGATTCTTTCTCCAGAGATGGAAACTGACTTGGCAACACATATTAAAACTTTGGCTGAACAATTTCATGGTATGACTAGAAACAAATGTCGTGCATTGATTGTGGAATATGCTTTGAAAAACAATGTGACTGTGCCTAATTCATGAAAAGAAAATGGAATGACTGGTGAACACTTTTGGATGTCATTTAAAGAAAGAAACCGTCTTGCAATCCGAACACCAGAGGCAACATCTCTTGCTAGGGCTAGTGCCTTCAACCGGTATACCGTGGGCAAATTCTATGACAACCTCGGAAGCATTATGGACCTGCACAAGTTTGAATGTCATGCTATCTATAACGTTGATGAGACGGGATGCACGCCGGTTTCGGCACCCGAAAACATTGTAGCTGGAAAAGGAGTGAAGCAAGTGGGGTCAATCACATCTGCTGAAAGGGGGCAACTTTTCATTGCAGTGTACGGCATCAATGCAGTTGGTAGTGTCGTTCCACCTATGCTAATATTCCCACGGAAAAACGTCCGTGAGCATTTCACCAAAGGTGGCCCCCCAGGGTGTATTGGGGGTGCAAATTCAAGTGGTTGGGTCAACGAGGACTTATTCCTGGACTACCTGAACCATTTCATTCGCCACACGCGATGCAGCAAGGAAAATAAAGTTCTTCTTATTTCTCTGGCTGCCATTGACTTGGCTAAAGAAAATGGTGTAGTGTTACTGACAATGCCACCACATACCAGTCATAGGCTTCAACCTCTCGATGTGTGCTGTTTCAAACCTTTCAAGACGGCATATGCTCAAGCTATGGAAAACTGGATGCGATCAAATCCTGGCAAAACAATTACGATATATGAAATACCTGAATTTGTTTCCCATGCTCAGTCGCATGGCCTCACTGCAAAAAACATTTTGTCAGCAATTCAAAGTACCGGCATTTCCCCTTACAACCGGGATTTGTTCGACGAAACAGACTTTTCGCCAGCCACAGTTACTGAGCGAGATCTTCCAGAGGAGTTGGAGAGAAATGATCCAATTCCTGCTGAACAACTACCAGCTCCCCAGCCAGAACCCAGTTCTACTGCAACACCGGTTCCCCAGCCAGAACCGAGTTCTACTGCAACACCAGATCCGGCTCAGCCAGGGCCAAGTAACCATTGTGTATGTATCGCCTGCTGATATTGTTCCGCTTCCAAAAGCTGGTCCACGAAAGGTTACCGACAGAAGTCGCAAGAGAGGGGATACAAAGATTCTAACCGATACTCCAGTACGTAATAGCATAGCAGACGCACTAGCTGCTAGGCACACTAAAAAACGAAAGTCAAATCAACCAGTCAAACATAGAGCTAAAAAGTCCTTATTCAAAACCCGAGCAAGGAAATCTCCCACTCCATAATCTTCATCAGAAAGTGATACCGAAGTTGTGCCATTCATGGAAAGTGGTGAAAGTGATGCTGATGAGCCAGATTACCAAGTCAATGAAGGTGATTTTGCAGTTGTAAAATTTTTGTTGGCCAAATCACGCATTGTCCATTATATAGCGCGGGTTGACGTTATTGATGGAGACGAGTGTGAAGGTGTTTTTCTTCGACGAGAATTCAGTCATCATCAGACAATATCTACATTCATGATTAATGATAAAGATGAAGCATCATTCCCTAAGAAGGACATCATCAAGAAGCTACCTAAGCCTCAGCTTGGTGGCACAGCTCGTCGAGCAGGAAAATTTACATTTCCTTGTGACTTCACACGATGGGATTTCCACTCGTCTCTTTATTAGGCATCATCGAACCTATCACTTATTGTGCATCACATAGCACAGGTTGACATTGTTGATTTGGACGAGTGTGAAAGTGTGCCTCAATATCACAGTCATTTTAAAATGTGTTAAAACACGGCATAATTCCATTTTAGGATTTGATATAGGGGCCTATGACAAAATAATCAGTGACATCATTAAAAAAGTTAGAACTGGAATATTTTGCTGATCAAGGTTGACTTTTTCTAGTGGAGTGCTACTGGACCATGTTCTTAATATCTATTAATGGTTATTTTAAGTTTGGAATTAAATTGTTCACATTTTCCTTCACTGGGTAGTTGTTACATGTATGTCCCAAGTCTCCGATTTTGTGGCCCAGCTGTCCTCAGCTATGGCCCAAGTCTCCCTGGATATGGCCCAACTCTCACCACTCCCAGGGAGAGTTGGGCCGGGATGACACCTCTCAACAATCACCTCCTCTTTCTACATGTGTGCCTGCATTTTGAATCAGCTGACACAGATTGTATATTATGGTCTGTACATATCACAACCGCAGGAAATGGTACTATGCCATGAATAGAGAGAGCACAATATGTCAAAATATAAAAAGTGGCCCAACTCCCCCAAGCCTCCCCTACTGACTACGTAATGTTATCGGGATTTCCAGGAAAGTGGGGGTGTGCGTCCTGGGAACATTGTACGTTATAGGCACTTTCCCCTAACTTGATGACGCGCTCATTGGGCTTTTCAATACACACACATCGGCGCTGGCTGATCAGTTATTAAGCAGTGTCTCTTAACTAAATTGTTACATAAAACAAAATAACCCATATTCAAGTGGGACCGTACACCATTTACATAACTACTATCAGTACAATGTTATCTCCCTTCGTTATCGCCCCAATATCTAACCCATTATAAAATAAACAATCCGGATGAGGACATTAATTTCTTTTAGTACAGTCTTGACATCGGAGGTGAACGTAGCAGTGGGCAGCCCTTCAAGACAGTCATCAAGATAATATACGCTGGGACAACTCGGCTGTAACACTTGCGCAGACCGCGTCAACGACGGCAATATGGAAGTTGGCCAGAGCTGCACACATACCACGCTGTCCAACTACCCTTGGTGGGCCGTCGACTTGCAGGCCGAACGCCTCCTACGATTAGTGTACATCTACAACCGGGTCGAATGAAGTATAAATATAATTCTAATTACAACGTATTTTGAACGAATGTTAATTACAAAATAGTGATGCACAAAACATGTTCTGACAATTCTCCTCAGGTTGTTCCGACAGACTTCACAATTTGCGAGTGGGGCTGATGGACACTAGGCCGACGACTGACGGGTCATCTGTCATCGTCATGGACGCGATTTGTGCTACGCTCGATGGACCACACCCAGAAGCACGGCTGATGATAGAGTGCGAGAAGAATGCAATAGGGCGGTATCTGGTCATACAGATAGCTGGAGTCGACAGCCTACTAACGCTGTATGAAGTGGAGGTGTTTGTTGACCAACGTAAGTATTATCGATAATGCAATGATACAATGACAATACAATACAGCTTAGGATATGGTTAAATTGTCATATGCGGATAAGTACGTATGTACGTATATACGTGGGCCCGTCAGTTGGATGTTCGATGGGTGCGAATACTGAGCAAAATGGTTCCGCTTGGGTAAACAACTTTGAGTTTTGGGAGCCTCATGGTCGGGTGTAGCTTGAGGTCTCAATGGATGCAGTTGGAGGTCTCAAGGGTAAAGTATTCGATTTGGAAGTTTTCGGGGAGCCTAATGGATATCTCAAGGGTGGTGCATTTGGACGGTTTCGGAGAGCCGAAAGGGGCACAGTTGGATCTAAATGGTGATGCATTTGGAGATGTTGGGGGAGGCTGCAGTCACATTTAAAAACGCACCCCCGAAAAAATATGCCGCGATACGACCCTGGTACGTGTGCACGTATGTACATATGTATGTGTGTGCGTGTGAGTGTGTGAAATCGTATATGCGATTGTGCGTGTGTCCGTGTTTACGTGGGTACGTCTCTCCCTCTCCCTATCCCTGTCACCCTCCCCCTCCCTCTCCCTCATCCTCTCCCTCCCTCTCCCCTTCCCCTGCCCCTCCCCCCTCCCCAAAACAGAAATTGCAATCAACGGGGAGCAAGTTGAAAATGTGAACCACTACGAATACCTTGGAGCAAGACTATACAATGAGACGGCAATACATCATCAGAGATCAGAAGAAGAATAGCCATAGCAACGCAGAAACTAAATAATCTAAAAAAAATATATGGAAAGGCCAAAACATACCAACAAAAATAAGAATTTTTTAAACTTGTGTTTTCTCAACAGCTCTATACGGGAGCGAAACGTGGACACTGAACAAAGAAGACATGAGAAGAATACAAGCGTTTGAGATGAAATCTTACCGAAAAGTCCTAAGAGTGCCATGGATAACAAAAACAACCAACGCAGAGATCCTTAAAAAATTAGACATAAAGAACTGCCAACTAGTGAATAGAATAAAAGGACTAAAAGTGAGTTATTTTGGCCACATCAAAATTCCTTAGAGAAAACAATCTTAGAAGGCAAAGTGGAGGGGAAGAGGGGAAGGGGAAGACCAATGAGAAGATGGGAGCAGGACATCAGCGACTGGTTGGAAGACGACATCGTGAGAGCAGGGAGACGAACGGCAAACAGAGCAGCCTATCGTGGGATCGTCCGGGCAGCTACGTCTCGCAGTGATATGCTGAACTGAAGAAGAAGCGTTATTTCTAAAATACTAGAATAGGTTGTAGCTAGCCGTCTAAGGTCTCACATTAGCGCACATGTCTTAATTAATGTGTTAGTCGAGTTGCCATTTTTGGAACCTAGCAATGGTTAATAGTGTAAGGTTTTTTGCTGAATCATGTAGGTTATGGGTCCCTCAACTCAAATCAGCTGGATGGCAACGCGCCATCCTTGGGCAACTTGTGGGAGCCAGGCAAATCCAAGATGACTGCCGTGAACCTAGGTCAAATTAGAAAATGTGTTACATCTTTTGCACTGGAGCAAGCTAGGAACATGATTTTGGTGTCTATACACATGTTTGGCATATGATGTCCGACTATGAACACCTGACCAAAATTCAAAATGGTCGTCCTTTTTACCGAAAATAGCCAAAATCGACCATGACTTTTGATTGGATGATGCTAGAAACATGATTTTTTGGTGCATAATGAGTTCATTGGGATTTTTTTTGATGATTTTGCATTGATGTGACATGGCAATAAAGCTGTTGTTAAATTTGGGACGTTTATAAGATAACATTTATTTACAGTTCTTCATTTGCAATGACCAGTCATCATGACTGACCTACGAGTAAGGTAATAGTTATACAAACATGTACATGTATATATAAATATATATAGCAAATGCTGTTCCATTTTGGGAAATGTAAATGCCTCCACACAGGACATGGGAACGAAGAGGTAGAATATACAATGGGGGGTACTGTACTAAGTACTACTGTAAAAGAAAAGGACTTAGGGTTAACCATTAGTGCTGATATGAAGGTTTCAGAGCAGTGCGGAACTGCAGCTTCAAAGGGAAATCAAATCTTTGGATTAATTAGGCGAAATATACCGTATAAAGAAAAAGAACTAATAAAACCGCTGTACAAAACAATAGTGAGGCCTCATTTAGAATATTGTATACAAGCGTGGAGGCCATATCGCAAGAAGGACATCGACTAAAATGATACCAAAACTGAGGGATCTTAGTTATGAAATTCGCCTAAAAGAGTGTGGTTTAACAACACTAGAGACTAGGAGATCAGATAGAAGTGTATAAAATAATAAATGGTCATGAAAATATTGATAGAAATATTTTTTTCTCAGTTACGAAAGATAGCAGGACTAGAGGACATGAAATTACATTAGCAAAGGAGCAGTGTAGATTAGATATAAGAAAGTTATCATTTTCACAAAGGACTGTAAATGAATGGAACATATTATCTGCTGATTGTGTGGGTGCTAGTAGCGTGAATATGTTTAAAAAATAAAATCGACATATACCTCAGAAGGGCGGGATACACATAGATAAAAGGGTTGGACTCTCGATAAGCCAACGGCTTCCTTGTCCACCTGCCACCTAGAGTTCATTCTCTGGGTGGCAATCTTGTTAAATCTTGTTAAATGTATATGGCTACTTCTAACAAGAAACACACAAAAGCTTTGCAAAATGACATGCAGTAATCACGAATGAATCTGTATCATACATGTACAACATTTAAAAGTATACAATTAAAAGTTCAATGTAAGAAGTACTCAATTATAAATTTGCTGAAACACAATTTGAGAGCACTTTTTGTAATGACAGGTTTCATTTGGACATTGACAATGTGTATATCATTGATCAATTCAAAACCATCGGTACATGAAAGGGACATTCACATTACATTCTCATAGAAAAGTTTAGTCCCGCCATTCTCTCTCATCCTCCTCTTCTAGTTCCTCTGTACTGTCACCTTCTTCCTCATTGTCATATCTAGCGTCATTCTCATGCTCATCATGTTTGGTGAACGGGTTTAGGCACATGGCTTCACCAACACAGAAGCAGTACCGTGTGCAAGACAATCCTGCAGAATGACAGCTACACGCATGACTGTTGCAAACTTTCCCTACAGCTTTACACTGACAGTTGATGACGTCCACGAGGGCAGGGGGCTGCTGGTCCTCTTGTGATGCACGGAGTTGGCACACCCCCTGCACCAGTGACAAACTCTCATCCATAATCAGCGATATCATCCACGGGCGGAGTCTGCTGATCTGCTACCTTCCAGAGCTTGACTTGGTAATGAGCTCGCAGAATGTGGTAGGCCATATTAGCGTCTGTCGGAGGAAGAGTCTTGATACATACAGCTTTCCCTCTGGTCCTATTGGAGTAGATCGCATACCTGGCAGAAGCCATGCTTGTGCCTTCAGCAACACCATACAGCGAGCAGATGAATTTCCGTCCAGTCTCCATCAACTGTTCGAGAGTAGCACCCTCTTCACCGAAGACAGTGTAGAGGCCAGAGTGGTCAGCAGACTTAAATACCTTTAGCGCCATCGCTTTGCCATGACCAAATGGATAGGACACAGTATCGCAGCCTGACAGTGCATGCATACCAAGCAGTTGGAGGGATTTCGGACAAAGGACGAAAGAACTTTCATTGATGTAGAGGATAGCCCCCCTCCATCGATCTAGGTGGACACGGGCTGTCAGCTGTGTACTCCACACCCAGAAGATGAGCAAAACAAAGACGTCAGTGTCATCGCTGATCACTCGTACAGTTTTCTTACCATTCTTTACAACCTCCAGAAGATACCTAATTATAGTAATAGCTGCTTCACCATGGCTGTACACGTCCTCCTCTCTTCCAACCATCGTCACATTGTTGCCCAAATTGAATGTGGAGAGAACCCTGATGGGAGCCTTCTTATCTGCCTTGCTCTTCATGATGGTATCGCGGCAAGGGAGCTTGCTGGATATTGTCTTGTAATTTATATTTCTTGAAAAATAACTTCCCAAAAGAATTAATGCCAATGCCAAGTAAAAGACATTTTTTTTCTTATATTGTACACTATTTAGTTCACTTTTAATTAAGACAGTACAAGTGTGTACCAGTACTGTGTTCTTGCCCATATGCTAAAACATAGGTATAGACACCAAAATCGTGTTTCTGACATATTTTCGATAAAAATGGCGACAACTTTGAATTTTGGTAAGGTGTTCATAGTCGGGCATCATTGGAAATGGTTCCATTGAATTTCTCATATGCCAAAACATGTGTATAGAAACCAAATCATGTTCCTAGCATGCTCCAATGCAACGATGTAACACATTTTCTAATTTGACCTAGGTTCACGGTAGCCATCTTGGATTTGCCTGGCTCCCACAAGTTGCCCAAGGATGGCGCGTTGCTATCCCGCTGATTTGAGTTGAGGGACCCATAACCTACATGATTCAGCAAAAAAACCTTACACTACCAATCATTTCTGGGTTCCATACTGAACATAGTAGGGCGGCAACTCGACTATGTTACAATCAGCATATAAACAATTCCATTCAAAAGAAACGGCTATTTTAAAAGTACATAATTATATTAACTTAACCAATGATAATGGTAAAGTAACTGCCCTAACCTCACTTGATCTATCTGCCGCCTTTGATACCATCGATCATAACATTCTAATTAAACGTTTATCAAAGTGGTACGGCATATCTGGCATAGCTCTGAGCTGGTTTTCTTCATACCTAACTGATAGATACCAAACCATTAAAGGTATTCTTTATAAGCTAATATACATTCGAGGAGTACCGTATCAAAACGTATTAATTTCCCATAAGTACTTTCTCTGCTACTTATGTCTTGCATGTTTATGGATAATTTGGGTGTTATCTGCGCAAAAAGCCAATAAACAGTGTTTACGTGAATCATTTTGAGCTTGTTGCCACGTGGGTGATTAATTCTGCAGACCGAGTATAATGAATATTCATGCACACGCAGAGAAACACACACACAGATCGTTGACGTCACACACCCACACAGCTAACATGTCTGATTTCGAGGTGAGTTGATTCAAGCAATGACATTGTAAATAAGCAATTTGTAAACATATGTATATTGACAGCTATTTTTATAAGTGTAGGAAGTGTATGCATTGTTTATTTATCCTGCTTCCCAATGCAATCAGCCGAGTAACGTTTCGATTAAATATAATTATAACGTCCGCCGACGTGGACGGCTGCAGTCGGTGTCAGCTGCCGCGGCGCTGGGACTGTCATTGTCACCGAGTCTGTCGAGCCTTCACTACAGTAAATAACATAGCCTTAGCCTTAGGCAAGGGTCTCGCCTTTCTAGTTAGTAAAACTGCATTGTCCGGTATTTGACATGCAATGAACGAAAATGCAACCATAACAAGATGATTAACATGGTCGTGGATGTAATTTGTTTGCCTAAACAGGCTAAAGGCTAAATCTGGGATTTGGGTATGTGTGTCTACGCCTACGGCTACGGGTCATGCCTTTCCAAATTCCAGTCAGCCGTTTTTGAAAAGTCCCCGTTTCCCCACTTATTTGAACCGTAACATAAAAATGTGAGATTCGTACGTTCACAGACTGTTTTTAATGCTACAGCTACGATTGTTATTAAACCTGGCTGGCATGTCATCATTCAATGTAAACGTTTTTAGGTTTGTTAAAAAGTACACAATACCATGTTGCCACGGAATTTTGCGATGCACGAATTTTGGACACCAGCAGATCTGCACTCTAGTATACATAAGTTTTTATCCATGAATATATTTTTTTAATCTAATAATAGATTAGATCAAGTTGCACTGCTTCATGTGAATAGCACATTTGATAATAATAGTACTTGCTAAAACAAATTAAACATTTATTTCTGACATGTTACTTTACCGTTACTGTACACTTTTCACGAGAATGGCCCATATGTATATATACAACATTAATTATTAGAGCAAGAATAAAGGAAAATATACAGTGCACTCTGGATAAGGTCAAACTTCCAAGGACCCATAATAATACAGATAAATGGAATTCCTGATAATTAGAAAGTTGGGATATTTGCCCTGGACCGAGGAAAAGATTGACTTAACTTAGCAAAAATCCACTTATGTGAGTTCGAGTTATCTGGAGTGCACTGTATATGACCAATGCATACAGGTAATTATGTAGAAGCAAATTAAAAGTTGGCCAAAGTAATGGATTGGGATTTTAGTCTGACTGAATCAACATAACAAGGTTTTCTTGTATTTCTTTTCCATTTAGCCACCTGTACACTTGGTGATAAGTCCCATAATCCAATATCTAAACTGAATTAATCTGCAGTGTTGAGTTAGTTAACTCATATTTAGGCTCAATTTCCTAAATTCAACTTTGTTTATTTGCAGGAATATTGGAAATAACTGAGCTGACGGAAAGAGGAAATTGAAGACCTCTACTTAACAGTGCCATTAATTGGACAATGGGTCACCTGACATAAGACGATGTCTGACTTTGTTCTGCCACAATAGTTCCATGTGGCTTCTGCTGGGAATATGTACATCACTACATTTCAATTGGATTTGTGCAATTGATCGATTTGTGCATCCAAATGCACACAATCCCGTCATTATGTTGCAAAGTAGGAGTACATAATAAAATTTATGCTTTCTTATGCTCATCATGTTTGGATTGTGTTCTACAGCATATTCTTCAAAATTTGTTGAAACAAGTTTGTGTTAAGTGAATTATACTGGGAGTAGTGTATAAAAAGGTGTCGACAAAGTTGCTTTTACAATAATTTTGAATATTAATAAAATATAAATGTTCCATAACATTCAAAATGTTTTAGGGATCTTCTAGAGCTAAATACACCAATGATGACTGAAAACAGTGTTTTAAAATAGGCGTTTTAAAGTTTTGTAATTTTATAACTTTATTTCCATCGTACAATGGCCATTTTATTTTGTTTATCAAAACAGGAGTTCGACAGAAACAAATTCAATATCTTTTACTCTAAATGATGGGCAGAACAAATAATTATTGCACCCCCAGTCCAAAATAAAACATGTTTTTACACTGATGCAATATATTTTGTCGACAATAATGTTGTGCTCTTTAGAGATCTACAATTTTAAAACTAAAATTAAACTTTATGTAGATGGGAAAGTACATAACTACCTATCCTATCTTAAGACCTTAGATTATATCAGTGATGTATAAGGTATTTATACTGGTTATGGAAGTAGCAGCTGGATTTATGGTGCAAATAAAATTGTTTCATTATTGAATGTTTCTCGGCTTCTGTAAGTTTCTGTTTTCTAAACGTTTCATTAAAACGTCACTTCAAAATGTATAGCCAGATGTACCTACTAAAAAAAGGAACATGATAGTAGTTTTTATATTCCAACAAAAACAATGCCAATCATTCAATATGACATCGCCGGCTTCGCCATCGCATCGGCGGCTTCGTGTATGGAGAGGTGGTGTTTTTTCTTTTAAATCAATCCGTCTGTCATGAACTGTCGCTACGTACATTCTCCGTTTATTCCATATATTTTCCTTCTTTTCTTTGCTGAATCTGTGACATAAACAGCAGCTGGTCCACGTATCGTTTTGATAATTTTATTGGTCACAACTCGTTCGCATGGAGGTGGCTAATCCATATACACACATGTTGATGACGTATTTCTTGCATCTATTAACTCGGCGTAGCTAATCGAAGTCTGACGGACATTCCCGAATATTCATGAGCATGCCTTATACGGATCGTGAAGGTGGGCCCAAAGTAGAAACTCCGCGCACGCAGAGTTATTTTTTTGATATATTGTCAGGGTCATTAGTGATTAATAAAACATAATTCTAATGAAATAAAGGCACATAATTACATGAAATAATCATATTAACAGGATTACCTAATAATTGCGTACATTACAAAGAGATTAAAATTCTCAAAGAATCCCTTTAATGACATTTTTGTTTGGATGACTGAGTTAAATACTGATAAAAGATAGTTTCTTATAATATACTTGGAACACAAAGGCAGCATGACAACATTAAAAGTTGTTTTTGCCACACCTATGCGTAGCCAATATGTTATGCCTGCACCTTCAGCACGAAATTTTGGAGTAATCTTTGATAATAATTTCAATTTTAGACGGCATATTTCTCAAACTTGTCGCTGCTGTTATTATCATATTCGTGATTTACGACGTATTCGCCGTTATTTGCCTCTTTCTGTTACGAACACCATCGCAACTACACTTGTAACGAGTAGTGAGTGACCATAGACGCAGGAACAGGGGGAGGGGGCAGCTGCCTCCCTGGAATTTGTCCGGGGGGTGCGCCCCCCATTAAATGTGAGCGTGAATGTTTGTTTTTGTGGCGAGCGTCAATCGCGGGTGGAAATTAAAATTTTATGAAGCGATTAATGTGTATTTTGTAGTCTGTGAAAGGTGTGTGTAATTGGAGGGCAGACATTTTGTTTTCTCCCCCCCCCCCGAGTAATAGGCGGCGCGGTTGGCGAAATATTTATATCTTTCTAAAGCATTCCCCCGTCTTCGGATGTCATAATTTCAGCGGAGACAGCGGAGAGAAAGCTGGAGAAGGTAAATTGACAGGAGCGGAGCGACGTAAAAAATAAAAATGTCGAGATAGCAGAGACACTGAAGTTGTTATCGCGAAACAGTTTCAACAGTACCCCCCCCCCCTGTTTTCCGATATGTCACGATGTCACAGTCGAGCTAACCGAGACAGCCACAAGGTGAAAGAAGATGTCAAGATCTGCGGTGGCGAAAATTTTGCAGTGGTGCTCTGAAGCTCCGGTACCTTTCCCAATATTAATTCCGTTCCCGCGTCACTGGGCTTGACTCGGTCTCCGCGGTTTTCTCACTCAGTGCGTATTCTGAAGACCTTGCATTGGCTTCCTGTACGATATCGTATTTTTGTAACATCTGTATTATTACCTATCACTTTCATGTAGGCAACCAGCATATTTATATCCATTGCTTACTCCTGTAAAAAAAACTATCTCGCTCCGACCATCTATTTCTGATTTATTTTTTTTTACTAGAGTTAATACTAATATTGGAACTAGGCCATTTTCTGTTGCTGCACCAACTCTCCGGAATTTGCTCCCTCTTAGTGTTAAATCAGTTGAAAATAGTATACAATTTTGCCGCCATTTAAAATGTTCAGACAGTCCTAGACAAAAATCAAGGAAGAGGACATTCATTGTTCTTTCAGCCTTGATATCGAAGGTAGCACTGGGCAGCCCTTCAAGACAGTCGTCACCATATACGCTGGGACAACTCGGCGGTAACACCTGCGCAGACCGCGACAACGACGGCAATATGGAAGTTGGCCAGAGTTGCACACATACCACGCCGTCCAACAACCCTTGGTGGGCCGTCGACTTGCAGGCCGAACGCCTCCTACGATCAGTGCACATATACAACCGGGTCGAATGTAAGTATAAATATATTTCTAATTGTAACGTATTTTGAACCAATGAAGATAATGTTTAACCGATCTGTTCTGACAATTCTCCTCAGGTTGTTCCGACAGACTTCACAATTTGCGAGTGGGGCTGATGGACATTAGGCCGACGACTGACGCGTCATCTGTCGTCGCCATGGACGCGATGTGTGCTACGCTCGATGGACCACACCCAGAAGCACGGCTGATGATAGAGTGCGAGAAGAATGCAATAGGGCGGTATCTTGTCATACAGATAGCTGGAGTCAACAGCCTACTAACGCTGTATGAAGTGGAAGTGTTTGCGGCCCAACGTAAGTAATGACAGCTACGTAAATGTACATACTTCATGGCATGGAACATGGCATGAGGTTTTGTTTCTGTAGTATACTACCTTTATTTCTCAGTCGCCATCATGCCGTTTTTCTGCATGTCTCTCTCCCGTGTGTTTCCATATCAAAGCGTTTCCCCTAATTATTCGAACGGGCATTGGTATTCTAGGCATTGAAATTGTGTCTGCTGTAACGACCGAGCCACCGCGATGGGCGACTGACTTCATTAGTGTCGTCGACCTGCTGGCTGTTGCAGTTTTCTCTGAGCTATGTTTCAGATGTCTGGCGATGACAGCAGACGATGAAACACTCTCGGTGTGTCGTACGCTTTCTAACGCAAATAGGCCACGCTGCTGCTAGCGACGACATAGTCTCTGACTGACATGTAGAGACTGTCATGTAGAGACTGTCATGTAGAGACCGTCATGTAGAGACTGTCATGTAGAGACTGTCATGTAGAGACTGTCATGTAGAGACTGACATGTAGAGACTGTCATGTAGAGACTGTCATGTAGAGACTGTCATGTAGAGACTGTCATGTAGAGACTGACATGTAGAGACTGTCATGTAGAGACTGACATGTAGAGACTGACATGTAGAGACTGTCATGTAGAGACTGTAATGTAGAGACTGTCATGTAGAGACTGTCATGTAGAGACTGACATGTAGAGACTGTCATGTAGAGACTGTCATGTAGAGACTGTCATGTAGAGACTGTCATGGGTTCAACTTCGGGCGACCATAAGAAGCAAGAGTAGTCAAAAAACAGAACTGCGTTGCCTCCAGATCAGTTTAAATTCCGGCACATTCGACGAGTTTGCCCGTGCCTCCACAATGACAGAACTGATATAATTCCTCGATTATGAATCAGGCGGACAACTTCGGAACGATACGATAGATGTTTGGTTTAATGGTCATATCATTGTAATTCTTAATGTTTCGGTTATAATAAATGTTTTGTTATGTACCTGCAGGAAATCGTCTTCTGCGTTTGTGTGTAGGCAGTGCTATGTGGAGGCATTTTTGCAAATGTAATTAATAGCCAGTGGCACAACGTTATTGCAGCCTTTGCAATCCAGAAATGCCATTCGTGTGCACTGGCTTACACCCACCCACGGAGCAACATACCAAAAGCATCAATTACCACCATTACTATAGCGTTATCTGGAGGCGTCCACTCAATTTTCTCAGATAGGACAAAGGTCATATAAAAATGCAGAGTATATCAAAACACGTAAGTAAATAACTAAAAAAACTCGTTGTTTTTTCTGACTTGCATCGCCAATGGTCCAAGAAAGGCGAATGAACATAGAAAGGGGCGAGTTGACCTCGGCGCCTCGAAAGAGAGGCAGTGTAGTATTCTAAAGGTTAATATAATTATAGCCTACGTTACGTCTTCCCTTGGAACTGCAAACTTAGGTCATTGGTTGTCAACATTAAGTATTTTTGATCCTTTAAAACTCGTCACCTCAGTGTCGCCCGTCGAGAAAAGTGGTTCGTTACTGAACCATCTAACATATGAGAATGGCCGTCTAGAAAAGGAAAACACGAACGAAAGTAAAATAGAAATAATGATCGTTAATTGTTTTTCCTGGTACATCGCCAATTGTAGATCAGAGGCCAATGGTCCAAGGAAGCGCATGAATTTAAAGAGGCGAGTGGACAGCGGCGACTCGGAAGAGATGCATTTACAGTGATCCAAAATTAGCGTATTAATAATATATAAACAACGATGTCGTTGCAAAGCCTACAGCTCGTTTATAACACTGCGCCAGCGTTCAGCCACCGTCCATTTAGAATTACTAATCAAGTTGTGGCAGTGACATAACTAATGGAGTGGCGTTGCTGTTGTGGAGTGTGTGAGCAACAGAACTGTTGCGGTGGATTCGTTGTGTAACGGCGTAATGCAATATGTAGTTATTACTGTTTTCGTCAGTTGCTTGCCTTATGACATAACATAAAATAAGTTAGTTTGTTATAGTTTTACAAAGGAATTTAGCATACAAGTCATACATGGGCATTTTAATAATTACAGTTTCCTGCCCGCGCCCGTACCACACATGAAAACGAAGAGTGTATGGCAGTTATGGCCGATGGCACAAATGAACTCCATCCGGCTCGTTCTCGCCTTGTAAATACACGCAGTCGACTTCCTGGATTTTGTTTTAGCCAGGACAATTCCTGCGCAGATGTCGTCCATTGATGTTAGGTTATTGCCTGCGATTTTCTGGGCTCTTTTCGCCATTCTTCAAAGGGTCTTTCTGTCACTGGTTTTCATGCATGAGCACCACATTGCGCCTCAGAATTTCAGGATGCTTTCTACTGTTGACCTGCAGAAGAGTTCCAATATAATTCTGTCGATCTGGAAACTTCATCGCATCCTACGTTGGTACAGTCTCTGGTTATACACCTCGACTTCGCATAATTAAATAACATTATTTTTGTCAAACTATTCTGATGATACAGGATATTTGTGCAACATAAAATAACGGGAATACTGACATTATAGTTCCTGACAACGAAGTCACATCGACAATTTAACAGTTTCGTTAGTGACAATGCTACTTGGCGAACGCTAACGTACGCATTCATGATATCATGATAACATGATGCTACCTACAGAGTTTTCATTTAATCAGATATTTCACAGCTAACTAACACCTGCCCATATCAGAAATAATGCAAGTTTCTTTAATGTGATGTCAGCCATGGACATACTATTTTTATTTTTCATGTTTGTGACCATATGAGTCCACCAGTGGATGTCGAGGAGACTCTGGTCAGGAGACTCTGGACACATCCTGGTACGTCACGGTGTTCACGAGTTGAGCTCTACAGTGGATGTCGAGGACGCAGTATCCAGGAGACTCTGAACACGTTCTGGTACGTCACGGTGTTCGCGAGTTGAGCTCTACAGTGGATGTCGAGGACGCAGTAGCCGGGAGAGAGACCCTGGACACGTCAAGGTGTCTTCGTAGGTTGAGTCCACCAGTGCATATCGAGGACGCAGTAGCCGGGAGACTCTGGACACGTCCTGGTACGGCACGGTGTTCACGAGTTGAGCTCTACAGTGGATGACGAGGACGCAACAGCCGGGAGAATCTGGACTCGCCCTGGTACGTCACGGTGTTCATCAGTTAAGCTCTACAGTGGATGTCGAGGACGCTGTAGCCGGGAGAGAGACTCTGGACACGTCCTGGTACGTCAATGTGTGTTCGTAGGTTGAATCCACCAGTGTATATCGAGGACGCAGTAGCCGGGAGACTCTGGACACGTCCTGGTACGGCACGGTGTTCACGAGTTGAGCTCTACAGTGGATGTCGAGGACGCCGTAGCCGGGAGAATCTGGATTCGTCCTGGTATGTCACGGTGTTCATGAGTTAAGCTCTACAGTGGATGACGCGGACGCAGCAGCCGGGAGAATCTGGACTCGTCATGGTACGTCACGGTGTTCATTAGTTAAGCTCTACAGTGGATGACGAAGACGCATCAGCCGGGAGAATCTGGACTCGTCCTGGTACGTCACGGTGTTCATGAGTTAAGCTCTATAGCAGATGACGAGGACGCAGCAGCCGGGAGAATCTGGACTCGTCCTGGTACGTCACGGTGTTCATTAGTTAAGCTCTGTAGCAGATGACGAGGACGCAGCAGCCGGGAGAATCTGGACTCGTCCTGGTACGTCACGGTGTTCATGTGTTAAGCTCTATAGCAGATGACGAGGACGCAGCAGCCGGGAGAATCTGGACTCGTTCTGGTACGTCACGGTGTTCATTAGTTAAGCTCTATAGCAGATGACGAGGACGCAGCAGCCGGGAGAATCTGGACTCGTCCTGGTACGTCACGGTGTTCATTAGTTAAGCTCTATAGCAGATGACGAGGACGCAGCAGCCGGGAGAATCTGGACTCGTCCTGGTACGTCACGGTGTTCATTAGTTAAGCTCTATAGCAGATGACGAGGACGCAGCAGCCGGGAGAATCTGGACTCGTCCTGGTACGTCACGGTGTTCATTAGTTAAGCTCTATAGCAGATGACGAGGACGCAGCAGCCGGGAGAATCTGGACTCGTCCTGGTACGTCACGGTGTTCATTAGTTAAGCTCTATAGCAGATGACGAGGACGCAGCAGCCGGGAGAATCTGGACTCGTCCTGGTACGTCACGGTGTTCATTAGTTAAGCTCTATAGCAGATGACGAGGACGCAGCAGCCGGGAGAATCTGGACTCGTCCTGGTACGTCACGGTGTTCATTAGTTAAGCTCTATAGCAGATGACGAGGACGCAGCAGCCGGGAGAATCTGGACTCGTCCTGGTACGTCACGGTGTTCATTAGTTAAGCTCTATAGCAGATGACGAGGACGCAGCAGCCTATCATAAACAATGCTATGAACAAAAACAATATAACTATACGAGACCATGTATGTATTTAATCTACGTTCTGCATGGTAATAGCCAACCGTCAAGCAATTGGGACTATTAATAAACGGAAGGAAACAATTGGGTAATATAGTATTTTAAATTAGAGATAGGCGCTAGGTATTAAAAATATACATAATGTTGGAAGGTGCTCGCGACCAGAAACGAGTCGGTGTTTGGAGATTTAATTAGTCCCTGACTAATAACAAATAAATTTACACCAGTTAATCCAATCATTATTTAAAACGTTTAACTGATTTTTGTATTATTAATTAAACTGGAAAACTACGATGACGTTGTGTATAACGTTTAGTGCGGGATCTTCGTTTCTACCACGTGACGTTCCAACAAACGCAATTACGCCACATCTACGTCGCACTGCGAAAAAGAAGCAGCGTTTTATGGATAATCCTCCAGACGAATTGTAAAACTTTGATAAAGTAATAATAGTTCATTTGGATGATGATGCTTGAGGCGTGTGGTAAGTCGGTTGACTATTAGTATCCTTGTGAACAAAATTATGACAAACAGACAGACAGACAGACAAACAGGCAGACAGACAGACAGACAGTATTTATTTTGACCATCATAAGCACATAAACGACAATATAATATTCATTGTAAGGTCAGGGAGGCTCCCATTAAGACAATTATATGCCGCAATCATGAGAGCCACCCTACTGATTTAACATAATTATATGATCATCACGTGATCAATGTACTTGTCATGTTGACATATATAAGATTCATCGGCTAGTGAAACTATTCAATAGCAGAGTCAGGCACTTTGGAGGCGTCATTATATAGCAAACATATGTTGACTGCAAAGTTACCATACACCATGTAATTCACACTTTTAGTCCTGGTATGCTTGCATTGCTGAATCTTGAAACACAATGAGTAAGAAATAACGCCATTGACGTGTAGCTAACGTATGGCTGTTTTTCTGCAGTTGCCGAGCTACTGGGCCGAGAAAAAATTCCACCCAGGTAATCTTCTTAATTTGATTCAAACAATGACGGCCAATATATATATATGTGTATATATATATATATATAACACGACGGCTTAACTGAGTACGAAGTATGTGGTTATATTTAGTTGTGGCTGTATTTAGTATTCATAGCGCGCATGCACACACACACATACACACACACATATATTTGTATAACTGTTTTTGTTTGTTTCAATTGTTCGCATACGTTATTATATATAATTATGATTTGTTTTAAAATGATTTGTATGTATCGTAATGAGTTACAATAAATTTGATTTCAATTGTTGTATGAAGCACACACACTCACATGCACACACATGCACGCACACACATTGATTACGAATGTTTTATTGTTGCAGGTCGGAAGCAATACGGCCCTGTGCCGTTGGATGCACGTACGCCAACACCTTTGGATGGCGATCAGTTGTCAGGTAGGCATTGTTACTGTGATTTGTGACTGCTGTCCTCGAAGTCATGTCGATTGGTCGAGGAAAGTAGGCGGGAGACATGAGGAAAATGTGCGTGATGACAAGGAAATTGGGCGAGGCGACACAATGAAAGTGGGCGTGGCGACAGGATGAAAGTGGGCGGGACGACATGTGGAAAGTGGGCGGGGCTACATGAGGAAAGTAGGCGGAGCGACATGATGAAAGAGGACGGGGCGGCAAAAGACGAGCATCAAAATGGTGCAGTCACGTGATGGGGCGTAATTCACTGAGACATAATATTTTTGGGATGGAATAGTAAACTGCATAATCCTGTTAATGTTAAATGAATTAAAAACAAGGCACTAGCTAAAATCAATTTTTCATGTGTACACCAAGTATAACATTGTAACATTTGGCAACATGAAAAACATACAGACAAATACATTTATATTATAAATCCGAATTTAAACCCGTCTGTTTCGCGATTCCCGCGGAAAGGTGATATTTAATTAGCAAGACGATCACGTGGTATTGTGACGTCACAGGTGTTGTTTACGAGCGTCCGTTTTGATGCATTCATAGCATATTTACAAGGATAGTTTTTGGGTTGAAACGAGAGTCAGAATTAGTTATTGTGCAATATTCCGATGTAATACAAATACTAGTCATGATAGGGGAACAAACCGTTGTCTTACGGTTCCACACTAATCAAACTTTGTTGAAAAAATGAAAATAGAAGCGAGCAAACTAGCAGTAGCTACATACAATATATGTTTTTATGGTTGTTTTCTGATGTGGAAAGTGGGTCGCAATCAAAACAATTCTTCTCAAAACGTGCCAAATGTTCGTCGGCTTGTAGTGAAAGTTCAGTTGCTTCAGTTCAACCTTCATTTTTTAACAACATTTGATTCGTGTGGAACCATAAGATAACTGCTTGTTCTTCTATCATGACTAGTTTTGTATTACATCGGAATACCGCAAAATGACTCTTTCTGACACTCGTTTCGACCCAAAAGCTATCCTTGTAAGCATGCTATGAATGCACCGAAAGGGCCGGTTCTTGCGCGTAAACAACGCCCCTGACGTCACATCTAGGCATACCGTAAAGCGCGCAAACAATGCATATTCGAAGAAGGTCAGTTGCACGGCGTATGGAATTATTAATTTATTAAATTCTGATTACTTTTTTCTTGGTGGAAATGTAAATATTCAGCAGAATGTAACATAACATGAATTCAAGCAATATGGGGTTTATTCCCTTTAAAGGTCTTAAAGCTGTACTAAACGTAACTAATATCAATATGACTTACTGCGGGTCATTCCTTGTGTCGTCACAGTGACAAGTTTGGAACACAGCAAAGACTTCTGCTCGAAACGACGACCCTCGTCGACTTACTTCCACATATATATTCACCTGAACGTCCTCGATGTCATTGTGAGTGTATTCAAGCACATACACAACTACAACACATACTAGCTATACGTACAAACACTACACGTACAAACACTACACGTACAGACCACACACAACTACACACAATACCTTTCCACGTTCACGCACACATTATACTACATGCACACACACGCACCTGTTGGGTGTGGTTGCAATACTTTGATCAATACACATGCTATTCCCACTATACATCACTTTACAATTAGAGTTAGAAAATAATGCGCGCATTATCACAGCAACAAAAAGTGCATTGTTAATGTGCCGTAGACCCATTTCTATGAATTTCCAAACAAGTAGGCCTACAAACCGTTTATATGGCTGGGAATGCTATACATTTGAATATCCTCATGGCATTTTGGAGTGATGGTCGTGCTGATATTCGTGCCTCGGTTCATAGTTAAACGTTGCTAATATCGCCGCACTGGACCCAGTCCTTACGGACTTCGTGGCAATATGTATCATGGACAATGACAATCCGGCGTCGGACAGTGAAATCGAGTGAAACGGCAACGATGGAAAATAACTTCTACGCATGTCCACTTAGTTGGTTATATTCTGCTACTATAACAACGTATCATGGCTACGGAGCCGCCTACGAGCTGGACGCTCTAAGCTTGTGCAAAGTCGAACGTGTTTAAGGCATCACTTGATGATTATTTTAGCGAATTGTTACTACTGATGTAATGTTTGTATGTGTGTGTGTGTGTGTGTGTGTGTGTGTGTGTGTGTGTGTGTGTGTGTGTGTGTGTGTGTGTGTGTGTGTGTGTGTGTGTGTGTGTGTGTGTGTGCGTCCGTGCGTGCGTCTGTGTGTGCTTGCGTGTTTCTGCATAAACGCATTTGTGAAAATATATAATTCACGCATGTGTCCACTCTTTTCTACACAGATGTGAAATCAATGAATACGGAAACGGAAAATCAATCAAGGCCATGCAACCACCCTCCCATTGTCAAGGATATGTAATCAACGTACATACGCACGCACGCACGCACGCACGCACGCACGCACACACAGACACACACAATTACATTAACTTCACATTGTATATGCCGCGTGGGGGACTCTGTCCCCAACTTTCGGTAAGCGGAGCAGTGGGAGGTTTTTGGCGTTTCTGTGAGTTTCATCCCCCCCACATATTCACCACATTCCGACGCGCATACTGTAATATGTTCTGTTAATTAATTATTTTGATCACATTCTCCTCGTTCTTTTGCGGCAATATGGACATATTGTTCCACGGAATACACACGAAATACGGTAAGCTCTTTCTAGGCGACCAAGACAGCCACAGAGTTGCAACGAGGATCATGTTGATCCTATTCCCTGGCAAAGGCTGTTCCAGGGTACATTTCAAGTACACACGGAACTACGCCCCTGGTTGGGGGAAATGTCCCGATAATAGGGTCCCAAGTGCGGCTTTGGACTGTGCCTAGATCGGGTGCTACGTGGACTTGTTCATCGTCCTAAGCCGCGTCATTTCGTCCGTCAGTACTGCCGTCATCTTAATCGCCTGTCTCGCCTCATCGCCGCCAATTCGGTTGAGAGCGATGTCGGCGGCTTCTCGCACGTGTTTGATGGCGTCATTCCGCCTGTGACAACAACATCAACAACGTGTTTTAACATTACTCTACGTTGATTTTGACAAGGGCGGTTTGCAACTAAACGTGATTTTGCAATATGCTGGACTGCCTACCATTACACATTGTTCATAAACATTACGGAAATTGATCGTAGATTATGTAATTACATAAATTGTCGCCCTATAATGTGTACTAGCAAAATTAAATATCCGACTACCGAAAATCATATAATAGCTAGATAGGCCCTATATAAATAATGCCACTCCAGATGCCTTGACAACTCCATCAGGGTCGTACGTCGGCAGCCAAGCAAGCGGGTGACCCGTCTAGGTACATAACCCAAAAAGTCCTGATTCCCTTTTTTAAATGGGGCATGGCCCTATCCTCCAAATACTCCAGTAGGTAGGCCTAACACTGACCAGACGTCGACGATGTGCGGCACAGCCCGTGTACACTTGATGTGGGCGAGACATAGACAGGCGCTCTCCCGCACGAGTCGGTCCTCGTCCTTCAACAGACGGATCAATCGGTCCGCGATCTTCTTCGTGTTCTTCCCTGTGCAAGAGACAACGCGTGAACACTGTGTCGTCTAGCGGAACATTGGGTCACCTAGCGGATAACGCGTGAACGCTGGGTCACCTAGCGGACAACACGTGAACACAGCCACCTAGCAGACAACACGTGAACACAGCCACCTAGCAGACAACACGTGAACACAGGTCTAGCATTTACAACGGCGTTCTCAACTCAACTCCGTCCATGGTAGTGCTATGACTTTCACCAGCAGAGATCGGGTCGGGCGGTACAATTCAACGCTTTTGCTTCGTTTTGTTTACAATACACAGTCTACCTCAAGGTATGTCAAAATGTACCGTCAGACCGATATTTCAGTTACAAAATTATTACTCATATTGAATGCAACTGTAGGGGCCTAGACCTACTGCCTAAGGCCAAGGCTCGTTGCACTAGACTCTCATCTACCACCGTCACATCTTGAAAAGCGGTAGATCTATCACTTTCAGTGCAACATTATTTGGCATCTATGCACATCAGAGATTATTAATAATAATAATAATAATGTATTTATTTCAGACAATCATGATGTCCATATATACAAATACATCAATAAAAGTATGTAAATAATATAAAAATACATAGATAAGAACAATATGTTTAAAAATTATATAAATCCCGGACCCACTGGTGCCGCAGTTTCGAAGTACAATACACGTCGCTAGTTTTAATGCTATAAATAATGGGATTCAAAGACATGTCAATCCTATTCATTAAGCTAAAAATAGCCTTTCTGGTTACACATTTACCCGAGCTGACATTAGCTGTAGCAAACATGTGGCTAGCGCTACATCTCATGGGCAAATTGTTCAATATCCTGAAAGAGTTGTTATATGCAACAATGAATTGATGAAAATTAACTTTTCTAAAGTTCACCCATAACGCACACATATAGATATTACCAAAATACGCTGTAAATAGCTTATTTTTTACAGCAGTTGAACAAAAGTGAAACTTTTGACGTAACATGTTACTCTTGGCATACAAAAGTCTCACTTTGGCTTGCATGTCAGACTCATCAGACAAGTTATTAGAAATGACATGTCCAAGATATTTACAAGAGGTGGCAAAGTTTAACTTCTTTCCTCCTAATGTCATTTCTTTAGACAGATTTGACTTTCTAGATTCAAAGTACATGACCAGGGATTTACTCGCATTGTATTGCACATCGTGCTCACATCCATATGAGTAACACATGTCTAGTAGTGTTTGTAGTCCTTTAGCAGAAGGTGCAAACAGAAGTAGATCATCGGCGTATATAAGGTGATTAACAACCATGTTACCAAGACTACAACCGATTTGTTTTTTGTGCAGTTGTATACTCAGATTATCCATATAAATGTTAAAAAGCAAAGGGGATAACTTCCCACCTTGCTTAACACCATTGCCTACCGAGAAGAAGTCCGAGTAGGTATTTCCCCATCGTATGCATACACATTGATTATTGAATTCATTGCTGAGTATTCTTAAGATATAGTTCGGTACATTTCGTTGTTCTAGTTTCGTTATAAGTTTATTTCGGTTGACACGATCAAACGCCTTTGATGCATCTAAAAATGCGACGTGCATAGCTGAACCATGTTCAGTGTAGAACCTTAATAATTCCTTAAATGCAAACACGCATAACTCCGTTCCATGTTTAGGCTTAAAGCCAAATTGATTAGGAGTGGTTTCCAAGTACATTTTCATTCTGTTAAAAAGAACAGTGTCTATTATCTTCGAAAATATATTCGATAGACATATTGGCCTATAATTCCCTTTGTCGTTTACTCGTCTATTTTTGTCTTTAATAATTGGTACAATAACAGACTGACATTTCTTTTGGTAAATAACCATGCACCAGAATCGAAGACACAAGGATAGACAAAAGCACAGCGAGTTGATAATCAGCGAACTTAATATGTTCTGCACTGATACCGTCCAGACCTGGTGACTTATTTTTTGAGAGTCCATTAATAATATCCATCAGTTCAACTGCACCAACAGTCATTCCTGTATTGTCAGTGGAACAGTCATAACAAACTTTATCACATCGACTATCCTCCACATCATTAAATAAATGTTCATAATGATGCTTCCACATTGACCCGATGTTTACGTCACCGTGTATATTATCAATGTTTGTCGGAAGTTTTACTTTACTGTTCGTACAGTGCTTAATTTCTTTCCAGAATTTGCGGTGGTCTTTCTGACACAACTGTTCTGCAATGTTATCAGCAATGATAGTATTAAAAGTTCCTCTTTAATTATATAATTAATTAGTTGTCCTCGTTTCAAACTTGTTTTGCAAATACGTTGAACCTATTTAATATCAACTGGGCCTACAGCATGCTATATTGTTGTTTAGTTGGACACATTATTATAACTTTATCAATCAAAATTCACCGAAACAATAGTGAAAGTAGTCAGGTGAGGAAGTTTGTCCCTCACACCCCGCGATATTTTCTCCCCTCGGTTAATATGTCCTAAGCTACCTTCCTTCTACCCTGAACATCTTCCCTTCCTAAATAGGTTCTCTTTTTCCCTGTTAATTGTGGGAATTTTGGGCGAGAGGATTAATGCGAGTATCACATTTTTAAACACGGTCAGTGTCAAACATTGTAATTCCCCTGTGAAGAGCAACAATGCGCTGACTGTACGCACCAGTCTTGGCTAATGCCAGAGCAGCCACGGCTCTTGAATTCGCGTCCGAGTCTTCGATGAGGTCGAACAAATGATCTATGACGGCCGACGTTTGGAAGGATCCTGAAAGTGATACACGCAGCCGTAATTTGTTAGTATTATTAGCGAGCATGAGCATTGTGTCTCCTCAATTCTGATCATTTCCGTCTTGTCTCATTTCAGATTCATATCGCACAAAAATGTACTTTTATAGTATCTGCTACGACATGCTGATTCGTTTGTAAAAATGTGTGCCCGCGCATGCGTGTTATATTAATTTCGGACCAACTACAAGATAATCGTTTATCGGTTCTACATATTATAGCAAATTATGAACATAAAAGAACCTCGTTTGCGATTGGATAAATGGGTTGCGGTGGGACCGTTAAGCTATTCTTTGCATAGACTACATGTTAACAAGATTTAACAAGATAACCTCCCAAAGAATCAATTCCAGGTGGCAAGTGGACATGAACCCTATGCCTTATCGAGGGTATAACGTTTGTTACCTGTGTGTATCCCGCTCTTATGTGGTATTTGCCGGTATCCACGCTACAAACACTCACATAATCAACCAATAATCAGTTCTATTAAATTATGATCCTCTATGAGAATTAATATTTTCTGGTATCTAGTCTACAAGGTTACTTCACTAAATGTTACTTCGTGTCGTCTTTTTACCTTTCTTAACTAAGAAATAAATATTTGTATAACTTGCAGATTTGCATAACCATTCACTATCTTAAACACCTATTTATATGTTCTCATCGTAATCTAGTTGTTTCTTGTGTTGTTACTTGCCGTACTATAATGGACAATATCAACTGCGGAAGGAGGTTCATCAGCAGAGATACTTACCGAGATTCTGAATGGCCGCCAGTCGTACGTAACTCTCCATGTGGAACACTTCACGCATGGCCAAGCATCCGATGGCATAGTTACGGACGCGCTCATAGAAGTGGTGCGGAAAGGCACGAACGTTGTTGCCGGAAAACTTCTGGTAGACGGACCGCTGCACCGTCTTGTTTAATACGAATACGTCCTTGTAGAGAAGTTGAACGAACCAGCGCTGGACAAACGTCGGAACCTTGTTATAACGTGTGTCTGCTTGATAACATCAAAGACACTATCTTTGATAACATGCACAATTGTAAATCGGCGCAGTGATATAACGTTGAGCTTTCTGAACGCACTGTAATAGGATCTATGTTATTGTTTTTCTAGGAGAGAGGTTTGTTGTTATTGCGCAACATTAAGTTTTGGTACGTTTCATTTGGTCGTGTCGTTCTCTGTTTGTTTGTTATGTTTACGTCTATAGAGTATCCCTTTCAACTATTGTGACGTAGGCCTAATAATGGCGGCTTGGAAGTGTTTTGGTGTATATAGATCTGTGAAGTGTATTAGTGTGTCTATTTTTAAACAGACCCTACCGTGTCAACAATGACTTTCAACATCGCACTGCGGTCAAAGATTATGTTAACGTTTAAACATTCACGTTATTCGCCACATTTGAAAGACATGCAATAGTAGTATATCGTACGGTGTCCTGTGTAACCACTGCGCTCCACATTGTAGCGATTGTCTCGTTGTCGACAAGACAATCGTCGTAATCGCGATTGGTATATACCTCTTTCTCTTCGCCATAGCTTTTGGTGATCCTCTCTCCATAATCAGAAGCAAACGCGTCCTTGAATGCAACCCAGGTGACGCTGTCTTTGTTGCCAAAATGACGCTCCCAGAAATCGCAGCATATCTGGGCATCAAGAACTGCCTCGCCGTCTTCTGTTGCTTCCTGTCAAGAACCAAGCGGTTCAAAAGTAATACTTGCGATTTCAGAAAGGATCAGATACGAAATACACATTGATTGTAGAATTTCATGCTGGTCTTTGAAAACAGACTTATGTTGCTCACAATGAGCGGGTCATTTTAAACGGGCCTACATTCGTTTTGAAGGACTTGCTTACAAAATTATGTTTATTCCATATGAAAAGTTAGTTCCAAAAAGCAGTTTTAGAAGATACAATTCCAAGTTAAGATACTGGTTCATATATATATATGATATATATGTGTATATATATATGTATATATATATATGCATAGACATACACACACACAAACACACACTTCTTACCTCGTCACAGTCGCCGTCTTCCATTGTTTCTGATGAGCGTTTCCTTAACGTCATTTCTCCCACGTGACTGTTCAGTGCCTCAGCAACATCAAAACCTTCTCCGTCCGTCTCGCCACTCCTGTCGCACATCCGTCAAACAGTAAACGACACATACAAGAGAAATATTGCGTAGGGCAAAGTTACAACAAAGGTCAATGTTAACATTGTTTGAATGGTAAAGGCAAAAAATGCACAGGTAAGTTCTTGTCTTGTTGCGCGACAACCAGTTCTTAGGACTGCTCAAAGCGCTTTACACTTCACTCTTGCAGATCAGTTCAGTCGAGCACCATCTCGACATCCCTGTGAAGAATTCAGCCACGCTGCAATTACTGCGCGAATGGTATTCGCACAAAACTACTCACCACTGTATAAAGCCATATACTCATTCGTAGCCTACGACTAAGTCTAAAATATTATGTAGTGTGTATATCATTTACTTAATGTGTACAGTCTGATTAATAAAAAGCGCACTTTTTAATCGTCTAGACAATTTATTTTACTTGGTACATTTGGTAGCTTGCGAAAACCAATTGCCCGGTCGACATTTAACGCCAATCCGTTTAAATTACCGGTCGAAAGACGACAAGGAATCACATACGACACTTGCGTTCATTGCGCCGTAGCCTAAATACCGGTACATCCTCGTGATCGGCGACTGTCTCTGACTAGATTAGGATTTACTAGAGCTCACCTTTTTGCTGATCCGGTGGGCTAAACATTCGAACGAAAAATTGCAAAACTTGTCATGTATACAAACCGGCCGTGAGTTCGAGCAGGGCCTAACTTTGAATTCTGTCGAGACGGTAGCCACGTGTTATCATTTCATTGTCATTTCCCGAATCAAGTCCTGTAACTCATTACGACCCTATCTGCTCGTAAATGTTGTTTTTATAATTTGTTCTGATAATTTTGCCAAACAAAAATTGCGCAAACGAACTACCATGTCATAGTGAATACTAGGAAGGTTTCGTTTTGCGAAATTAGTCTGAGACACAAAAATATAACTTATGGAATACCTTTAACCAGTAAACGCCAAAACTAGTAACACTCACGCAGTAGAGAAATGTGCTATCTCAGCACGGATACGTGTGATCAGATTCTCCATGCTAGAGGCGAACTGTTCCGGCTTTATGAAGAATGTCCAATTGATCTTAGCCAGCATAAGTTTTCTACGACAGAGGAAAATTCACAATTCTGTAAATACGTCATTTGTCAAAGCAACCGGGATATTTTGTTTGTTACTTGCGTGTGTGCGTGCGTGTGTATATGTGCGTGCATGCGTTCATGAGTGTAGTCGTACGTGCGTTCGTATGTACGTACTACTGTACGTAAGTATATGAGTGTGCGTGCGTGCTTGCATGCGTGCGTGATGTGTACGTACGTGCGTGCGAGCGTGAGTGCATGCCAGCGTGCCTGAGAGATTCGGTCGGTCGGTCGGTCGGTCGGTCGGTCGGTCGGGTCGGGTCGGGTCGGGTCGGGTCGGGTCGATGCTTACATGCCGCTGTCCATGGTGGCCGACACGACTCTGTAGCTGGCGCGGGCGACGGGGAAGATGAACTTGTTGGAGATGTAGGCGAGGGCCAGCTCATCCTTCATCTGCTGGTCGGAGGCTGATTGTTCACTCAGCACCAACACGAACACCTACGACCAACACGCCTTGTCAATAGTCGACGGTCACTTCTTGTGTAATTAGCAATCGTGCAGACACAATGGCAGACAGAGATCTCCACCTTACACATTCAGTTGCTTCCCCCAAAAAACGAGACCAACTGCTACATATATATATATATATATATATATATATATAAAGTGGCGACGACTCGTACACTCCAGGCCGACACCATGAGGGATAATGGCGACGGAATGCGTACATGCGTGTATTCTTCCTCCGTCGCCATTATCCCTCACGGGGACGGCCTGGAGTGTACGAGTCGTCGCCACTTTTTCCGGTATTGCATGTCTCCTTCTTTCAGCCCCCTCAACTCCATGTCCTTCTTCACACTGTCTGTCCATCTTTTTTCTGGTCTCCCTCTTTTCCTCTTCCCAGAGACTGGCAAGTCTGCTGCTGTTCTCAGATAGTGCTCGTCTCTGGACGTGGCCATACCAGCGAAGCCAGGCATCTCTCAACTTCTCTTCTATCCCCTCAACTCTCGCCAGCTGTCGCACCTCCTCATTTGTTTTCTCTTCCCTGAAGAAGAAGATCGCCCTCATCTCAGTTCGCATGAGAACGAGGTCTTCTTTTCTCTCCAGGGCCTATGTCTCCGCTCCGTACATAAGGACTGGCCGAACCACCGTGCTGTAGATCTTGATCTTTAGCTTGTGTGGCAACGTGCGGTCACAAATGACTCCACTTGATCCCCTCCACTTCTGCTAGGCTGCCTTGACTCTTGCCTTGACAGCCATTTCACAGCCTCAATCCTCCTGTATCACAGATCCTAGGTACTTGAATTCGGTGACTTGGTTTAACTTCTCTCCATGGATGTCAACCATCTTAACTCTGCTTTTTGTCGCTCCTCTCGAACTGAGTAGATCTTCCGTCTTAGCTGTGTTGACTTTGAGCCCATTCTTCTCTAAGGTTCCCTGCCACTTCTGCACCTTCTCTTCCTGTTTCTTCAAGGACTCCCAGTGAGAGACTGGTCGTCTGTATAAAAGGTCTCCATTGGCAATCTGGTTCTGCAAGTCTCGTTGATCACATCTAGTACGATGATAAAGAGTAGTGGACTTAGCGCTGAGCCCTGGTGTAATCCCACTCCTATCTCAAAGCTAGCTGTATCGCCATGCGGCGTTCTAACTACCGCGTTTGCACCTTCGTACAAGTACTGTATGATCCGCACCAACTTCTCCGGCACTCCCTTCTGTCTTAGGCACCACCATACCAGTTCTCTTGGTACTGTATCGAATCAAATCAAATTTATTGTAACTCATTACAATACAAATCAAATTAAGACAAATCCTATATAATAACATAATGAGCACAACAAGGAAAGAACATTAAATAATGTTATACTCCCTGCGTGGTAGGGCTTCTTCTGTGCCTCTAGGGTATCTCCTGGGTGTGTCTCAGCGCGAAAATGGAGTCGGTTGTTCCTCTCCCTGGCCTAAGTCCAAACTACATGTGGTCTACTTCCACTACCTCCCTAAGCCTCTTGTCTATGATCTTCTCTAAGATCTTCAATATTTGCTGCTATAGCTTTATTCCGCGATAGTTGTTACACTCTAGCACATCGCCCTTCTGTTTGTAGATGGGGATCAGCAGGCTTCTTTTTCAATCCTCCGGGATCTTTTCTTCTTCCCAGATCAACAACAGGAGTCTCCAGATGTCTTCTTCTGCTTCTCCCATTGTTTTATCATCTCTGCTGTGAGTTATGATGGTTCTCCTGCCTTCCCTTTCTTCGTCTTCTTCAGTGCGGTCTTCACAACGCTCTTGTAGATGGTAGTTATTGGTCCTTCTGCAGGTAATGCCTCCGTGAATTCCTCATGCGGGTTTTCTGTATTGAGTAGGCCATCGAACTACTCCTTCCACCGATTCTTTACCTCTTCTGCTTCTGCCAATATCTTCCCGTTCTTGTTTTTGATGATAACCATCTCTCCGATGTCTTGCTTCAGCCTCTGTCTTGCTCTCGCTACCGTGTAGACCATCCTCTCTCCTTCTTCGTGTATGTGGGTGTGTTAATGTTTTCTCCTAGGCTGCTAGACGACGTGCACTTCTGACGCCAATCCTTCAGATATTAATCTACGATCCTTTGGAAGAAAATGAACCCATTTACACGTTCCTGTGTCCCGTAAAACACTCGCTCAGTTAGCCAATGTAACTCGTTGTACGTTCCCCTTATACATGCGCACAGATTAGAATGACGCGGTCAACCTAGGTAAACTCGGTGTCCATATCGTCTTATACCAACTCCGTTAAAGTTCACCAGCAACGCAACATGACAAACGATGAAAAGAAACCCATACCTTGCAGTTCAGCACTGCCTGGCCTCGTTCTGACGGTCCGCTGTGCGCAGACGGCCCAAGACAACACACGTCGAGTTTCCCTTTTACCAGCGAATCTGAAAACAGTGAGTTAAATAATTAAAAAACAATTGTGATTAAGCATAGGTTACTTTGTATTACTTGTCCATTACTGACAAATGAGTAATTATGTTGGCCACGCGATACCCATAGTAGGGTTATCTTTGCATTGACATTGACAAACCAAATGCAATGAACAGTTTAATTAAGTATGCACGTTGTCGGTAGCTTCGTTAGCAAGAATAGTAGAGGGCACATACCTGACACAAGGCAAACACTCTCTGAACCGCATAGCGCACTTCAGTTTAATTGAACACCACTATATGCCTACTTCTATTCAAACAAAGCTATAAGGTTATTATCACAAGAGGGACGCGCAAATGTCATCATCGGAACCGCCGAAGATTTAAGTGGGAACTGCAATTTCGAATAAATAAATCCATTGTCTTGCTGACGATTGCTATAATTTCAGATGGTTTTAAAGTGTATAGGGCGCAGCAACAGAAAAAGCGCGCTTGCCCGGGTTAAGGTTAGTTTGAGGAACCGTAGGTTGTTGTGAAATAGATGATTTGAGCTTTCTGAATATATTTGAAAGACGTTGGAGACTAGTAGCCAAATTGTATATATATGACATATGTTCCATTTCTTCCGGACTCACGTTTGAAGGACTTCGCGAAGTCCACGTCCGCTGCGCAGTAGCTGATGACTATTTCCCCGCCCTTTCCCGGCATGTTTAACAATGCTGCAATAAATATACAAATACATTATACATGATTGTTTATACGACATAGAACTTTGTATAAACATCCAAACATTTTGGCCGCATCACATGGCCTTCGTGACCGGACTATGTGTTCGTGGCTCAGTGCTTTTATGCGAAGTACGTGTGCATCCACTCGCGCGTGCGTGCATGCGTTCCTGTGTGTATACGTGCGTGCGTGCATTATGTGTGAACTCAAGTTTGAGCGTAGATGGTGTTGATATTGCGCAGAATGCACAGAAGCTGTACAGAGACAAATGTATTGTAGAATTAACAGATTGGAACTCATTGCAAGACACATTGTATCACCGCATGAGTTACCATGATGTAACGTGCAAGAATGCCACCCAGAGCTAAAAACACATCCAATATTGCTTTCACTGCCTAACTCCATATGCAAACGTCTACGGTGCAACAGTAAAACATTTTCACACACTATGTATTCATCCGCAGCTCCCGTAATATAGAAAATGGAGTCCAACTACACGCCATTTCTAATACGAATTTAAACCGAGAATACAGCACGCTCCTGCAATCAACACCATTAAATGGGATATCAGAATAAATCCGAAGGTCCTTTTGTCTATGGGCCGCTACAGACTCGTGAACAGTCTTTACCACAGCGATGCTAAACGTGTCAAACACCAGTGTACGCACGGAGATCAGTTCGTGTAGTTCCAGTACGAGTTCTGTGCGGAGTCCCTCAATCCACCGGAACTTACTATCTGGATGTGCGCGTAGCTATGCGCAGTTCATGTGGTGAATGCGAATCCATATATTGGTTGTTTGCTTGCTCTCGTTGTCAGTACGTCCAATTTCAATGAACGACACAGCTTCTATGTTGACCTATCCTGACTCAGCTACGAGCACACATTTCGTACTGACTTAGTGGGCCAGCGGACCACCTCAACCATGACACCAGCAATAGACCAAGCCTGAGCTTATCCGTTATTGAAGTCAACCATTATGTGGCGCTCAGACGGGCTTGACTCCCCTGAATAGTGCACCATGGCAACGGATCAACAACCGGCATGCGACGCCGTGGCTATTTGCGTGCACCCGTAGAGCCACGGGAAACCGGACCGTGCGACGTCATTGCCCGTATCAAGGCACCTGTGGCATGTCTTAGCTGTCATGTTGAGAGAGAGAGAGAGAGAGAGAGAGAGAGACACACACACATAAGGCAACAAGCAAGCAACTGTTGGCATCACCACCACGTGATAGGAACTACACACTATAGCATTGCTAACGAGTTACAGAACGGTGCTAAACCTTTAATTAATGCCGTGTTCACCTGTGTCGCCGCTGTGCAGTGATATTCCAGGTAAGCTCTATCGATCGTTCGCATGACGTTATGTACAGACAATCGTTTCTGACACTATTACAATGCTCGGTTCCTGTGTAAGGCGTTTATGGCTGCTGCTCTTGTAACCATACTGCTAATAATGCACCTGTGTTGATGATTGAGTGTCTGCGTACAAACATGTGTACATACATGTATACACGTACAGACGTAGGCCATATTCATATCTACGGCATTATACCGAATGGTTCCTCCAGCTAACGACGATGTACATACATATTTAACAAGATTTAACAAGATTGCCACCCAGAGAATTAACTCTAGGTGGCAGTTGGACAAGGAAGCCATTGGCTTATCGAGAGTCCAACCCTTTTATTTATTTGTATCCCGCCCTTCTGAGGTATGTGTCGATTTCATTTTTAAACATTCACGTTACTAGCACCCACACAACAAGCAGATAATATGTTCCATTTATTTACGGTCCTTTGTGAAAATGAAAACTTTCTTATATCTAATCTACACTGCTCCTTTGCTAATGTAACTTCATGTCCTCTAGTCCTTCTATCTTTCTTAACTGAGAAAAAATATTTCTATCAAAATTGTCATAACCATTCATTATTTTATACACTTCTATCTGATCTCCTCTCAATCTCCTGGTCTCTAGTGTTGTTAAACCACATTATCTTAGGCGAATTTCATAACTAAGATCCCTCAGTTTTGGAATCATTTTAGTCGCTCTCCTCTGTACTCTTTCTAGCATATCTATGTCCTTCTTGCGATATGGCCTCCACGTTTGTATACAATATTCTAAATGAGGCCTCACTATTGTTTTGTACAGCGGTATTATTAGTTCTTTTTCCTTATGCGCTATATTTCGCCTAATTAATCCAAGGATTTGATTTCCCTTTGAAGATGCAATTCCGCAATGCTTTGAAATCTTCACATCAGCACTAAGTCCTTTTCTTTTACAGTAGTACTTAATACATTGTATGTTCTACATCTTCGTTCCCATGTCCTCTGTGGAGGCATTTATATTTCCCAAAATTGAACAGCATTTGCCGTTTTTCAGACCATTTGATCAACCTGCCAAGATCATCTTGTAAATGCTGTCTATCTCCATCACTTTTAATCCTTCTAAACACTTTTGTATCATCCGCAAATTTCAACACCTTGCTTGTCATATCATCATCCAAATCGTTGATATATATTAAGAATAAATAATATAGGTCCTAGTACTGATCCCTGTGGTACCCCACTCAATACCGATTTCCAGTTTGAAACCTCCCCATCAACTACTACACGTTGTCTTCTGTCAATCAGCCATTGTTCTATCCAGTTTATTATACCATTTCCTATGCCATGGGCCTTTAGTTTAAGCAATAATCTTTGATATGGTACTTTGTCGAACGTTTTTTGATAATCTAAGTAGACGATATCTACTGGTGATCCCTCATCTACCCACTTAGTGATGTCTTCCAAAAAACAACATATTTGTTAAGCATGACCTCGCTTTTAAAAACCCATATTGAGATGGGTTTATCAAGTTATGTTTAACAAGAAAATCCACCATGTGATCTTTAATTAGTCTTTCTAATAATTTGCAAATCACTGATGTTAAACTCACTGGTAAATAGTTCTCTGACTTGTTTCTCGAACCTTTTTTAAATAACTGTATAATGTTTGCCTCTTTCCATTCTAAAGGAACCGCTCCATCTTTTAATGACAAATTGAAAACTGTTGCAAGCGGTACGCTAATTTGTTCTACAATTTCCAATAGTAGTTTGGGCGGAATCCCATCCACTCCAGGTGATTTATTATCCTTCATAGCCCTAATTTTCTTAGCTACCATTTCGGGGGTTACAATTAACTGTTCTAAATAGTCTGAATCTGCCCCGTTGAACTTAGCCTCTGGTACTGGCAGTGAACTAATATCTTCTCTGGTAAACACTGAACTAAAATACTCATTCAGGTCTTCTGCCGTTAAGAATCCCTCTGGTATTATATTTCCAGCACTATCTTCTAGAGGACCGACCTTATCCTGAACTTTCTGTTTGCTTCGAACATACGCATACAAACTCTTGCTGTCATGTTTTATATTACTAGCTAATTTTTTTTCATAGCTTCTCTTTGAATTTCTAATTTAAGCTGTAGCTTGGTTAAGTGCTTCTTGATAAATGTTGTAGTCTTCTTGATTTCCAGTACATCTATATGACTTCCACATCATTTGTTTATACTGAATTTTTCTAATGGCTTCTTTCGAAAAGTTTTTCTTTTTGGACCGTTTCCCTTGTTTTTGAAGGGTACACATTTATTGACTATGCACTTAATTTCACTCTTTGAGATATTCCATCATTCTGTTGCTATCTTATTTTTAGTGTGTTATTCCAGTCTATCTTTGCTAAACATTTCCTCATTCCTTTGTGGAAATGTCTCCTATACTGCTTTTTATTATTCCTTTCTGATTTTACTTTGATGGTAAAATGCATCTGGTTGTGATCACTACTCCCCAGTGGCTCACATTGACATTGTCAACTAATTCATTCTGCGAGGACAAAACTATGTCTAACACATTCTCACCTCTTGTTAGTTCTAGCACATGTTGAGAAAGGAAAGTATCTTATACTAAAACTAAAAACTTGTGGTCCTCATTCCCCATACTCTGTAGAGATTTCCATTGTATATGCCCATGGTTAAAATCCCCCATAATAATACAGTCCTGTTTGCTTACTTCCCTTATAGCGTTTTATATACACACTAGCTGAGTAACCCGGCGTTGCTCGGGGGAAAAGGCAGTAACAGTGTTTGTAAATTATTTACAGTGTTTTGAATTAAACGTTTTAATTGATTGTGTGCAAACAAACTGTTAGAATAGTTGTTTGAAATAAAATGTAGACTGCGCAGTTTATACGGGAAATATATAGACGATCGAGAAAAAAATGGCCATGCGCCGGGTTTCGAACGCGGAACCCCATGGAAAGCCGACGCTCTACCACTATGACTATAACCTGTCTTGTTGGTTGCATTGTGTTCGTTTAGAATGTAAACATGTAAATGGCATTCCTTTATTTTATTTGTACAATTGACACTTGATTACTTAAAATATCACAATGAATAATGGTCGCTACATAAACATCTATCACGATCGCCTATATTGTACTGAAGTGAGGTTTCTTTCCCTTGTTAAAATGTGTTTATCGAAACTGTAATTAAATGAAGTAGGCCTATGCCTAGTATAGTATGGCATGCTATGGCCTATGCCATAGCTATATGAGTACCGCTACGCTACTGCCAGCCACCACTGCGTGAATACTGATCGCATTGAGACCGCATTTGCAGGCAGAGGTATAACTGTTGACACTGACTTTTCACTGAAGTTTTGTTGGCTACATAAGTGAATAAATGTTATATTAATCAATAACTTGAAATACTATTTTACAGACGCCAAAACGTAGCTCCATCTGTGGGAAAGATGTGAAATGCGGAAGAGGGCGCCACTCCAAAAGTAGCATGCGCTCACGGGGCAGACGCAGCGAAATGCTGGTGTTAAAAGCTGAGGATTTTCAAACGTCAATAGCTTAAAAACTATTCAAAGTTTCTGCATACGTCCAGCGACATATTTGTAGATGGCATAATTACATTTACGATGCTATAGAAAACATTAATTTCGGCGGCTGGAACTCCACGTTCAGCCTTTTGAAATATTGAGCTCCCAAGTTCTCCACCCCCGGACGAATTTCGAAAATGTATAAATCTATGAACCATCTGAATGTCAGCCCGATATATGCAACACTGACGGATATGTGGGTGCACATACAAACAGAGAACGAACTGTTTTATATTCTAGATATAAACAAATTTGAGTGATTGACTTGTGGGGTTCGTTTTTCGCATTCGACTTCTCCCTGAAAAATTCAACTGCACCTCGTCTTGTAACACCCCCTAGACCTCCAACTGTACCTCCTCTTGTAACCTCCACCTGCACACCCCCTGGACCTCAAACTGAACCTCCTCTTGTAACCTCCACCTGCACATCCCCTAGACCTCCAACTGAACCTCCTCTTGTAAGCTCCACCTGCACACCCCTAGACCTCCAACTGAACCTCCTCTCGTAACCTCCACCTGCACACCCCCTAGACCTCCAGCTGTACCTCGCCTTGTGACCTCCACCTGCACACCCCCTAGACCTCCAACTGTACCTCGTCTTGTAACCTCCACCTGCACCCCCCTAGACCTCCAACTGTACCTCGTCTTGTAACTTCCACCTACACACCCCATAGACCTCCAACTGAACCTCCTCTTGTAACCTCCACCTGCACACACCCTAGACCTCCAGCTGTACCTCGTCTTGTAACCTCCACCTGCACACCCCCTAGACCTCCAACTGTACCTCGTCTTGTAACCTCCACCTGCACACCCCCTAGACCTCCAACTGTACCTCCTCTTGTAACCTCCACGTGCACACCACCTAGACCTCCAACTGTACCTCGTCTTTTAACCTCCGCCTGCACACCCCTAGACCTCCAACTGTACCTCGTCTTGTAACCTCCGCCTGCACACCCCCTAGACCTCCAACTGTACCTCCTCTTGTAACCTCCGCCTGCACACCCCCTAGACCTCCAACTGTACCTCCTCTTGTAACCTCCACCTGCACACCCCCTAGACCTCCAAATGTACCTCGTCTTGTAACCTCCACCTCTGCACACCCCCTAGACCTCCAAATGTACCTCGTCTTGTAACCTCCACCTGCACACCCCCTAGACCTACTACTGTACCTCCTCTTGTAACCTCCATCTCTGCACACCCCCTAGACCTCCAACTACACATCGTCTTGTAACCTCCACCTGCATACCCTCTAGACCTCCAACTGTACCTCGTCTCGTAACCTCCACCTGCACACCCCCTAGACCTCCAACTGTACATCGTCTTGTAACCTCCACCTAGACCTCCAACTGTACCTCTTCTTGTAACCTTCGCCTGCACACCCCCTAGACCTCCAACTGTACCTCCACCTCTGCACACCCCCTAGACCTCCAACTGTACCTCCTCTTGTAACCTCCACCTGCACACCCCCTAGACCTCCAAATGTACCTCGTCTTGTAACCTCAACCTGCACACCCCCTAGACCTCCAAATGTACCTCGTCTTGTAACCTCCACCTGCAAACCCCTTAGACCTCCAACTGTACCTCGTCTTGTAACCTCCACCTGCACACCCCCTAGACCTCCAAATGTACCTCGTATTGTAACATCCGCCTGCACACCCCCTAGACCTCCAACTGTACCTCCTCTTGTAACCTCCATCTCTGCACACCCTCTAGACCTCCAACTACACCTCGTCTTGTAACCTCCGCCTGCATACCCCCTAGACCTCCAACTGTACCTCGTCTTGTAACCTCCACTGCACATCCCCTAGACCTCCAACTGTTCCTCGTCTTGTAACCTCCACCTAGACCTCCAACTGTACCTCCTCTTGTAACCTCCGCCTGCACACCCCCTAGACCTCCAACTGTACCTCCTCTTGTAACCTCCACCTCTGCATACCCCCTAGACATCCAACTGTACCTCGTCTTGTAACCTCCACCTAGACCTCCAACTGTACCTCGTCTTGTAACGTCCACCTGCACATCCCGTAGACCTCCAACTGTACCTCGTCTTGTAACCTCCACCTGCACACCCCCTAGACCTCCAACTGTACCTCGTCTTGTAACCTCCACCTGCACACCCCCTAGACCTCCAACTATACCTCGTCTTGTAACCTCCACCTGCACACCCCCTAGACCTCCAACTGTACCTCGTCTTGTAACCTCCGCCTGCACACCCCCTAGACCTCCAACTGTACCTCGTCTTGTAACCTCCGCCTGCACACCCCCTAGACCTCCAACTGTACCTCCTCTTGTAACCTCCTGTCACGGATTAGCGAGGTCTCCGTACACTAGATGGCTCAGTCTAGTAGGGTTCTTATATATCAAGGTCAACGCATATGAGAAAGAACGGTTATCGTGAACAAGCAACAAAGAACGAGGAAAATTTAATAAACTTTATTACAAGATATCTTCCTTTTGGTAAATATCTCGATTAACAAAATAAACAGAATAAAGAAATCCCGTAACCAAATCTTAATAGAACATAATAAACAATAACACTGAATCTTTCGATTATCAAATTCCACTTCCTTTCTAAGGTGGATTATACTGCTACACGACCATACACTAGGCGCCAGTTGTTATCTAAGAATAACTCCCATAATATAAATACACAGTATAAGCTAGTCCTCGCGGACTCTCATTACAGCAATATGTTACAACACACACATATATTTATATATATGTGAATACTTCAGGGGTAATAATACCTCACTTCAAAACCCACAGATAACTACTAATCATAATACAGCAAATAATAGATACGTTCAATCAGAAAATAAACACTTATACTGGGCTAGTCCCATCTCGAATGTATACGAACGTTTGTTGAAGTCAACACGCCGAGCTCGGAACACAATTAGAACGGTGTATCTCGGGCGCACGAGTGATGATGCCGGGCACTTGACGATTGCCGTCGTACGCCGCGAATTCTCGAGTCGCGTCCGTTCAATGATCGCACGGTCGCAAACGATTGCGAAGTCAGTTGAATACGTTCAACTGAAAGACGAAGCCGGGCAGTAGACGCTTACCGCCGGCCGCTACGAATTAGAACGAGAGGTCTTGTTTTGTCGCAAACGATCGAGAAGTCGGATGAACGGGTTCGAGCGAATGACGACGCCTGGCAGAATACGTTTACCGCCGGCCGCTACGAGTCGCATTCGGTCAAGCTTTCTGACGATATCGCTGTGAGACCGCTGTTCGAGGATGGCCCGTGCTGGGTGAGCGCGTCGCGATTATCGCTCATCGACGCAAATACGTTGGGGCCGACCGGAACGTTGTCTCAAAGTACTGCTGACGTGGCGGCATGGTTTCTTCGAAGTTCGATCGATTAGTCACTCTGGACACTGAATATTACACACACACAAAAGCTTGGGAACGTAACCCACGTTAACGATTCCCACCACGCTTTACGACTTGCCTTGCCATTCTCTTGGCAGCAGGGCAACCTGTCTAGTTCAACCCTGGATCTGTCCCAGTCCTTCGCCAGCGCCCAGATGGCGAAATGCGTACAACAAACGTTTATATAAGCAGACCTAATTACACATTATATGACAGGTTTCCATCATTTCTATTGGCTAATGCAATATACTAGTCAAACTAGGCATTGTGGAACACCCTCTATACGATTACGGTGAAGCCACCTGCTTGCCTAGAAACACTAGCAACAGAATACCACGCTTCACTGAGCGCATCTGCAACCGAGTTGCTGTAATTACGTAACTAAGGCGGTTAGTTAACAATATATCTATCTACTGGCTTGACCTTCCTCATTTATAAAATTAAACCTCAGGAAAGTAGATTAAACATCCAGAAATAGCAGAAATGCTACACCTCCACCTCCACACCCCCTAGACCTCCAACTGTACCTCGTCTTGTAACCTCCACCTCTGCACATCCCCTAGACCTCCAACTGTACCTCGTCTTGTAACCTACACCTGTACACCCCCTAGACCTCCAACTGTACCTCGTCTTGTAACCTACGCCTGCACACCCCCTAGACCTCCAACTGTACATCCTCTTGTAACCTCTGCCTGCACACTTGCTAGACCTTCAACTGTACCTCCTCTTGTAACCTTCACCTCTGCACACACCCTAGATCTCCAACTGCACCTCGTCTTGTAACCTCTGCCTGCACACCCCCTAGACCTCCAACTGTACCTCGTCTTGTAACCTCCGCCTGCACACCCCCTAGACCTCCAACGACACCTCCTCTTGTAACCTCCGCCTGCACACCTTCTAGACCTCCAACTGTACCTCCTCTTGTAACCTCCACCTCTGCACACCCCCTAGACCTCCAACTACACCTCGTCTTGTAACCTCCGCCTGCACACCCCCTAAACCTCCAACTGTACCTCGTCTTGTAACCTCCACCTGCACACCCCCTGGACATCCAACTATACCTCGTCTTGTAACCTCCGCCTGCACACCCCCTAGACCTTCAACTGTACCTCGTTTTGTAACCTCCACCTGCACACCCCATGGACATCCAACTATACCTCGTATTGTACCCTCCACCTGCACACCCCCTGGACATCCAACTATACCTCGTCTTGTACCCTCCACCTGCACACCCCCTAGACCTCCAACTGTACCTCGTCTTGTAACCTCCACCTTCACACCCCCTGGACCTCCAACTACACCGCGTCTTGTAACCTCCACCTGCACACCCCCTGGACCTCCAACTATACCTCGTCTTGTAACCTCCACCTTCACACCCCCTGGACATCCAACTACACCTCTTCTTGTAACTTCCACCTGCACACCCCTAGACCTCCAACTACTCCTACCCTTCCCCTGAGTGCGACAACATATTTATTCCTTTAGATGATACTTTTCTTGTTATCTAAGCACTGTGTTGCACCTTTCAACGTGTGCCCAATATTCCTATCTTCTTCCGCTTCCGGGCTCCCCCGCCCATACGACTCTGTTTCTCCAGCACAGGTCACGCCATTAACAGCGATCGAATGCACACCCCTTTGCTTGTGAATAAGTGAAACCCATCTCTGATAGCTGTTTCTTCGTTAATTCGAGCCATGTAGTTCTTATTCGTCCTCTAGGCATATGAATGTCACATTCTGCTTCTCTCAGAGCTATCTTGACTGGAGCTCCCTCTGGTAGTCTGATCATGTGCCAGAATCATTTCAGACGTCGCTGTGCTATTTTTTTACTCCAGAGTATTTCTTTGGTGATATTTCAGAGGTTCTGATTTGTGATTTTCTTTGGCCACCTGATGTTAAGCACTCTTCTTAACAGTCTTCTGTGAAACGACTCCACCATTCCTTCCAGTGATGTGTTTAAAGACCAGAATTGTAGAGAAACACAGTTCCTACAAATATGTTGAATACCCTGATTTTCAGCTTGCTCGAACTTCTGTCATTTCTCCAGAATTTGTCAAATTTGTTCATGGCATCTATGCTCAGGGATTTTCTTCTTTTGGTGTATGTTTCTGGGTCGATCTTGGAACCCAATCATTTGCAGTATCATCTGCTACACTTACTACAATTGAAACACTGTTCAGAATTATACTTTCTGGAGATTCTGAATTCTTCATCTTTGGAGTGATTGCATTCTAGTTTTCTAATTTCTAGCTTTCTTGGAATTGTTCTCTTGTGATGTTCTACTATGCTGTAATTTTGTGCGATGTAGTTAATATCGTATGCATACTGTAACTCAATGTTCTGCGTTGGTTTTTCATTTTCATGCTTCGTGGTGCTTGCATGATGATGCCTAGAGTATGAGTGATCGTGTGCTGTTTCAGTTATTCCTGTGTTTTGATTTTGGCTCAAGTGGTTGTCATTTGTGTAATCATATGTGTTGTCACACTCTTGTTCAATGTCGGGTACTCGATCGGGTATCTGGTCCTTCATACGGTGCCAAGGCAAGATATACAGTGAAGACTATCGGACTGAGGCAATCACCTTGTGGTGATCCTATGTGTGTTATGGATTCTTTGCCATATGTTGATCCACATCTTACTATTAGAGATACGTCTTCAAGTGGTAGTTTTACAATATGTAGTTCATCATCATCTAGAATGGACTGTAGGTCTGACATCAACAGCGTCCTGTCTACAGCGTCAAAAGCTCGACTCATTTCCGTCATTAATATGAAGGTTCATAGTTTTCAGATGAAGTAGATTTTTCTGCCATTAGTTTGAAAGCCATAACGTGTTAAGTAGTGCTGCGGCTTTTTCTATATGTGGCTTTAATATTTAAGCTATTTCTACATCGATGACCGTCTGTCCGTATTTCAGTTGTTTAGCACACAGTTCATCTATTCCAGCTGCTTTATTGTTTTTTTAATTTCTTGATAGCTTTTCTTACTTCATCTGGTGTGAAACCTTTCTTAATTTCTGTGGCTGGTATGTCAAATATTTTCTCTGCTGATTCACTTTGAAACATTGATTTGAAGAAGTCTGAGATTATTTCAACATGATCAAGGAGAAAGCCAAGATTCCTACGTTCTGAAATTGCCTGTTGGGTTTAACCACTGCACGCCACGTTGGTTCCATGTAGACAACCGCCATGTTGGTTCCATGTAGACAACCGCCATGTTGGTTCCATGTAGACAACCGCCATGTTGGTGCAGCTATATGTTGACAGAAATTGTGGTTGTGCCAGTAACAAAACGATTACGTCTCGAAAAATTGATAGTATCTTACATAACTGTAAATATGAAAATGGTCTTTAGGTGCTTTAAATGTATAGCACACCCCTTGTCTAAATATTGGTGGGTTACGCACATATACAGCCCCCGAATCAAAAATATTGGGGGCTCATCCATAAGCCCCTCTCGCGTCCTACGTTTACGTAGCATGTTGCTTTTAATTTTATGTGTTTGTGTTCGTCTTAGTTTCGTCGAACATGTAGAACTTCTCGCGTGAACTTGGACGTTTCCACGAGAAGACAATGGGGTCATCCGCGAGTAACATCATCAGGGACGTGAGTTCCATCAATGTCCAGGACGACAAAGAAACGAGGCGAGGGGAAGGAGATGACGTCAAACACGAGCCGTTCGACGTCATGATTAGTTACAGTCACGCTAACAAAGCAACGATGGTCAAACTTCATAGTAAGTTGCACTGATGACCAAGGTTGAATATAGTATTATTATCTGTCCGTTCGCTTGTCTGTCTGTCTGTCTGTCTGTCTGTCTGTCTGTATGTATGTCTGTTTGTCTGCTGTCTGTCTGTCTGTCTCTGCCTCTGCCTCTCTCTCTCTCTCCATCTCGCTCTCCCTCTCTCCCTCTCTCCCTCTCTCCCTCTCACCCTCTCTCCCTCTCTCCCTCTCTCTCTAGTCCCTCTCGACCCCCCTCTCTCTCTCTCTTTCTCACTTTCCAAGCGTGATATTAATGCTATCTCCATTGAAACAACCCAACAATTGTGTAGGTCGTTATGTTTCTTCCGCCATCTTTTGTAAACGTAATACCGCTATGTACAACTGTTTTTATACATGTCCATGCTGACTACGACTTCGTATCTTTCTGTTCTAACCTAATTTTTCAGTGAACTAACAACCCCAAAAAGCTTAGAATTATTACAATTTAAATATTCTGTCGTATCACTGTTGCAGATACCTTTGCAGCCAATGGCATACGAGTTTGGGTCGACGTGACGGGCTTGAAGGCGGGAGTTGATTTTCTCAGCAAAATCGGAGAAGCAATCATTGACTCAAAGGTTACGTCACTTGTGCTTCGCTTCAGGAACCATTAGACAAGTCTGTAGGACACCACCGTCCAGCTTCGTAGTTAACTCTCAGTGTGTGTGCGTGTGTGCGTGTGTGCGTGTGTGCGTGTGTGCGTGTGTGCGTGTGTGCGTGTGTGCGTGTGTGCGTGTGTGCGTGTGTGCGTGTGTGCGTGTGTGCGTGTGTGCGTGTGTGCGTGTGTGCGTGCGTGCGTGCGTGTGTGCGTGTGTGCGTGTGTGCGTGTGTGCGTGCGTGCGTGTGTGCGTGCGTGCGTGTGTGCGTGTGTGCGTGTGTGCGCGTGTGCGCACGTGTGCGTGTGTGAGTGAGTGCATGCGTGAGTGCATGCGTGAGTGCGTACGTGAGTGCATGCGGCGTGTAAAACTGTAGGTTAGTGTTTGTTTAAAATGACGGACTGTGCCTTGTTATGAATGTGTCATGTCTGGCTCTGTTTGTTCCTGTGCGCCATTATGTATGTTGTTATATGTTTACGCCTGTTTATGGTGTTCTATGGTTATTGATTTTCTTATCTGTGTTTATTGTAGCCTTTATATGAAGTCATAGAGGCTCGTTTTTAGTAACGTTGGTGTTCTTTTGTTTCGTTCGTTGGTTCGATTTGGCTGTGTGTCTCGTTATATATGTTCCTTTTTCATTATATATCTATGTAATGTTATTATTATGTAATTTTCCATTCTTGTGTATATCATTGTAGATGTTCGTGTCTCGTCAAACGTATTCGTGTGTTTCACAATAAATGTCCGTGTCTCGTGATAGATGTTCGTATCTCGTTATAAATGTTCGTGTCTCAACATAGGTGTCTGTGTCTCGTTATATATGTCCGCATCTCGTTATATAATCCTGTAGATATTCGTGTGTCTCACTGTAGATGTTCGTACCGATCTTGTCATGGGTGTTCGTGTCTTATTATAGATGTTCGTGTGCTTGCTGTCGGAGGCTTCCATCAAGTCCAAATACTGTCAGGACGAGGTGGCTCTAGCCTACATCTCCAGCAAAGCCATCTTTCCCGTCGTCATCGAAGAACCGAGAAAACTCTTTCCTGAAATGTCCACAGGCATGTGAGTGGACCGTTGCTTGCAATATCGCCAAACCGGTTATCCCGGGTGAATTGTTTATCTGCATATGTGATTTGACAGATTACACGATAACTGATATGAACATTACACATGTCTTACGTTCTTCATTATACAACTGCTAGCCGTGGTGATGTACACAAGAACGCATGCTTAATAGGTCGATGCACAGTAGGCAGTAATGATATTGGAAGGAAACCTGTCCGTGGTTTGGGCCTGCCGAGATCTACGACCCCACCAAGGATCCGTAATACTATACTTTGCAAAACATTACTTCATAAAGCCTATAATCGTTTCTACGAACAACCAAATTATGATTTGCGTGCGTGCGTGCGTGCGTGCATGCGTGCATGCGTGCGTGTATGTCATTGAGACGTACACGAATGAGCTAGCGATCGCGTGCGTGCGTGCTTTCGTGTTCGTGCATGCATGCTTGCAAGCAAGCAAACGAGCGAGCGAGTGTGTGAGTTTATGAGAGTACCATTACCATTGTTATGGTAACAACAGTTTGAGTTAAGAAAGCAATACTGCCCTCGCCGTTACTCTTTCTTCTCTATTTCCGATGACATCATTTCAGGAAGCTACAACTGGCAGGCTTTGAATGGAATCTCTTCTTAGACGAAGAGAAATTCGAAGAAAATGTCGCAGGAGTAGTAACTAAGATGAAAGCCTACATGGCGAAGACAGAGGTTAACATGTCACAGATATTTGGTAAGTCCAATCAAAATATGTCCTTATCTCATTGAAGCGAACGGTTGCCTGAGGACCGATATAAAGTGCCTGTGCACTAAGCTTGTGTACTATAAAGTCGTATTGCATTGTATTGTATTACGTTGTATTGCATTGTATTCTATTGCATTGTATTGTATTGTGTTGCATTGCAAAGGGAAGAATTTCGACATGTGTGTCGGCGTGGTTGCAGACGTGGGGTCAATAACGGAGGAGCGACCGCGAACGGCATTCAACCGCCAGGTGCCGCTACGGTCGACCTTCACGAGGAAACTGTCTCTCATCAGCGAGAACATCCCGTCCGACAGGATGAACTCATTCTGGGAGAATCACTTCGCCAACAAGAGCGCTGTTGCGTGGTCCGAGTAAGTCCCGTCTTCTTCTCGTGTTAGTCATAGTCTAGTCTTAGATGACAAGGGAAAGAGAAGCCGTAGAAGGGAGTCAGGCTCCCTTGTTGGACAGGAGGTGAGCAAGGGAGGGGAAGCGCAACACAGGGGACGGGCCAAGAGCGACGTGATCAAATGGCAGGAGGAAGGGAACATGTAACTATTTTACACAAAGGAAGAAGACGTGTAACTAGTTGACACGATGGGAAAGGGGCATGTAACTAGTTGACACGCATGACACGATGTAAGTGGGCAGGAGGTGAGAGGACAAGTAACGTATTGACTGTTGACACGAAGAACTGGACATGTAACTAGTTGACATGACATAGGGGACACGAGGGAACGTGGTGGAAGGGAATACACGGCTAAAAGGGGTGACATAGGGGACACGAGGGAACGTGGTGGAAGGGAATACACGGCTAAAAGGGGTGACATAGGGGACACGAGGGAACGTGGTGGAAGGGAATACACGGCTAAAAGGGGTGACATAGGGGACACGAGGGAACGTGGTGGAAGGGAATACACGGCTAAAAGGGGTGACATAGGGGACACGAGGGAACGTGGTGGAAGGGAATACACGGCTAAAAGGGGTGACATAGGGGACACGAGGGAACGTGGTGGAAGGGAATACACAGCTAAACGAGGTAAAATAAGGAACACGAGGGAACGTGGTGGAAGGGAATACACGGCTAAACGAGGTAAAATAAGGAACACGAGGGAACGTGGTGGAAGGGAATACACAGCTAAACGAGGTAAAATAAGGAACACGAGGGAACGTGGTGGAAGGGAATACACGGCTAAACGGGGTGACATAAGGAACACGAGGGAACGTGGTGGAAGGGAATACACGGCTAAACGGGGTGACATAAGGAACACGAGGGAACGTGGTGGAAGGGAATACACGGCTAAACGGGGTGACATAGGGGACACGAGGGAACGTGGTGGAAGGGAATACACGGCTAAACGGGGTGACATAAGGAACACGAGGGAACTTGGTGGAAGGGAATACATGGCTAAACGGGGTGACATAAGGAACACGAGGGAACGTGGTGGAAGGAATATACAACTAAATGAGGTAACATAAGGAACACGAGGGAACGTGGCGGAAGGGAATACACGGCTAAACGGGGTGACATAAGGAACACGAGGGAACGTGGTGGAAGGGAATACACGGCTAAACGGGGTGACATAACGAACACGAGGGAACGTGGTGGAAGGGAATACACGGCTAAACGGGGTGACATAAGGAACACGAGGGAACGTGGTGGAAGGGAATACACGGCTAAACGGGGTGACATAGGGGACACGAGGGAACGTGGTGGAAGGGAATACACGGCTAAACGGGGTGACATAAGGAACACGAGGGAACGTGGTGGAAGGGAAAACACGGCTAAACGAGGTAACATAAGGAACACAAGGGAACGTGGTGGAAGGGAATACACAACTAAACGAGGTAACATAAGGAACACGAGGGAACGTGGTGGAAGGGAATACACGGCTAAACGGGGTGACATAAGGAACACGAGGGAACGTGGTGGAAGGGAATACACGGCTATACGTGGTGACATATGGGACACGAGGGAACGTGGTGGAAGGGAACACACGGCTAAACGGGGTGACATACGGAACACGAGGGAACGTGGTGGAAGGGAATACACGGCTAAATGAGGTAACATAAGGAACACGAGGGAACGTGGTGGAAGGGAATACACAACTAAACGAGGTAACATAAGGAACACGAGGGAACGTGGTGGAAGGGAATACACGGCTAAACGAGGTAACATAAGGAACACGAGGGAACGTGGTGGAAGGGAATACACAGCTAAACGAGGTAAAATAAGGAACACGAGGGAACGTGGTGGAAGGGAATACACGGCTAAACGAGGTAACATAAGGAACACGAGTGAACGTGGTGGAAGGGAATACACAAGTAAACGAGGTAACATAAGGAACACGAGGGAACGTGGTGGAAGGGAATACACGGCTAAACGGGGTGACATAAGGAACACGAGGGAACGTGGTGGAAGGGAATACACGGCTAAACGGACTGACATAAGGAACACGAGGGAACGTGGTGGAAGGGAATACACGGCTAAACGGGATGACATAGGGGACACGAGGGAACGTGGTGGAAGGGAGTACACGGCTAAACGGGGTGACATAGGGGACACGAGGGAACGCGGTGGAAGGGAATACACGACTAAACTGGGTGACATAAGGAACACGAGGGAACGTGGTGGAAGGGGATACACGGCTAAACGGGGTGACATAAGGAACACGAGGGAACGTGGTGGAAGGGAATACACGGCTAAACGGGGTGACATAAGGAACACGAGGGAACGTGGTGGAAGGAAATACACGGCTAAACGGGGTGACATAGGGGACACGAGGGAACGTGGTGGAAGGGAATACACGGCTAAACGGGGTGACATAAGGAACACGAGGGAACGTGGTGGAAGGGAATACACGGCTAAATGGACTGACATAAGGAACACGAGAGAACGTGGTGGAAGGGAATACACGGCTAAACGGGATGACATAGGGGACACGAGGGAACGTGGTGGAAGGGAGTACACGGCTAAACGGGGTGACATAGTGGACACGAGGGAACGCGGTGGAAAGGAATACACGACTAAACTGGGTGACATAAGAAACACGAGGGAACGTGGTGGAAGGGAATACACGGCTAAACGGGGTGTCATAAGGAACACGAGGGAACGTGGTGGTAGGGAATACACGGCTAAACTGGGTGGCATAAGGAACACGAGGGAACGTGGTGGAAGTGAATACACGGCTAAACGGGGTGACATAAGGAACACGAGGGAACGTGGTGGAAGGGAATACACGGCTAAACGGGGTGACATATGGGACACGAGGGAACATGGTGGAAGGGAATACACGGCTAAACGGGGTGACATAAGTAACACGAGGGAACGTGGTGAAAGGCAATACACAGCTAAACGAGGTAACATAAAGAACACGATGGAACGTGGTGGAAGGGAATACACAACTAAACGAGGTAACATAAGGAACACGAGGGAACGTGGTGGAAGGGAATACACGACTAAACGAGGTAACATAAGGAACACGAGGGAACGTGGTGGAAGGGAATACACAGCTAAACGAGGTAAAATAAGGAACACGAGGGAACGTGGTGGAAGGGAATACACGGCTAAACGAGGTAACATAAGGAACACGAGGGAACGTGGTGGAAGGGAATACACAACTAAACGAGGTAACATAAGGAACACGAGGGAACGTGGTGGAAGGGAATACACGGCTAAACGGGGTGACATAAGGAACACGAGGGAACGTGGTGGAAGGGAATACACGGCTAAACGGGGTGACATAAGGAACACGAGGGAACGTGGTGGAAGGGAATACACAACTAAACGAGGTAACATAAGGAACACGAGGGAACGTGGTGGAAGGGAATACACGGCTAAACGGACTGACATAAGGAACACGAGGGAACGTGGTGGAAGGGAATACACGGCTAAACGGGATGACATAGGGGACACGAGGGAACGTGGTGGAAGGGAGTACACGGCTAAACGGGGTGACATAGGGGACACGAGGGAACGCGGTGGAAGGGAATACACGACTAAACTGGGTGACATAAGGAACACGAGGGAACGTGGTGGAAGGGAATACACGGCTAAACTGGGTGACATAAGGAACACGAGGGGACGTGGTGGACGGGAATACACGACTAAACTGGGTGACATAATGATACACTGTGGTAGAGTGTGCTGAGTAAGTCAAACAAAAAACATCATAACCAAATGTCGACGTGACAGTTTGTATATCGGGGAAGGCAATATGGTGGATAAGGTATTGTGCCCTGACAGGGGTGGATATATTCTTGTATACGTGTGCACAAACAAATCCTTTCCCATACACCCTAACCCGTTGTCGAAGACGTGGTCTCTTTGTCGCAGCTTCGTTGCCGCCTACCGCAACGACTTCAAGTCGGTGTTGGACTCACTGTTCACGGTGGCAGACCAGGAGTGGCTCGTGTCCATCCTACGTCGGGAACTTGTCGTGGACGAGCAGGACACAGTGACACTAGCCAATTTCAGAGGTACGAGTGCGTGTGCGTGTGCGTGTGCGTGTGCGTGTGCGTGTGCGTGTGCGTGTGCGTGTGCGTGTGCGTGTGCGTGTGCGTGTGCGTGTGTGTGTGTGTGTGTGTGTGTGACTAGATTTTAGCGAACGGCATTTTACATTTTCTTATGAGAGTGACCTGCCGGAAATATAATAATACTTCATTTAAAGTTGCATTGGATGTGCATCTTAGCAGTAACTCGAATTCCCCAAATAATTATAGTTTGGGTGTTTATGTCACATGCTTTTAAAGCCTTCGTGGTGCCACCAATGTACATATAGATTAGGAACACTGGCACTGACGGAGAGACAGGAGGAGGTGAATAGTGCCTAGAAGATAGAAGGAAGCTGACAGAACTGAGAGAAGAGTTTGGCATGAAAAAACACTTAAATATGAAAGTACTGTGAAAGAGAATGCGACGGGTAGGATGTGTGCAAAGAATGGGCGAACACAGACTGTCAAAAAGCAAGGAAAGCAAAAGGTGGCAAACGACGAAGAGGAAGACCAAAGCTGAGATGGAATGACAGCATAAAAGGAGACATTACGCGGGAAGGTGTGAACAGCCAAGAATGAAAGGTCGTTGCGGACAACAGACAGAGATGGAGGGAAATAACGAGAAAAGCAGAAGAAGCTACTGAGTGTCGCAAGGGAGCCAGGGGAAGAAGAAATGACCTACCGGAAAAGTAATAGTTCACTTAAAGCTGTGCAGTTTAGCAATAGATCGAGTTCCCCACATAAATATATTTTGGATGTTTATATTACATGCTTTTAAATACACATTCCAAAAATTTAATATGCTATAAATAAAATTGCAGCAATAACATTTCAATGACTCAATGCCTGTCAAAGCTATTATTACAAAGGGATTACGTGCTATGTGTTACCTGATTGGCATTACTCATTTATCAAGTAAATATAGATAATTTCAGTAACGAATAATGTCGTGTAAACAGAGCTAATCTGAAGGAATTCACGGACATTTGTATATCAAGAATCCATTTACGTAGGTCCCTACAAATATGCATTAAAACTATAAATGAGTTTAAAATAATGCATTATTTGGTATATCGGTGGATGTGAAATAACTATTTCACACAATAGAATGCTCCTGTACACCAGGACCATATGCGGTGCGTCGACTCAGTACGAGCTCAATTTGTCAAAACTAGCCGAGTTACCAGGCGTTGCCCGTGGACAAAAGAATGTATATGATCCTCCGAGATCCCACCCCCGGACGAATTTCGAAATTCTATATCTACGAACCACACCATTGGGACCGCTAGATCACATAAAACATTTCAATCCTATACATGCAAAACTAACGGAGGTATGGGTCCACAGACAGACAGACAGACAGACAGACAGACAGACAGACAGACAGACAGACAGACAGACAGACAGACAGACAGACAGACAGACAGACAGACAGACAGACAGGCAGGCAGGCAGGCAGGCAGGCAGACAGACAGACAGACAGACAGACAGACAGACAGGCAGGCAGGCAGGCAGGCAGGCAGGCAGGCAGGCAGGCAGGCAGACAGGCAGGCAGGCAGGCAGGCAGGCAGGCAGGCAGGCAGGCAGGCAGGCAGGCAGACTGACTGACTGACTGACTGACTGACTGACTGACTGACTGACTGACTGACAGAAATCCGCATTGTTGTATTACAAACAAATGTTTGACTGACGTGATGCAGACTTCTGCATGGAGGACGGGGAGCTGCAGCCGTTCTGGATGCGGGTGCAGGAGCAGGCCGTCGAAAGCTACACGATGAAGGAGGTCTTCGACATGGACTCGTCCGTGCGGGTCGAGGCCATCGAGAACCTGGGTGAGTCCACGGCACGCTGACGTGTCAAGTGTATCGAGTTGGCGGTAGAATTAACGCTTTTTCTTAATTTTTGGGATAATCCTACGACATACCGCTATAAAAAATATACTACCAAACCACAATTGTAAGGTTAAACATACTCAATTGTTTAATTTAAATCCCGATGTACAAACATTTCACTTAGAAAATGCATCAACATTAAGTACATACACTCTAACATTGAACAATTACCTTGCCGTGAGCGAAGGAAACACTTCCAGTCCCCTCTCATAACCGCAGTGCGTCGTAAACTGTTCTAACGTCATGAAAAAAGGAAGATCTCCTGATTTTTGTGCAATATTACTCGGCACCATCTTGCTGCTTTACTTAGTCTTCGTTTGGTGTTACAGTGTCACTAGCCGTTTAACGATTGTGGGCTGTGGCGAGATTAATTTCTCTTCTGAGCTTCTGCGCGCCTACAAATCTGCGTATAGTCCTATTAAAGACAAACCGTAGTATTCGATGGAAATTAAAAAGTCATTATTCGCTCCTGAAATGTTCATATAGTATAAAGATGTTATGTGTTACTGAAATGTCGAGAAAAAAATCATAGGTCACAGTACTAAAATCTGATCCAAGAGGCATAAAGTGAATCGGAGAATGAATGACTAGGAAAACCATTTGTCCTTGTCTAGACAAATTGTTCGTGCCTGACATGCATCGACAATACAAAACAACATTCATGTCATCAACAATATAATTCATGCCATCAACAATATAATTCATGCCATCAACAATATAACTCATGCCATCAACAATATAATTCATGCTATCAACAATATAATTCATGCCATCAACAATATAACTCATGTCATCAATAATATAATTCATGCCATCAACAATATAATTCATGCCATCAACAATATAACTCATGCCATCAACAATATAATCCATGCCATCAACAATATAACTCATGCCATCAACAATATAATTCATGCCATCAACAATATAACTCATGCCATCAACAATATAATTTATGCCATCAACAATACAACTCATGCCATCAACAATATAACTCATGCCATCAACAATATAACTCATGCCATCAACAATATAAAACATACACTTTTCTACAATGTAACAAACATAACAATTAGCTATGGTGTTTAAAATATAATTAGACACGATTTATTTTACATTTATTGAGTTTTTGACATTTATTTATTATTTTCTTTAACATCTCTGTTTCCTCGCCTTCTCATGCCTGTTTTTATGGTATACCAAAAGCCGCCATTCGCGAAACCTTATCAACATTCTCTGATATATGTTTCGACTAAGATTTTAGTGGTCAATCTTTCACGTGATAATGTGTTAAGAGTACTCACTAACATATATAAAATTGTAATGCACCCACTTGCAAAGCAAACGTGATATTAGCCCCGAAATTAGACATGTAACGGGTCAGAGTATATCAATTATATGAAAAATACACTTTTCTACAATGCAACAAAGATAACAATTAGCACTGGTGTTCAAAATTTAATTAAACAAGATTTCTTTTGATAGTTATTGAGTCTTTGTACATTTATTGATTATTTTCTTTACAATGGAATACAGGTATCTAATAGTCATTACACTGGCTTGAAATGTTGACATATTACAAAAAATGGCTATGTATTACTGGAATGTCAACATAAAGCATAGATCACCATACTAAATTTTGATCCATGGGGCATAAAGTGAATCGGAGAATGAATCTCTATATTTCCTTGTCTGGACAAATTGCTTATGTCTGATATGTTACATTACACACATTCACACGTGAAATGAAGTACACAGCAATGATGTGTTGTGCCTACAAATAAATTGTACCATTCCGCCAGCCTTCCCGCCACCGTCCATTTTGTCAAATTACGTCACTGAGCTAGTTAATAGACATACCATAGTGCATGCGATACTATGGTATGTCTTTACATGTGGGGGTTGATTGTTCCGTTAGGTAATTATTACCAGGAATTTTGCTGAATCAATTGTACTTTGCCAGACTTGTGATTTGGTGTGTGTGTGTGTGTGTGTGTGTGAGCGCGCGCGTGCGTGCGTGTGTGTGAATGTGAACCATTCTACTTCAAAGGTATTTCCTGGTAGGGACGCACGTTTATGGAACTAGTGCCAACTACAGGCAATAAATAGGCTAGTATTAAATGTTGTGTTTACAACATTTAATACTGGCCTATTGATGGATATTTCGTGGGCGCAACTGTAAAAATGCATACACTGTTTCGGGCTTGTTATATACTAAACTCTAGCAGTACATCTTCCACGTATTTTCCAGTATTTAGAACACTATATAAATAAATGTTAATAAATGAGAAACGGACCTTTAAAGGGAGGCAGTATGTTACTTTACCCTGAATTAGCCAGCGTAGTAATTTGTAACAGAAAGTCTGCCGTGTTGAACGTCGAAAAACGGGAAATTGTTGTACATCAAAGGACGTTGCAGTTAATTCAGCACGCCTCCGTATTATTACCAGTAAAGTTTGAAAATGCTCCGGGGGCGTATCTTCCAAATTGCAAACGTTGTTACGGGCTTATTAAGCACAATTTGGCGGACAGTACACCTTCAACGTAGTTATTATAATCTTAAGAACATCACATTGATTAATAAACGAACAATTAGGAATAGGTTGTCTCCTTTTAACTGACCGTATGTTCTACCCTCTGTCTCGCCGGTGCAGGCAAGTACCGCAGCGCGGCCGTGGTCGAGGCGCTACTGGACCTGCTTAAGGACAAAGACAACAATGTGAAGACGGTGGCCGCCATATCCCTCGCCCGCACGGGGGTCGCCAGGCGGGAGGTGAACATCGCTCTCATCCGCTGTCTCTCCGACAAGGACCGCCTCGTGCGGGAGAGCGCCTGCCTGGCCCTGGGACACCTAAAGGTCGAGTCGGCCGTCAAGAGACTCGTCCAGCTCTGGTGGGTGCGGTGGCTGCAGCCACGCACGCATGCACTCGTATCAACATGCGCGTACGAACACGTGCCTGCACGCACATACATTCACATACACGTTCACATGTACACACACGCACGCACGCACGGAAATTCTTACCCATGCACGCACACACACGCACGCAAACGCGCCATATGCGCGCACACGCACACACACACACACACACCCCACACACAGGCACGTACGTACGCACGCAAGCCAGCACACATACACAGACGGACAAACACACACACACACACACACACACCACACACACCACACACACACACACACACACACACACACCACACACACACACACACACACACACACACACACACACACACACCACAGGCACACCACACACACACACACACACACACACACACACACACACACACACACACACACATGATGCATTGTGTCTTGTTCTTCCTTCTTGATCCCTATTGTACAGGGGTGGGGTTTACGTCCACCATTGTTGTACAGCTCTTTCCGTTCTTGTCCTCCAGTGCTGTCAACAACCCCCTCCGGTTAGTAATGTAAAAGACAAACAGTTGTGGTTATCATTACGAGTTGACTTACTGAAACTCGCGGTAAGCGATAGGTCAATTCAACAAGAAACATTAGTTAATACAATGACAAACCTTGTTGCTAGAAATTCATGTCATAAATAAATCATAACTAATATATATGGGCCTATATAGTGAAAAAAAAATGTGTAACTATTCTTCAACGAAAAAATTATTACACTGTTTTGTAATTTAACTGCATTAATAGTTAAGTTTACGCAACAATTTAGCATATTGCAAATATTTTTGCGACTATCTGGTGAATCACAAAAAAAAAAACCTTTCTGACTGATCTGGCGTTACTTTGTTTCAGGCGGAATGACTTCATTTCAAGCGTGCGGGAAGCGGCGCAGGTGGCATTGGAACAGATCGGCGGCGAAGAAGCGAACAAGGCAATGCACATGACGAAGGTCCTTGCTGACGAGATACGAATGCTTACGAAGGACTGAGATGTACACAAACCTATATTCTACGCAGTAGTTGCCAAAGAGGCTATTATGTAAGAGCCCACCATTCAAAGAGGTGTAGTAGGCATCGTGGAGCGGTTGGTAGGCCAGTTAACCAAGCGGGTAAGGACGAACGAGTACATGTATACGTCGGCAGAAGATGCGACTCACTCGTCCACGAGGACATTTTACGAACTCTTCCTGTTGTCTGTTGGAACTGTTTCTCAATGTAAACTCTTTCTTAAACGACTTTGACGATCCTGCAGATACTCAAAATGCTTCCAATTCCGACGTCTACATAAAAGTGTAATCGATAAGTATCCCAGACAAAATGCGTTACGGATTAACGCACGTGTTTACTGATGATGCGTGCGGCCAAGATGGCGTAAAACGCAAGACACGCCTGGCGTCATAGTTCACAGCTGAGTTAAAACGTTTTTCCGGCAGGTTGGGATGTACATTTTCCTATCGAATGTCGGTGGGAAATGCAAACATTTACGGCAGGGTTGTTGTTCATATTCATATCAGAGTTGTATTTTGTGTTTTTTGTATATGTATTTATTCGGATAATGACAGACAATTTGTGCTTTTTTAATGGTAATGTGTTATTAAATACGGAAGAAAATACGTGTTTTCCAGTATTGTTTAAGTGTAAGAATGGGTCATCATTCATCACGGCAGCGTCTTGTGTTGCAGAACAAAAAGTCAACATAAGGCGATCATTACGTCCGACATGAATTTAAATTCTAGCAGATCGACAATACACCTCCGGAAAGTTAATGCATCATATTTGTTACAGGCCGTTGTTTCTTATTGCGCAATGAAAACGAAAGCAAACTGTTTGACATCATAATCGAGGACATTTCTTTTCGACTAATTATTGACTAAGCCCTTCGTTAACACAATGGTTATGCCGAAACATACTTAGCTTGGCTGTGATTAAACTTTTACGATCGTAATTATTTCGATATTGTTTTCGATTTAAACTGTATTGAGCAAATCTTGTTAATTTTGGTGATAATCTCTTCAACTCTGGAATTCGCTGCCGATTCACATGAGATGTAGTCGGACCTTATCACTGTTCAAACAAACTCTTAAAAAGTCATATGTTCAAAGCAGAATACATGTACTGCTGAGATTACAGTGACATTTTAATTAGTTGGACTTTTACTGCAAAATTCATACTTTATGTACGTTTGCATGATTGTATGTATGTAAATATAATAATAGTTATTATTTTCAGTTTTATATTTTAAATTATTGTTTTATTTTTTAATCTTATGTAACCGGGGATTTATCATGAAGACAGACCAACACATAGTAATGATGAGTGTCATTTATTGTGTGAAATCTAAATTACAAAATAAACCCCAACTGGGAACTGCAGTCTAACATAGCGCCTGAGCACTGCTCAGTGCAATCACACCATGCACTGTCTTATATATTGATTTCTGTTGTTCTTTCTGTCAAAACACGAAACCTCTTGGGAAAATACTGGAGCATTACGTCCGTCCAGCTTCTCTCCGAAACTCTGTGATGTCTTACACAACCCTGACTTAGTGACCAGGATATGACCCTCCCTTGGTGACTGCACAACATTCGATATATGACTGGTTACTGCTGGGGATGTTACACTGGTGAAATGGAGTCTACAGACTTAATACAGTCAGTAACCCTTCCGGTTACACTTCATTAATTCAAGAATGTCCATAATAAAACACTGTTAAGCCATCTCGAACGATTCGTTTTCATCTATAAAACTTGTAAAATAAATCCTGATCGCAAAAGTTCCCATGTTGATTAGTGCCTAGAACAACGACACCCAAGACCTTCTCTGGGTGAGTAGGCTGTCGTCACCTTCTTTGTTAGGCCACTTTTGTGATAACGGCTGGGCGTGGTTGCCATGATGATAATGATGATGACGATGGTGATGGTGTTGTCCACATGCGTAGTGTATTCATTGATTAAGTAACATGTGCAGTCTGTTTAATAAAAACCACGTACACTTTTAATCGCCTAAAGAAAATAATTTGGTTGTTACATCGGGTAGCTTTCTAAAACCAGTTGACATTTAACGCCAATCCGAAACAAGAGCAACGGATCCGTTCGAAACACAATTCATAGTTTGCCTTCTAAGTTTACTAACAAGAAATATGCACAAGCGAACTAACCTGTAATAGTATTACTAGTTATGTTTGCTTTTGGGAGGAAATTAGTCTGAAACGCGAGAAGCACAAAAATCGAACCGGTGGAAAATTTTTAACTACGATATAAACGTGAACAACTGGTCGTTGTTTGTCAAACATAAATTGCTTGACAATATGGATACAAATATGTAATTTTGTTATATTTTCGCATGCGGTGTCATCTATATTCTGATTGGTTGAGGTCATTGTTTTTTGTACTTATTCAGTAACCGACGTCGGCGAATAAGATTGGGGATTTTCTACACACAACGGTCCTCCAAATGATACATATAAACATATAACGTATCCATGTCTAATATATAAAGCAGGGCAATGTTGACACGGCCAGGTAGATAAATACGACACCGGATTGGGTAAACGAGGTCACGAGTAATGACATCCACAGCAAGGTAAGAACGTTATCACCACGTGCACTTATTAAGAACGAATAACCACAATAATAACGCTGTATAATGTTTACGTTAAGTCTGTAAACCCTGACTAAATCTAACAAATAACATCATCTACGATATGCTGTAGAAACAATATGCATATTCATCGGTAATCAATGTAAACAATATAAAATAATCAAAGCAAAACTTCACCCCAAAATAGCAAAAAACTAGTTCCGTGATGTATCGATTAAGACGCAGTAAAGTTGACACGAACTCAAAGTTGCATTCTCTTCTGTAGTTTATTTTCTGATAGGGAAGGTATGTAGATAAGTATTGCCCATTGCCCGCTGTAATCCGTGATAACGTTGGTCAGTGTTCTATCGATTGATATGTATTCTAATAAGGACGTTTCCAAAGCGTGTCAGGTCGCTATAATTTTGCCCCAGTGCAAAGACGTATTGTTCCTGCGCGGTCGTCTGGTCTCAGTTGGGTGACTTTCGACGCCTGACGTGATCCAGGTTACAATACTTGCGCATAATCACTTATTGTTACGCGACGTCGACCAGGATTATAGATGGGACAACGGACTCTATACAAGGCGATTGCAGTCTCTGTGCTCGGGGTCTTTGTGGTTTTCTTCCAGCTCCTCCAAGGAAATGGGGAAACGCGCTTCAATCATGTTGTCGCATTGCAAAGAGACAACACAACCCGGGCAGCAGGAATGTATCCCAGAACAGATGCCAGATTCTATGGCAGGAGACTTCTTCAGGAAAACATGTCAGCAGTCAATGACGAGGAGGTAGGCAGACGGCATATGTGTACCGTCGTTACTGTTTCATATTGCTCTGTCTGTCTGTCTGTCTGTCTCTCTCTCTCTCTCTCTCTCTCTCTCTCTCTCTCTCTCTCTCTCTCTCTCTCTCTCTCTCTCTCTCTCTCTCTCTCTCTCTCTCTCGCTCTCTCTCTCTGTACATGCGTACATGCGTGCATGCGTGCATGCGTGGCATCCAGTCCACAGCACTGCTCGGATCGCTCTACACTTCACCCTTTGGCAGACCTGTTCATTCGACTACCGTCGTCTAAACGAAGCATTTAGCCACGCAGCAATCACTGCGTGACAACTGTTTATTCCATCATTTATGTAGCTGAATGAACGTGGAGTTAACATAGTTACCCAATCTTCGAAACGGCAGCAAGAGGATTCGAAACCGGGTTCTCTCGATTAAGAATCTGATATTCGAACTACTACGCCACCCATTGCGATCAAAAACAAATCCATACAAGCTCGCCGTGAAGAATGTTATCTCGGATTCGTGCACATTTTGTGTACGATTAACTCAAGTTGTTTAATTTTAGACATCCATATCATGACGAGAGATAACACGTGACCTAGGTCGTATCGGGAAAATAATTAAATTATATATATGTTTGTAAACGCGCATGGCGTAAGTAAGTAAATTTTCGTTAGCCCACAGAACCATGCCAGTCCTGATGTTCGTAAAGGTATACAAGCAATTGCTTAAGGACAATATACATTCTGATAGCTGTTGTTGATTATATTACAGGAAACAATGTATGACAGCGTATAATCTGAAATTGTTAATTGTTATGAGGAATAGGGCATGCCAGTCTCATTTACATTTTGTTACAGTAACTTACATTATTAATTCCGTTTGTTGCTTTACTTACAGGTTTAGAAATACGTTCCCGACAACATTAAAATCATTTTAGGCCTATTTTCTGTAGGATCTGTTGTATTGCCATTTACATTACTGGACTGGAAACTTTGGAAACACCTTTGCTAATGAGTTGATAGGTTTTTATTCAATGGCATCTCGAGTGTTAGACGTGACGTTGTTGACAATAAAACGTTCATAGTGTCGAATTCTTAGGTGTAAGATGTTGACTTCTACATTTTCGGTGAAACGTGAGTCGCATATGTGGTGTTCCGTCGGGTTCGAATCCTTCGCTGCAGACAGCGGTAGATATACGTGAACGAATACTTTTGTGCAGTAACTGCAGCGTGGATGAATGCTTCTCATTGAAGTCGAGATGATGTTCTGACAAGCAGTGACCACCCTCAGTGCCAGCATAGAAAGGTCGGGTGGGCGATAATGTTCTGAAAAAGGCTGACTAGTTGGATGAGACCTCATAAGACCATAACATTCTAACCACAATATATACAGACTAGTCAGTTAACAGAACGTTGCGGAGTGCTGGAAAGAACTAGAACTAGAACGTTTACCTTTTTAATTATTAATCAGAGTACTGAAATTCGCGACAAGATCGCGGTTGGTCGTAACCGTGCAAGTGTTTAATCGTATTGTTCCCAGTAGCAGTACTGGTAGTAATGTAATGTAACCGTGTACACGTCTGCCCCACTTACGTCTGATTTCGTAGAGTTGTAATGTAGAGACTGTGTAGTGGTCCCCTAAATTGCCAAATAGTATCACGGTTGTTTCTATTTTTGTTTCGTTTCGTTGCACATTCTAAGGTTTTAACATCAATTTTATTCAGGTATGTTTTATATAATGTTTAACATATATATATTGTCAATGTTCTCCTATTTAATTATATATATATAATTATTAGTTTGTCGCATGGTGTCCCGCAGTGCCGTAGCGTGCACCTGGTGCTAGGAAGGGCCGAGAAGTGCGAGTTTGTGCTACACACGGACGATTGTAAGGACGACGACGGCTTCTTCCGGTACAGTGAGTTCGTCTACTGTTTACTCGGTGACGCACTTGCGACGGCAGTCTCGCTACTGGTGGGTTTTCTACGTCCTACTTTGGCTGCAGATCAGTGTTGTTATTCCCCTTTGATAACAACGCTACAAGTCAATCAAGCCATTCCGCATTATGAGTAGAAGTACGATTCGATTAAAAAACAAATAAACTGTACATTTGGATGTTTGTCTTATAGGATTATAGGATTGTACAATTGTAATATTTTACGAAAACACTACTGCAGGTTGTGCACTTTCATTTTCCCTCCTACGCGTCGCGTCGCAAGGTGCATGTTCACGTCACGTCAATTGATCTATTCATCATGTGACCTGTTGCCTAGCAAAAGCTCCGTTAAGCCATCAAAAAATGGATGCCGAAAAGTGGCTGTTGAAATTCTGGCCACAAACGTGTTTCTTTATGACTAAAACACAACGCAAAGTTTTTAAAGTGAAAACTATATGCGGAAATGTTTGATTTATGAGATGCCATGCAGCAACGGTAATGTAATACATGTATAGTATTATAACCGTTATTATTATTGCTGGTAAAGGTTGCTATATTGTGACGTTTGCAAACTGCGACCTACTGGATGCATTAATTCAACTAAGATGGGTCAAAGACTAAAACTTTACGGACGAGTAGCGTCGTGACGAATATACCTGTTTTAGTTTCGGTGGTGTGTGTCGGAATATTTCTGACGTGTCTGTAATGAACTATCTAAACTATTTACGCGTCGTGTTGGTATTTAGGTTATCCGTGTATATAAATAGTTTGGCCCGATTACAAAGATTAACCTGTATTGGCAGCATAACAACAATACTTAGACATTCACAAAACCTGATTACATCAGTCGTGTTACAGAAATAAGTGCTACATTAGCCTATCACCTTGATGATGTTGTCTCTGTTGTAGTCGTCGTCACCACGGAGATGGTGTTGTCTTTGTTGTAGTTGCCGTCACCACGGAGATGGTGTTGTCTTTGTTGTAGTCGTCGTCACCACGGAGATGGTGTTGTCTTTGTTGTAGTTGTAGTTGTCGTCACCACGGAGATGGTGTTGTCTTTGTTGTAGTTGTCGTCACCACGGAGATAGTGTTGTCTTTGTTGTAGTTGTCGTCACCACGGAGATGGTGTTGTCTTTGTTGTAGTTGTCGTCACCACGGAGGTGGTGTTGTCTTTGTTGTAGTCGTCGTCACCACGGAGGTGGTGTTGTCTTTGTTGTAGTCGTCGTCACCACGGAGATGGTGTTGTCTTTGTTGTAGTTGTCGTCACCACGGATATGGTGTTGTCTTTGTTGTAGTTGTCGTCACCACGGAGATTGTGTTTTCTTTGTTGTAGTTGTCGTCACCACGGATATGGTGTTGTCTTTGTTGTAGTTGTCGTCACCACGGAGATGGTGTTGTCTTTGTTGTAGTTGTCGTCACCACGGAGGTGGTGTTGTCTTTGTTGTAGTCGTCGTCACCACGGAGATGGTGTTGTCTTTGTTGTAGTTGTCGTCACCACGGATATGGTGTTGTCTTTGTTGTAGTCGTCGTCACCACGGAGATTGTGTTTTCTTTGTTGTAGTTGTCGTCACCACGGATATGGTGTTGTCTTTGTTGTAGTTGTCGTCACCACGGAGATGGTGTTGTCTTTGTTGTAGTCGTCGTCACCACGGAGATGGTGTTGTCTCTGTTGTAGTTGTCGTCACCACGGAGATGGTGTTGTCTTTGTTGTAGTTGTAGTTGTCGTCACCACGGAGATGGTGTTGTCTTTGTTGTAGTCGTCGTCACCACGGAGATGGTGTTGTCTTTGTTGTAGTTGTCGTCACCACAGAGATGGTGTAGTCTTTGTTGTAGTCGTCACCACGGAGATGATGTTGCCTTTGTTGTAGTCGTCGTCACCACGGAGATGATGTTGTCTTTGTTGTAGTTATCGTCACCACGGAGATGGTGTTGTCTTTGTTGTAGTTGTCGTCTCCAAGGAGATGGTGTTGTCTTTGTTGTAGTTGTAGTTGTCGTCACCACGGAGATGGTGTTGTCTTTGTTGTAGTCGTCAACACAGAGATGGTGTTGTCTTTGTTGTAGTCGTCACCACGGAGATAATGTTGTATTTGTTGTAGTCGTCACCACGGAGATGACGTTGCCTTTGTTGTAATCGTCGTCACCACGGAGATGGTGTTGTCGCCATCACCACGGAGATAGTTTTTTGTGTTGTTGTTGTCGCCATCACCACAGACATGGTGTTGTCTTTGTTGTTGTTGCCATCACCACAGAGATGGTGTTGTCTTTGGTGTCGCCATCACTACAGAGATGGTGTAGACTTTGTTGTTGCCATCATCACAGAAATAGTGTTGTCTTTGGTGTCGCCATCACTACAGAGATAGTGTTGTCTTTGTTGCTGTCGCCATCACCACAGAGATGGTGTTGTCTTTGTTGTTGTCGCCGTCACCATAGAGATGGTGTTGTCTTTATTGTAGTTGTCGTCACCACGGAGATGGTGTTGTCTTTGTTGTTGTCGCCATCACCACAGAGATGGTGTTGTATGTGTTGACGTCGTCACTGCTGTTGACTTGGTTGCAGGTGCTCTGGTGGTTGTTCTGTTTCGTTGGTCTTGCCGTCACTGCCGACGAATTGTAAGTAGACTTGCTCGTCCCCAACATTACATGATGTTATTGTTATCATTAACAATATTACTAATAGTATTCCCCATTTACCCCTTGCAGGACGGGGCACATCAAACGGTCTGTTTTGCCTCTTTGTGATCTTCTGCAATTTTCCCAACCATCGGCTATTCACCTTTCGAAATCTCTTTTGATGCTGCGTGTCAATTTTCTTTTCCACCTTCTTCTGTTTTCTATTGACATTATTATAAATAACAGTAATATATGGTGTACTATTATTATATTATTACATGTATATATATCTTGTTGATCGACGTTTTGTTACAGTTTGATTACACAAACTATGCACTGAACATGGGCTAACATTAGATAATGCTCTTCGTCCTGTGAACGAATCTACAGTTAATTTCTTTGACGATAATTATAACACTCTTTCTGCTGTGTTAGCTTTGTGCTATCATCGTTAATCTTCCTTTGTCATTTCAATAGTTGCCTCGATACTATGGAAAATGATAATAATTTCGTTAATTGCAGAATTATGTTATGTAAATGTGTGTTTGTGTATGTTTCAGCTTCTGTCCGTCGCTCGTCGTTATTTCCAAGACGTTACATCTTAGCCCGAACGTGGCCATATCCTTCGTTCGATCTAACGGATCAAGTGTTCAAGACTAATGTCTGGCGATGCTGTTAATGTAACGTTGTAAGCCAAAAAAATGCACATCTGAACGTTTAATAAGCCTGAAGTTCTATTCAAATCCTACCAATAGTATCTCACACACATGTGTTTGAAGTTTTATTAGGTTTTCGGTTTACAGTGTTGATTAACTTGCCATTTACTGTCAACCGAGACAATATACACTCCAAAAAAGATAAAATAACTCTAAAGTTTAACTCTTAAAATTACCTTACGGGAAATGGTTTCGACAATTGTATAGTGCAACTGAGATTCAACTAGATGATCTTCTTGTTTCACCTTAACTGGAGTTACGGTGTCACGTTTATGGCCTTCGGCAACGGCGCTCCGGACCTGTTCTCGGCCATATCGGCCCTAAGTAGCGAGAGTAAAGGCGGCATGGGCATCGGCGGACTCTTCGGTTCGTATAGCACGGTCCTCCCTTCTCACTATAGACGTTTACGTATCAGAACAATATTGTGTGCGTGCGTGCGTGCGTGCGTGCGTGCGCGCGTGCATGTTATATAGATGTTGTTTGTAACATTACGTAACACACACATTCACACGCACGCAATCACTTTCTGTCTCACACACACACACACACACACTCGCACACACACACACACTCACACACATACACACACGCACATTATATACATATGTGCACATATTCATATATGTATAAATATTTACATGTGCTGACATGTATGTATGTATGTATGTATGTATGTATGTATGTATGTATGTATGTATGTTACGTCAACGGCATGTTTGTATATGTTGGCATGTCCGTGTCGTTCGTGACATAGTTGCATGGGCTGACATGAATGTGACGTTCGTGGCGTGTTTGCAGGTGCTGGCATGTCCGTGACGTTCGTGAAATGTTTACATGTGCTGACATATATGTGACGTTCGTAACATGTTTGCAAGTTCATGACGTTCGTGGCATGTTTGCAGGTGCCGGCATGTTCGTGACGACGGTTGTCGTCGGTACGATCGCCGTCATCCGTCCGTTCCGCGCCATGCAGCGCCCCTTCCTGCGGGACGTCCTCTTCTACCTGGGCGGCGTCTACTGGACCTTCTGTGTCATGTGGCGAGGCAAGACGTATCTGGCAGAGGCTGCAGGTAAGCATGGTGGAGGTCGGCAGTGTAAGTCGTACGGTGGCATCGCAGACCGGCACCGCAGACTTACATGTCAGGAATCACTACAGGTCATTGTATTATTAACCTCTTTATCAGTCCCTCAAATATCGCTGACTTAGCTGCGTGGCCGTTATACACTCGGACATCGGCATTGCATTGATGTTGATAGAGATATCGATATTCACCCAGGTGTGAATGTTGTTTTAAGTTCAGCGATATGTTATATGTTTTTGTGTGTGCGCGCGCGTGTGTATGTGCATGTGTGTATGTG
>CM034531.1:11050379-11355817 GCA_020002185.1 Paraescarpia echinospica
CAGTTCCTGTACGCCATCTGTCCGATTAATACGGAACTTTGGCCCGATATGAGCTGGTACGCCAAGATCTACGAAATATTTAAGGTGACATGACTAATTTTGTGGAAGAGTTTACAACTCGTTTACTCACGAATCTATTGACAGTGTTGTCTTTAATGTTTGTAGTGTAGTTTATGTAACTATTTCCATGTTAGTGCAGTTCGTTCAAGTCTTTATAAACATAATATTTCCATTTATAAACATAGTTTCAACCTCCAACTTTGCTAAGCAAAGGTTTTGATTAAAATGATGTAGTAGTCAATATATTATTTCCAACAACTAAAAAGTATGTATCACAATTATTGCAAAGCAAAGTTAGCATTTTAACATATAAACTGTCGTATAAATGCATAAACAACGGTGTGCTGGAAATGGGGGCGCAGTAGTGCAGTTATTTGAAAATCGAACTCTTAATTGAGTAATTCCGGGTTCGAATCATCCAGTTCGCCCAGTTGTATGAACGAGTACCTGACTATAGACAGTGGTGGATATGTGTGTATGCATACTCATCGCGCAGTATTTGCAGCGTGGCTGAATGCTTCCAAGAGAAATCAAGATGGTGGTCGATTTAACAGGTCTGCCAGGGAGTAAAGTGTAAAGCGCTTTGAGCAGTCCTGATAACTGGATAGCGTGCTATATAAGAACTTACCTTTTTAAAGGGTGACACATGCACGCACGAACGCACCCATGCACGCAAGCTAGCAAGCACACACCTCTCCCCCTAGACATAGATACACACACTCGCACGCACACATATACACACATATATATACACACACTCGCACGCACGCACGCACGCACACACATACACACTCTCTCTCTCTTTGTTGTACCAGTCTCCTCTCGTGTTTGTCATCACTCTCGTGTGTCCCGTTGTCAACTATGACGTCGAGGACACCCACAATTGGAACCGATATCTGCAGACCCTGCAGTGCGTCATCTCGCCTACCGTCTGCGTGATGCTGGCCAAACGTAAGTCGTTGTATCTGTGGCGCAGTGGTTAGAACATTGAGACAATTCATTAATGCATCACTTGTTATGGTAACAACGTCTGGAATGATTGCATTTTAATACTTTCCCTTTCCATTTTTATGTTGTTGTGTGTTGTTGTTTCTTCTTCTTGTCGTTGTTGTTGTCGTCGTTGCTTTATTGTTGTTGTTGTTTTGCTGCTGCTGCTGCTGCTGCTGCTGCTGCTGATATTGTTTTTATATTGTGCTGATAGTGTTGTTGATGTTGTAGTTGATATTGTTGTTATTATTTGATATTGTTGTTATTATTTGTTGTCACTGCTTTTTAATAAATTAATATTAATTCATGCACTCATTCATTATTCGCCCAGTCGCAACCTCCTGACTTGACTGTTGTGTGTCGTAGTTGGTCTTGTGCGTCTCAACGGAATGTTCCCCGTCTACGGCCTCACGTTGATGGTGGGTGTCGCCCTCGCCTTGACGGTCTTCTTCACGTCCACCAACGACCGCCAGCCGCCCTACCACTCCGTGAGTACACGCATGCACGAACACCGTCTAGAGCAGTAACACTGTGGACGATGGGCCTTTGAAGGGAAAACTGAGTCCTCTCTTTGGCTTTGGGATAAGATTTTTATGTAAGACCTGTTGGGCCACTACGTGGAAACATGGCAAACTAAAGGGTGACTAAATTTGGCCCGTCGTGCCTCCTACCGCCGGGATCCTAAATAGTATGCAAATAAGAACAGTTATGAAAGTAGTACTCACCTATCAACTTTATATATTTTTACACTGGTATTGTCGTCGTCGTCGTCGTCAATGTTATTCTAATTTGACGGATTAATTCGGTATATTCCTCGTTGTTCAAGTCAGCAGTGATTATCGACGTAAAGTAGTTCCTATACCAGCAATTAATATACCTAATATATTGATATTTAATATATTGGATGAAAAACAACACGCACGCACGTCCCCAAAACACACACACACACACACACACGCACACACACACACACACACACACACACACAAACATATATAATGCACGATGTAGCCGTCTAGCGGCAACTATACGGGTCCAACTTTGATAGGTATTGTCCTATGCTTCCGTTCCAGGCGTTTGGCTTCGCTGGCTTTCTCATCGCCATGGTCTGGATTTACGTCATAGCAAATGAAATCGTCAACTTGCTTCAGGTGGGTGTAGGTGTATTATATCGTGCAGCGCAGTGGTGCAGTGGATAGAGTTTCGAACTCTCGACTGAGAGAACGCGGGTTCGAATCCTGTGCTGCGGTGTCGAACCTTGGGCAAGTTTCGTTCATTCTACGTTGCGCCAGTTCACTCAGCTGTGTGAATGAGTACCTGGCTATAGACAGTGTCGGATATTTGTGTGCGAATAGTCTTCGCGCATTAATTGCAGCATGGCTGGATGCTTCCCAGAGAAATTCGATTGAACAGGTCTGCCAGGGAGTAAAGTGCAAAGCGCTTTGAGCAGTCCCGGGGACTGGATACTGCGCTATATAAGAATTTAATGAGATGTTCTTGCATTTACATTTAAATGCAAGAACCTTTCATTAAATACATATCTGGTTGTGGAAATATAAATCAAATTAACAACGTACTGAATTCTGCCATTGTGATAACTACCATATGCGTACTAAATATATAGTTTAAACATTACAAGACACACAATGAACACTTTGAAAATGGATATTTTCAATAACATTATATCACTTATGATTGCTTGGCTGTCTTTCTGGTATATAAATGGCAAAGGCAATAAACGTAATATCAATGCCTTAATATGCGTATCAAAGGTACATTTACACAAAAGTCAACGACTTCGTATTTACCGTCTTCAAACAGTTGCACTCTCACTTGTATTATATTTAAACATGTTGTCTTGTATATACTGTTGCCAATGTTTGAATACAAATGTTCATTCACTCATTCTATGACTAACCGTTTTCTCCAACAGTCGTTAGGCAGCGTTTCGTGGCTACGGTTTCATTGATCAGTTCCTATGATTAAAACATCGTTGTTAGAGCTATGGTACTTTATTATTTGAACGCAAGATTGTATACCTGACTTGTTACTCAAACGTTAACACAGGGACGTGTTTGTAGAACTTTGGCGTTGTTCTGAATATCAGCAACTCTATTCTGGGCCTGACCCTGCTGGCGTGGGGAAACAGTATCGGAGGTAAGTGTCAAACGTCTTTTCTGTTTAGCCCAGTGAGTGAAGGAGTTCGTTCCAAAAGTGCAAGTTTTCTTTCGATCGGTGTTCACCTGTTGCCTTTTAAGTACAGAGGAGCAACGGAATTGGATCAGGATATTAATGTTCTGCAGGGTAAAACAGTTAATTAAATACAAAGTTAATGTTTTCTCAAGTTCAGCCACTTCCAACTGACGATCACACGTACGCGCGCACCAACATTCGCACACACATATATATATACATGCACGCACACAGGCACACGAGGTCACACGCACCCACCAGCCCAGCCCCCCCCCACACACACACACACTACAAACATCAGAATAACATCATACGGTGTACAGTAATATGTTCAAGTGGAATAGGGAAGTTAAAGCAAAGTGTAATTTTCCACACTTTCCACGATACGAACTAAACGTAAGCAGATATACATATTATCACTGTGGAACAAAATACATCCTAATAACTTAATTACTGTATTGCCTCACACTAATTGTTTGCTTGATATTGTTAAAGGCAAAAACATACATAATTCGGTTATTTTTATTTCTGGATACTGACTAAACTAGTTATATTCGTTTATTCATCTACGGAACTCAAAGGCTTATACGGACGTAGGCCTATAGATTTAAAAGTTTGTCGAGCATGTACTTGTTTCCGACAATTCAGTGTATTACTTTGGCGTGTGCATAGGTGCAGGAAATTGTGAATAATATGTGAGCGTGAATGTTTGTTATTGTGGCGAGCATCAATAGCAGGTGGAAATCTAAATTTTATGAAGGGGTTTATATGTATTTTGTGGTGTGTGCAATTGGAGGGCAGACATGTGGTTTTCTGACACCCCCTCCAAGTAATAGGTGGCGCGACGTAAACAATGACATTTTAAACAGCACTGCCCCCCCGTGTTCGGATGTCATGAGTTCAGAGTCGATACAGCGGATAAGCTGAAGTTACTGCGGTGCAGCGGTGAAAAATTTCCAACAGCACCCCCCTCCCCCCTTCTTCTGATGTCACAGTCGAGACAGCCACAAGGCGATGGAAGATGTCAAAATATGCGGCGGCGAAAATTTGTCGATGGGGCTGAAGCTTCGGTAGCCCTCCCCCCCAATATGAATTTCGTTCCCGCGCCACTGGGCGTGTGACATGAATAGAATTGTATTTATTTTTGACTAATTGATGTAGCTTATGTGGCTACAATGTATTACTAGTTTTAAACATTACAATATAATATCAAGTTCGATAGCTTAAGGATACCTCAATCACAACTAAGAATGTTACTATGGCTACGGAATGAGTTTAAGTTCAAAACACTGTACTGGTGACAATAGCTGACCTTTTTGCTCCACAGGTGGGTGTAAGCTAGTTATTTATCATTGTTATTATCTGTTATTCTCCTGTTGTAGACTGGGTTGCTGACACGGTGATGGCAAGACAAGGTTTCGCTCGGATGGGATTCGCAGCGTGCTTCGGTGCACCTCTCTTCAGTATCCTTGAGCCATTGACATTGTCAAACAGGCGCGGTCGTAGGCAAGCACAGTCCACTGCTAAACTGGTTCTAGAACTGAGAGACCTTGGTGATGAACAAGTCCAAAAAGAACGCGGCTTAACAATCATAGAGACCAGGAGGTTAAGAGAAAACCAATGGAAATGTTTTTAGGGGAGGAGGCGGAGGAGGAGGAGGAGGATGATGATGAGGAGGAGGAGGAGGAGGATGGAGCGTGAGAGAGCAAGAGAGTGAGCTAGAGCACCAGAGAGAGCGACAGGGAGGGAGGGAGAGATAGAAGGACAGAGAGGGGGAGGGAGCAAGGGAGGGAGGGAGCAAGGGAGGGAGGGAGGGAGGGAGGGAGGGAGGGGGGCAAGGGACGGAGGGAGGGGAGGGAGGGGAGGGAGAGAGGGAGGCAGGGGAGGAGGGAGGGAGGGATGGAAGGAAGGATGGAGGGAGGGAGGGGAGGGAGGAGGGAGGGAGGGAGGGAGGGGGAGGGAGGGAGGGAGGAGGAGGAGGAGGAGGAGGAGGGAGGGGAGAGGAGGGAGGAGGAGGGAGGGAGGGAGGGAGGAGGAGGGAGGGGGGGAGGGAGGGAGGGAGGGAGGGAGGGAGGGAGGGAGGGAGCGAGGGAGGGAGGGAGCGAGGGAGCGAGAGAGCGAGGGAGGGAGCGAGGGAGCGAGGGAGCGAGGGATCGAGGGAGCGAGAAAGCGAATTCCACGGTCGAATAGTAATGGGGAAAAATAATGTAACTGATAAATGCATCGGGGATAAATGATACGGAAGGCTAAAGAATGTTGTCTCCTGTTGACGTGGGCGTGGTCTACATCACGCAGAGCTTTGCATCTGATCTCATAAGCCTATTCCCTCCAAGCACTTACCTCGGTCCCTGTATCGAGTTTCCCCATTTAAGTCAGAATTATATTGTCCGGAAGTGATGCTCTTGATCCTATTGTAATCCTTGTCTACGTCACCAGACTTGCTCCTGGGGTTCGGAATACCAATGCTGGTGAGAATGGCCAAAGCTAAGACCACCGAAACAGCGGTAAGTATACCAGAATGCATCCGTAATGACGTCATGCCATTATGACGTCACATCGCCTTTGGCTCCAAACAATGTTGTTACATTCTTTAGCTAAACCACGCATAACTTCGATTATGACAAATACAAAATGCACGTGTTCAGTTCTTCTCCATTCTGTCTTTATTTTTTCAATCTGTACAAAGACTTCCTTGTCAACTTGCCTACTAGTTTTTGTTCTGGGATAGCAATGTTGGTAAATATAGGTAAGTTCTTATATATCGCAGTATCCATTCCTCAGGACTGCTCAAAGCGCTTTACACTTTACTCCCTGACAGACCTGTTAAATTGAACACCATCTCGGCTTCTCTGGGAAGCATTCGGCGACGCTGCAATTAATGCGCAAAGACCATTCGTACACAAACATCCACCACTGTCTATAGCCAAGTACTCATGCATCCAGCTGAGTGAACTGAAGCAATATAGAGTAAACGAACTTGCCCAAGGTTCGACATCGCCGCACAGGATTCGAACCCGCGTTCTCTCAGTCGAGAGTCCGGAGCTCTTGTGGAGTTCAGTTGTGTTCAATCGTGTTAAAGCCGGTTAAATCTTGTCAAACTTCCTTGGAAGTACAAAGGTCATACAATGTGTGTGTCATGTTGTGCAATATATTTCTGTCGTTTTAGATTGCTATGAACGGCGTCCAGTTGATTCTGTCGTCGTTCCTGATGGGCGCTCTCGCCGCTTCCGTCCTCGTCCTGATGGCAACGAGATTCCAAGCGAGAAGAGGCTACGGAATCTTCCTCATCTCTCTCTACATCGTCTTCCTCGTCGTCGCTATCCTCACCGAGACTGGCGTTATACTGAAACAATGGAAACCTTCGTGATGGAACAATGACGAGCTTCGCGGTATTCGCTCTTTTGGGTCGCGTATTTTTCGACGGCGGAAGTGACGTTCCGCGCGATTTGGAGTTCCGGTTCCGGTTCCTGGTTGCAATGGCGGCATGTCCGCGGTGAATTGTGCCGACTGTTTGAGGACAATGTCACGGTCGTTCTGTTCGCGTTCAATGATTACAGACAGGCGCAAGTATTTGCCCACGTGTGGAGTCTTTGTGGACCCACTCTGGTAAAGGTGTATTTGATTGGCCTAAATTATTTACGCCGCTAAACAACAAGTGCTGTTACATCATGTTTCTATGCAAATGTGTAAACACTACAGATATTATTATCAAAGGTGTGATTTTTGAGACGCTTTTAACCGTCCAAATTTTCATCACTTTTATTTTTGAGCGACAATTTGGTCATAATACCTGCATTTTTTGTGTACAATATATAATGTGTTGTGATGTAATGAACAAGTTGGCATAGCAAATATGAAGTATGTATGTTTTCTAGAAGCATAAATGATGTAGGCCAATCTCACAGATATATACCTGACATCCGTTTACCCACACACACCTCTAGTGTGTAAGACAGTGGTAGTGGGACGTGTACATACATACATGTTTAGATTAGTTTGTACAACACCCCGGACGTGTAAATCTATGATGGTTATCTAATATAAGAAAATGTAACTCATGCCAACAAAATGTGAGGTCGTTCAAAATCACACGACTTTATTTGACAAAAATGTTTGTTGCCTGTAATGACACTGTGGGTTTATATGAGGGGCGGTCTTAAAAAAGTCATCGTTGGGGTTATTGCAATCGCAATGCGTTGCTTGCACCAGTATTAGTATTAATATTACTGTGACATTTTAAAATGTTATTATAATTTGATTATCAAATTACATAATTAAATATAACTACAATCGGTTTATTATATGTATGTGTGTGTGTGGTGGTAGGTTAACGACATCCTCATAGCCGGTTTGCATGGATTAATTTACGACCACGCGGAAGAAACGTACCGCTTTTTTTCGAAATTCCCCTTGTTTATGAGTTGTACCTTTCGTTAGGCGGACACAGGTCGATTGTTCATATACGTATTTCGGCGATTTGTAGGGGACAATTGACAAAAAGCGTTGACGCGAAAAACCTGTTTCCAAAATTACTTCATAACAAATATAATTTCCAAATACTTCATGAATCCGTCTTCTGCGTCCGTGTGTATCTGGTACCAACGGGAGGATGGGCAGTTTTGCTAGTATATTATGCATAATTAAGTAACCACAAGTGATTTACATGTAATTACGTAATTTGTGAGTAACCATAAATGTCAATCGTGAGTTGTGAACACCTACATAATAATTGGTAACAGAAATCCATAAAATCGCAAATGAACCCGTACCGCTAGTTTACCGTGCGTGTAGTTTACCATGCGTGTAGTTTACCGTGCGTGTAGTTTACCATGCGTGTAGTTTACCGTGCGTGTAGTTTACCATGCGTGTAGTTTGCCGTGCGAACTTGAATATAGCGACTGGATCTCGCGAGAATTCAGTAGTAGACCGCAGGCCATTAAAAGGTGGCACGACAACTCTTTGTTTCACAGTATAACCATTTGTTTAAACACATGTTTTAGTTGTACTAGGCGAAATGAGTAACCCCAAATCTGATAAATCCGAATAATTACGTGTAAATTTGGTGCATAATTCGAGGGAAATCTCAATATGTTATTGTGTAAATATTGTTCTTGTACTATCGCATTAGAGGTTTATTTGTGTTTGTTACGTGATCCGAATCGGTTACATAATTGTTACACTGATGTTTTACAACTATAATTTCTCAACATAGTCATCCAGAATAAGTGTTTGCATTGTCACTTATTTAAGTACCTTGTTTTATCTAACAATGACCGAAGCTAGAGTATGGGTATATGTATGCTATGTCTGTTTTATATAAAATGACCGAACCTAGAGTATGGGTATATGTATTCTATGTCTGTTTTATCTAACAATGACCGAAGCTAGAGTATGGGTATATGTATTCTATGTCTGTTTTATATAAAATGACCGAACCTAGAGTATGGGTATATGTATTCTATGTCTGTTTTATATAAAATGACCGAACCTAGAGTATGGGTATATGTATTCTATGTCTGTTTTATATAAAATGACCGAACCTAGAGTATGGGTATATGTATTCTATGTCTGTTTTATATAAAATGACCGAACCTAGAGTATGGGTATATGTATTCTATGTCTGTTTTATATAAAATGACCGAACCTAGAGTATGGGTATATGTATTCTATGTCTGTTTTATCTAAAATGACTGAACCTAGAGTATGGGTATTTGTATTCTATGTCTGTTTTATCTAACAATGACCGAACCTAGAGTATGGGTATATGTATTCTATGTCTGTTTTATTTAACAATGACCGAACCTAGAGTATGGGTATATGCATTCTGTCTGTTTTGTTATTCTACACCTCCTAGTCTTTATATCTTGGGCGCCAAACTGTCAGTGGTTCATCATAAATGAGACGACGTGCAACTGATCCCCCGAACTTCCTGCTAATTATTGTCACCCCTGGCAACAGATGATCATTCTGGGTGACGCATCAGACAAGGTTGCTTTAAGAGATTTTGACTGCCTAGCATTAAGCAATTTTAATTCTAAGGCAAGTGCTGTACTTACAATACCAGTGTCAATACCATCATAAATATGATGGATAACTTTGGCCTTGTCATCATTACTGATCGGTGGTACAGTTATCAGGTTCTTCAATTCGTTGTTAACTATGTTCGAATCAGACAGATTTCGCAGAAATTCGAACAATCTGGTCTTGACTACGACTGGACATAGGGCCTAGTGGCTCATTTGTTAATATAATATTACGCCCTATGGACAGTAGGCCTAAAGAGGCCTCGAGGTACGCAGTAAAGAGCGATCATTCCCACAGACCTTAGGTTTACCTCATTATTGGGTTTTTAATGCATTTTATTTGGTTCATACTGAAGCAAGGAATCTGGTCATCAGGTTTTATAATACTCTTGGAAACGACATGATGAGGCCTTCGCCCAACCACGTGACACTACGGCTATGATGATGATGATGAAGATGAATACTCTTTAATACACTAATGATATAATAAATATGTTAAAAGTATACGGTCCGCCAGATTGGGTTTATAAACCTGAAACTGTGTTTGCAATTTGAATGTTTCGACTACAAAATGTTCCAATTATAAACGAAACATTCAGATTATATCATTATACACCGATTATAGCGGACTACGGGTGGTTTAACAGCAAGTGCCTTTGGCTTTGAAGATTGGCACGTTCGCTCTGATACCCACATTCAAGACAATTATTCAGCGAACTTCCTGCCAATAATTACCACCCAAGCTGATACAAGGGACGCTATACAGACAACGCCGTATTATTTATTAAAAAAATATAACTATAGTAAGTCAACTAGTCGCCAGGTGGTGAGTCGTAAACATTATATTGGTCGCTAGATGGCACTAGCATTTTTGTGCTGGTCTTGTATTCGGGCTGCGTGCAGCGTATGCTTGGTCACCTAGGGTCCGTGAGGTGGCGGCACTTTTGGTGTCTTGACGAGTTCACGGAGGCGAGCGTTCGTCGGATAAGCGAGGCTACAGTGCAACAGTGCCAACATAGCGCGTTTTAGCGGTCAATGACTCCAGTCTGTACAAAATGTTTCCGTGTGGATTACAGAGTTTTAAGTTACCGCCATCAGTTCGAACATAGCATTAACTATAGAAAGTGTTTGAAGGATGTCGGTACTTTTACTCGCAACAATCTTACGCAAACACCCACGCACGCATTCATAGCGTAATTTATTTATAAATAGCGTCCGTATTGGTCTGACTTCGAGCTATGCAAGACATGAAGAGAGGGGAGGAGGAGGGAGACGAGGAGGAGAAAAATGGGAGGATGAGGAAGGCGGGGCAAAGAGGACGAACAGGAGAACGCGGAAGAAGAGAAAGAGGAGGATGAGAAGGAGAAAAAGGAGGGGAGACATAGGAGGAGAAAGAGGATGTGAAGGAGAAAGATGACTAGGATAAATATGAGGAGTGAAAGAGAGAGGAAGAGAAAGAGGAGGAGAAAGGGGATGTTGGAGAGAAAGAGGCGAAGGAGAATGAAGGGGAGGAGAAAGAGGACGATGAGGAAAAGGAAGGACGAAACAAAAAAGTTGCTTCACTTTCAGAAGTATTTGTCTGGGAATATATTTGAAACCAGTAACATGTCAGTGATGATACCTTCAATGGTCCAACTTGTTCCATCTGGACACGTGATTATATAATTTCTCATCATGCAGCCTCTTCTTCAAACGCACACGAGGAACACGACGCACTGAAACTGAGATGCCTGATGCCATATATTCCTATATACAGGCATTTGTAATATAAAAATAAAGGTAAGTTCATATAGCGCAGTATCCAGTCCTTAGGACTGTTCAAAGCACTTTACACTTTACACCTTGGCAGACATGTTCAGTCGATCACCATCTTGACTTCTCTGATTTAGCCACGCTGCAATTAATGCGCGTAGACTATTCCTACACAAATATCCACCAGTGTCTATAGCCAGCTACTAGCCCATGCAGCTGAGTGAACTGGAGCAATGTAGAGTGAACGAAGTTGCCCAATGTTCGAAAAAACATACTAGGATTAGAACCCGGGTTCTTTCGATTGAGAGTCCGATGCTCTAGCCACTGCGCAACTCAGCTCCAATAAGAGAAGGCCCACGGAAATTATGTAAGACACACACCGTATAATCCGACTCATTTGCATACATATACCAAATGCGTATCAATATGGCAGAAATACAGCATGTGAAGGGAGACCATGAACTTAAAACGTCCTGTAGCCAGGTATACTCAATCATGTAGCTAATTGAACTGGAGCAACGTGGAGTTGACGAACCTGCCAACGGTTCGAAACGGCAACAAAGGATTCGAACCCAGAATATCTTGACTGAGAGTTCGATTCTCTACCTACTACGCCACGGCGCCGAACGTATGAACCAATGTAATCCCAGTCATGCAGACATATTTATAGAAGACACGGGGAAAGGTCGTTCGCACGGCAGAATTTCTTGACAGGAAGTGGCAATGCCTTAATAAAAAGGACATTGGATGTAGACAATATCAATAAATAATTTATTCTCCCATAGGACACTACTTTAGGCCTACTTGAAGAAATTAATCGCTGACCAAAGGTATCACCAGTGGACCAATGTATAAAAACAGAACATGTCCTATACTGATTCGGATTAGGTCTTGAAAATATGACATAATACAGCGTTTAGGTTTATGTCATCAATATTCTGACAAAGTTTATCAACGTAATGGCACACTCGCTTTACCCACATGACCACTACGGGGCTGTAAAAACAGTTTTCGCTTCCGGGGCTTACCACCTCCTCAATGCTTTCAGACACGTTCCAGTTACTGACCACAAATTATTCTTTCACGTAATCCCACGCATGTCTTCTTCCGCCTGCTCAGATTACGTAACCAAGGCAACTGAAATCAAATGGAATTGGTTTTATTACGCAGACTTCGGACAGCATTGGGAGCATTCGATGTTCGTTTGTGTTGGGAATGGGACGCTCTGTCTGCCTCTGACTCCATAGGTGGATACAGGGCGGCTGGGGGGACGTACCCCCAGACCTTTACAGTTTGGCCGCGCAATGCCTGCGCTAGTGTGGCGTGCCTATCCTAGACCTTTGGAAAGTGCCCGCGTTACGTGCCCCCACGTCTTTGGAAAGCGCCCGCGTTTTGGTGAGTCCCAGGGGTGCAATTGGAGGTTTTAGTGAGCTTCGGAAATTGTGATCGTCGCCGCGAAGTTTTTTCAACAGCTCCCCCCCCCCCATACCCCTCCTCCGTGCTCCGATGTCATGATCCGACAGCTCTCCCTCTCCCCTACCCCTCCTCCGTGCTCCGATGTCATGATCCGACAGCTCTCCCCTACCCCTCCTCCGTGCTCCGATGTCATCGAAGGGAAGTGTGTGACAGTAGTGTGACAACCGAAACACGGAGAAGTGTGGGTGGTGTGACGCAGAGAAGGCCGTAGACTTGCCTTTATGGTTCCAAACAAAGACGTGGATAATAATCGGACACCTTGGAGCATTGATTCATCTATCGTTCCGGACGTATACGGGACAGATAAAATAAAAGTAGCTGCGTCTGATTAGTTCGCGTAGTGATACAGTGATAGTGGCATATGCTCTGGACAAAGGTATTAAACTAAAGTATCATTGCCTTTTTGGTGGAAATATGATGGAAACTCGGGGAAGTAAGCGCATCCTCGCTCGCTCGCTCGCACGCACGCACGCTCGCACGCTCGCACGCACGCACGCACGCACGCACGCACGCAGACAAACACGCACACACACACACACACACACACACACACACACACACACACACACACACATACACGTTTTCCACACCCGGGATCCTTTCGCAACGACACATTATGCGACAGGGCCTATCTTCCACAGCGGCAAATGGGGTCAGACCACAGTTAGAATACATTTCCGGTTGGATTTCAATGAGGTTCATTTGAAGACGCTTGTGATTTGGCGATGACATTCATAAAACACCGGCAACCATAATGTGTTTTGCGAAAACTGTCAATGTTGACAATAAGCGCGTTTGCAACCATCAACGGTAACACTAAGTGTTCCGTGCCCCACAGCGCTAGCCCGAGAAGTCAAACTGTCCAGCATGCTGAAAAGCATAAGGTTTCCTGTGACTGAACGGATAAACCGAATCAGGAAATTGACAACCGCTCTTCGAACATGCGTAGTTGACAGTGTAGGTTATTGGTAAATGTCACCTAAGTGAGGTACTTTTGATATTCTTGGCATCCATATTGACAGATTCAGAAGAACCAGGTATCAGATGGTATCCGATACGTGTCATCACCAAAGATGTCTCTTACAGCTCATTTCCTAAATGAATTGAACTCCAAACGAATGGTAATAACTTAAAGGAATACTAGCTTAGGATATAATTTGTATTCATCTGGTCCCACCTAGAATATAGTTCCTATACTACTCAATGCATAGACGTCGGAAAGTGGTGAATGTTGAGGGGCTGAGGCTCATCAAAATCATCCAACTGGACCCCCCCCCCAGGTTCACCAGATCTCCAGCCCTCCCCATGCCCAAAATGTCCGGGGGCTTATCCCACAAAGCTCCCTCTCAGGTTCCAATGCCTATGCAATGTAGTTTTGACGTACTTCGCTGAAATATTTAAATCTGCGCCACAATACGCCAGATCCTTGTTGAAAGGGCACGATATATATCATTGCTACAAATGTAGCCGCCTGACCGTACTTGCATAGTATGTCTTGTTGGCATTATAGTCCTCCTTGACGACAGTGTTCTGTAGCCGTGTCGCGTGGCTCAAACAATCGGTGTCACGTGACGGGGTAGGTGTCGCCACAGCCGCGCGGCACTCGAAGCGACATTTGAATGATAATTGTCCGATAACGATCCAAATCTCATTGCGCAGTAATCATTTGCGTCCACTTATATTCGAGCGACTGAACAGCGTGAGTCTTCCACCGGTCGTTCAGTCTGTCTAATATCGACTCCTGTGTACCACACGATTGCATCTAATCCTCGGCAAGCCGGCACGATCGCGACGAACCATCTAATCCTCGGCAAGAGATGGAGCTGTGGTACACGGTGCATGTCAACGAATCGGCTCGCCGGCCGGGCTGATACTGTGGGCCACAAGTTTGCGCAATGCATGAATGCCATTTTAAACTGGGAATATCGTGCGATTGTCCCACGAGTTCAGCCATTATGTCCTACAAGTTTATCGGGAAAATAGGCGCGTGTTACAGTAGAGTATGCTGGCCCGTAGCGTTGTTGGTTGCATTGTACGTTTTTTGTCCGAATAAGACCCAACGGCACCCCTTTGAGGTTCCCAGAAATCCTCCAACTGCACCCCCGAGACCTTCAACTGCACCCTGTTGAAGCTCCCCAAAACCTCCACTACCTGGATCCCTCCCCCTGAGAACTCTAACTGCACCTTCTTCCTTTGAGGTTTTCAAAAACCATCCACCTCCCTTGGAAAATCTCTAACTGCACCTGCGCAACTTTTATCTCGTTCGAACTGTTTTGCCTCAGTGAAGTGGGGGTTCGTGTGAAATATGAACCCATAACACTTCTGCTATAGGCCTATGGGGCTGATATATGAAGGCATAGTGCACGAATGACACGGGGTTCGTACCTCGTCCAGTGTTTCAATTAGGACTGGGTGGAATAATATGCGTGGGGAATGTATACTATGTTGTGTGCGTGTGCACTCAGTCGCAATATCTGCTTGACCACATGTGAAAAAAGAGTATAGACCTACACAGTGTGCTTTGTTACCGAGCAACCTACAACTTTACGAAGAATCAAAACGAAGAAAGGACGGATCATTTCTAGCTAACAATAAACCTTAGCAAAACTAATGAGTAATGACCCTACCTTTCCTTGGAATTCTCATTGTGGAGCGGCCGTCAAGCAAATCTGCCGGATATATGTGTGTGTGTGTGTGTGCGTGCGTGTGTGTGTGCGTGCGTGCGTGCGTATGTGCGTGTGTGTGTGTGTGTGTGTGTGTGTGTGTGTGTGTGTGTGTGTGTGTGTGTGTGTGTGTGTGTGTGTGTGTGTGTGTGTGTGTGTGTGTGTATGTGTGTGTAAGCACTTCGCCAGAACGCGTACGGTACAACGGCAACGCTGTTTGTCTTTAATGTTACGTCACTTCCTGTGCGCTTCTTTTCGGTCAGACTGCCGGTGTCACGTTTAATTAATGTCGGCATAAAGTTCGTAAATAAATGTTTTACGGTACGGGTCCAATATAGTCTTTGTCGATTTTGAAGTGTGATCATATTAGGCCCTATCTAACATGAACGAGGTATAGATCAACAGAATTGTCATGTTGCATATCATAGATTGGATCGTCTGTATGTGCTGTTAACAGGCTTAAAGTTTTCTTTAGCGAGAAATACATCGATTAAAATGACATCAGCAGCGGAACTGTCCGTTTTATTTTTTTCAAAACAATATCAGGTTAATACGTATTATCCTTTTTTCCGCATATTTACCAACGCAGCGAACCTCGAAGATTGATTGGGCGTGTCATTTTAGGGGCGCGTTCCAATAACGCAATGAATGACGACCTACCAGACAATATATGGGCCAATTTCAGGACGGGGCGTGTGCAGAGCGCACGAGGAGCCACCTCCCACAAATCTCAGACTACTTTTTAATTGAGATGACACCACGTGACCCTCACGTGACGTGAGGCTGAGGACTGTCCATCTGTGCTGTTGTTATTTCCTTGTCTTCCCGGCTTAGAAGTCAGTGATAGATTGCAAAAGAGGGGCTGGACAATATGTGCGATATCGGTACTCAACGTAATATTGGGGCTCGGACTGAACGTTAGGTGTAGATCGGTGGTCATCAGTTATTAATATTTGATACATTGCTATAAATAGAAACTATGTCCATGATCTTACAATACATTTCTTCGTAACAAGGAAAAGCATCTGGATAATTTGTTTAATAAAGTGTGTGAATCTTGGTTACGGTGAAGACGGGAGAAGGTAGATTTACAATCTCACACCGGTGGGAAGTTAATCTGAGTAGGATGGATGGCGTCTTAGGTAGTTGACGAGAGTGGGGCTTCAGTGTCGTCATAAGTCATTCACAGTTACTCGAAACATTAACTTAATCATGGTGCGTACACAAAGTGTGGTCTGCACCCTACTGGTGACATAGACCAGTACTTCCATCCGAGTGGGACGTGGCAGCTTCATAACTAATATTGACTCTATATTACTGTGTTTTACAGCTCGTGCATGTAGCTCTGACACGTCACCGATTTATTGCAAATTATATAATATATATCATATCGAAATTATGTTAGACTATTAAAAACGTATGTGATTCAGACTGAACATTTTCAAAGAATCTAAACACTCACACTTTAACGTACGCACCCCCTCCCCCAGATGACACAAAAGAGCTCCGCTCGAGTTCTCAATGGGGGGGGGCAGTTGGGTGGTTGGGGAGCTTCAAGCGGTGTGCAGTTACAGGTATCAAAGGGGTGCAGTTAGCTGTTTTTGGAGATTCAAGGGCGATGCAGTTGGCGATATCATGGAAGTGTACGTGGAGATTTTATTGAGCCTGAAGAGAGGTGCAGTTTGGGATCTCAAAGGGGTGCTGTTGGAAGTTTTGGTGAGCCCAAAATATCATGTCGAAACAACGCACCAGTCACCAAAAAGATCTAAGTGGTATATTTTAAATAACAAACAATAACTAGAATATTCAAGTAACAAAATAAACATAGCTTGAGGGCTCAATATTTTGTGAATTTTATAGATGTTTCAGTGAGCGTCATCGGAGTTGCATCATCCGAGTTGAAACTGCATCATCATGAAGTAGATCTCTGACAATCTCGAAGAAACCCCCCACACCCCCGCTCCCCTCCCCCCAGCACCCCCGCACCCTGCACTCCCGTCTTCCGGTGCCATGGGCTGTAAGATCAGTGGCTGAAAGCATCGAAATGGTAAGTGAGACTCCAGCAAAAACTTGGACCGTCACCGCGAAAAATCCCCCAAAACACCCCTCCATCCTTCTTCGACTTATCCCCCCAATATTCAACCAGCTATATATACATGTAGACCTGATGATAGATAAGTAATTCAAGCTTGCAAGACATCATCCGGGAAACCACTGTCTAATTTAGAGGCACCTATAGCACAAGCCGACTAGACATGTGTTTGTGTTTCCAGATGAGCACTCATGAATATTTATCGTGTTTTTAATCCAATAAAAAAGGCAAAAAAGATGTCCTCCCGAGGAAACGACGACCTTTCTGAACCGACAGTTTGAACTGACATTACGCTGTGCGTCATTTCCGTCTGTTGCGGAATGTATGGATAAAAAAAAGGTGACAAAACACCTTAGAAATGTCAGTCGATACTTATCGTATTAGCGGTGAGTAGATTACGTCAACAGTAGCGACCAACTCAGCGCGGTTCTCTCCACTGGTTGTCCGACGGAAGAACGTCGAAAACAAACGGCCGACGATTCCTAGAACGAACAGATGTCATCTCACTTCGCCCAAAACGAATCAGCGCACTGTTTTATAACATATTGTTCCAGTCGGCTTCTTTCTGTAGTCGTAATTCCCCCCCAAAAACGCAGAGTATTGACAACGTATATTATGGATTCCGCTTAAAAAAATGTGATAACTGAATCATCTGTCCCTCGATTAATTAGCTTAACAGTACAATACACACGTTAAAGGTTAAATCTGCTCGCCAAATTGTTTTTCATAAGAAGAACAAGTCTAAAGAGTGTCTTTCTACAATGAAGATAATATTTAAAACAAACTGCTATAACATTACAAGGTAACTGTATTTCTTTGAAGAGTTCGTCCACTGTAATACAAGTTGTATCAACTTTACATACTATCTTTATTGTAACAAAAAGAAACATAGTATTTGTTAACGTTGGGCTACGCGAACCTTTGTGTCGTCGCAGTACCTGGGCCTGGCCTATTGTTTTGGCCAGGTAGAGCTGTAATAGTCGCAATCACTGGGCCTGGCCTATTGTTATGGCCAGGTAGAGCTGTAATAGTCGCAATCACTGGGCCTGGCCTATTGTTATGGCCAGGTAGAGCTGTAATAGTCGCAATCACTGGGCCTGGCCTATTGTTATGGCCAGGTAGAGCTGTAATAGTCGCAATCACTGGGCCTGGCCTATTGTTATGGCCAGGTAGAGCTGTAATAGTCGCAATCACTGGGCCTGGCCTATTGTTATGGCCAGGTAGAGCTGTAATAGTCGCAATCACTGGGCCTGGCCTATTGTTATGGCCAGGTAGAGCTGTAATAGTCGCAATCACTGGGCCTGGCCTATTGTTATGGCCAGGTAGAGCTGTAATAGTCGCAGTCACCGGGCCTGGCCTATTGTTATGGCCAGGTAGAGCTGTAATAGTCGCAGTCACCGGGCCTGGCCTATTGTTATGGCCAGGTAGAGCTGTAATAGTCGCAATCACCGGGCCTGGCCTATTGTTATGGCCAGGTAGAGCTGTAATAGTCGCAATCACCGGGCCTGGCCTATTGTTATGGCCAGGTAGAGCTGTAATAGTCGCAGTCACTGGGCCTGGCCTATTGTTATGGCCAGGTAGAGCTGTAATAGTCGCAATCACTGGGCCTGGCCTATTGTTATGGCCAGGTAGAGCTGTAATAGTCGCAGTCACTGGGCCTGGCCTATTGTTATGGCCAGGTAGAGCTGTAATAGTCGCAGTCACTGGGCCTGGCCTATTGTTATGGCCAGGTAGAGCTGTAATAGTCGCAATCACTGGGCCTGGCCTATTGTTATGGCCAGGTAGAGCTGTAATAGTCGCAGTCACTGGGCCTGGCCTATTGTTATGGCCAGGTAGAGCTGTAATAGTCGCAGTCACTGGGCCTGGCCTATTGTTATGGCCAGGTAGAGCTGTAATAGTCGCAGTCACTGGGCCTGGCCTATTGTTATGGCCAGGTAGAGCTGTAATAGTCGCAATCACTGTACCAGCTGATAAATAAGACGACGACGACCACAACAGCATATATTACAATAATAACAACAACATAAATAATAACGATAACAACAATATCAATAATAATAACAACAATATAATAATAATAACAACAATATAAATAATAATAACAACAATATATATATAAATAATAATAATAATAACAATATAAATAATAATAATAACAACAATATAAATACGTGTACTAGTAACAGCGACAACAGCTGAAATGACAACACTAAGCGTACAAATCGCAATTGAAGCAGCAACAGCAGCAACAACAGCAGCAGCAGAAGCAGCAGCAGCAACAACAGCAGCAGCAGAAGCAGCAGCAGCAGCAACAACAACAACAGCAGCAGCAGAAGCAGCAGCAGCAACAACAACAACAGCAGCAGCAGAAGCAGCAGCAGCAGCAACAACAACAACAGCAGCAGCAGAAGCAGCAGCAGCAACAGCACCAACAGTGGCCCTACAGAGGCTGAATAGAGTCCTAGCCTAAAGTCCTAGACGAGGCAAAGACAGCGACTACGACAGCATAGCCGTGGCCATGTTGCTCGCAACATCCGCGGTCGTCAATAAATTGTCCACCTTGTCGCGCTATCGACACGTGTCCGCGACAAACGTGACGGCGACGCGACACCGAACAATGACGCCACAGCGTAACAAACGTGTGAGACAACGGGTCGACGCCTCGCTGTCACACGCCCAGGACACAGCGGGCGACGGGGGCCGTTACGTGGATGGGTATAGGCCACTATTATATTTCACGTCCCAACGTGTAATAGCGCCCATATTTAAAATGTGATATTTTTCACTTGAAGAAGACGTGATTAAATACAGAAAGTGTGCGTGATTGTGTTTGACTGTATGTGTGTGCGTGTGCGTGCGCGTGTGTGCGTGCGCGTGTGTGTGCGTGCGCGTGTGTGCGTGCGCGAGTGTGCGTGTGTGCGAAAGTGCGCGCATGCGTGAGGGTGCGTGCGTGCGTGAGCGCGTCTGTACGTTGATTGGTGCGTGCGTGCGTGCGTAGGTGCATGCGTGGCATCACAGCCCCTTCTAGACCTACCCTTTGGTAAATGATTACCCGTCCATCGGCCATTCCATTATTTCCAAGGCATAAATGCACAGATTACGAAATTATCCGCATAATTCTAGTCGAGAATCAAGACAGATTGTCAAACGAAACACAACTTGCCGAAAGTGGATCACGTGACACGGCGCGTGCAACAATCACTCCGCCAAAAACCTATGCGCTTCTCATGGCCGGTGTCGCCCTTACATTTATCCGGGCGTTAAATTGTATCCGCTTGACGTTTCTGCGCAACCGCGTATCTAGGGGGAAATATTTAGCACCAGCTACGACTCTCGTGCTAACATTTATTCGGGCGTTAAATTTGATCCGGATTATGTGTCTGTGTATACTATTTGGTATCACTAGATCGGATGGTGATTAATAATATTCCGTCGTTAGTTATGTTCCGTTTGTTTAAAAAGTACGGGCATTACTAGTTAGAGTACATTATTACTACTTGTAAATAGTGCATAATAGTTAGCGCATGTACATAAATAGAGCACAGGACCGATCACGTGATCACCACGGCGTTATAGTGTAACCTGACTTTGCTGAGTGTGTGTGTGTGTGTGTGTGTGTGCGTATGTGTGTGTGTGTGTGTGTATATATATATATATATATATGTGTGTGTGTGTGTGTGTGTGTGTGTGTGTGTGTGTATGTGTGTACGTACGTGTGTGTGCGTGTTTGAGTTTTCGAGTGTGTAGTGTGTATGCGTGCGTGTCTGTGCGTGTGTGTACGTGCGTGTGTGTACGTGCGTGTGTGTACGTGCGTGTGTGTACGTGCGTGTGTGTACGTGCGTGTGTGTACGTGCGTGTGTGTACGTGCGTGCGTGTGTGTACGTGCGTGTGTGTACGTGCGTGTGTGTACGTGCGTGCGTGTACGTGCGTGTGTGTACGTGCGTGCGTGTACGTGCGTGTACGTGCGCGTGCGTCGTGCGTGTACGGCGTGTACGTGCGTGCGTGTAAGTGCGTGTAAGTGCGTGTATGTAAGTGCGTGTACGTGCGTGTAATGCGTGTACGTGCGTGTACGTGCATTGTGCGTGTGTACGTGCGTGTACGTGCGGTACGTACGTGCGTGCGTGCGTGCGATGTAAGTGCGGTACGTGCGTACGTGCGATAATACGTGTATTACGTGCGGACCGGTACGATGCGTGTACGTGCGTGATGTACGTGCGTGTAATGCGTATGTGCGTGCGGTATTGCGATGCGATGTGCGTGCGTGTGCGTGCGCGCGATGCGCTTGCGCCGATGTCGCAATTGGTGGTGGTAATGAGTGTGTGTGTGTGGTATGTGTGTGTGTGTAATGTGTATGTAGTGTGTGTGTGTGTGCTGTGGTGTGTGTGTTGCGTATATGTGTGCGTTATGTGTGTATGTGTGAATGTGTGTGTGTGTGTGTGTGGTGTGTGTGTGTGTGTGTGTGTGTGTGTGTGTGTGTGTGTGTGTGTGTGTGTGTGTGTAATAATGTGTGTATGTGGTGCATAAGTAGTGCATAAATATGTGTGTGTGTGTGTGGTGCTAAGGTGGTGCGTATGTAAGGTGTGTGTGTGTGTGTGTGTGTGTGTGTGTGTGTGTGTGTGTGTGAGTGTGTGTGTGTATGAAATGAATGTGTGTGTGTGTGTGTGTGTGTATGTGTGTGTAGTAGTGTGTGTGAGTGTGTGTGTGTGTGTGTGTGAGTATGTATGAGTGCATGCATGCATTGCGTGCCTACACACTGGTATCATGCATATATGTTGACCTACGTCTACGTCTGGATCGGGAGGGGGGCTTGGGGTTACTGACCGCTACAGTAACTTATATAGAGGTCAGTGGGTAACCCTGCCGAGGTGTCCAATTACCGCGGAAAGGACTGTCCGGAAGGAAATTATTTAACGGGAAGTGCCGCGGGGTGGGACACTGACGGTAATGTAAACGTACCCAATGGCAACTAATGTCAATAACTGACTCGCGCATGCGCAGAAACGTCAACCGGATAAAATTTAACGCCGGATAAATGTAAGCGCGACACCTGGCAGGGATAAACAGGAACAGACGTCGTGGCCTCGGGGGCAATCTTCCCTCGGACATATCTACCGGGGCAGTACGTCGCCACAACACTCGCTTATGCGGAAGTGGGCATATATGTTTACGCGGAAGTGGGTCTATATAGTTCACCGTCAAACTCAAAGAACCGCGGGTTGGCCGTGCACAGGCGGCCATTTCTGGCGTCCATCTCAACAGTCATGATCCCGGCTAGCGTCTGTTTGGAGACGGACGTGTTAATAATGCTTGTGCAACCGTGTCTCGGATAAATGTACCACGTGGCATTCAAATCGGATTACTCCGGCTGTGGTCGTAAATATACGCGCGCTGTGCCCCGCGTACTCCTATTGCATTCTCCGAGCGTCGTCTGCTGCCGCCGCGGCGCGATCGTAGGCTCGCCACGACGTGTGCCGTGCTCGTTGAAAGGAACCGTCTGTTCCTAGTATTTTATTTATTTATTAATATAATGTTATTAAGACTGTACTAACTACGTTGAGGGTATACTTTCCGCCAAATTATGTTTGCAAAGCCCACAACAACAACTACCTCCTCCAAACCCCTACACGGTACAGTGGCGTCAGAACGTGATGAATATTGGGGGGGGGGGGAGGCGTGGGGGTGGGTGTGTGTCAGGATCTAAAAATTCCAATAGCACCCTATCCCCCGAGGCTCGCTAACAAAAATACACCTTGAAATTCTTCAAAACCCTCAAATTGCACACATCTTCACTGAGACTCTCCAAGAAACCCACACTGACGCTCTAAATACTGGGGAGTTAATCCTATATCCAGCCCCCACCTAAAATATGGTGGGGCTGCGCCACTCCAAGCCCCCCTCCCAATTCCGACGTCTATGCTACGGAACATGTTTCTTTTTGTTTACATAAGTTTGTTTCTCAGGTAACATATAAAGTTTATTACGACTACAAGCATGGCTTTAACAAGTTGGTCATCCGTGCAGTCTAATGTAAACTAGCAGGCGATTGACAGCATTTTATGTATAAATCCAATCGTATATTCGTCAATTTGTAACATAGATTGTATAATATATTGTTTTACTGCAGCCAGTTTTATTGTAGACTCTGTAAAAACCACTGAACAGGGCCTTACTCTGGATACGAGTGTTTTAAATAAAGTTCATTATTATTTATTTTTATTATTAGAATGTTCTCAAGACTGTAAGCAATATGTTGAAGTACTCGTAACTCCCTCACTCCCTATACGTCATTCACTCGCTCGCTCACCCGCCCGCCTGCCACTCACTCACTAAATCACTCACTCACTCACTCACTCACTCACTCACTCACTCACTCACTCACTCACTCACTCACTCACTCACTCACTCACTCACTCACTCACTCACTCACTCACTCACTCACTCACTCACTCACTCACTCACTCACTCACTCACTCACTCACTCACTCACTCACTCACTCACTCCATCTTTCACTCGCTTACTCACTCACCTACTCACTCACTCATTCACTCACTAAATCACTCACTCACTCACCCACCCACCCACCCGCCCGCCCGCCCGCCCGCCCGCCCGCCGCCCGCCTGCTCCCTCACCCTCCCCACTCACTCACCCACTCACTCACTCACTCACTCACTCACTCACTCACTCCATCTTTCACTCGCTTACTCACTCACTCACTCACTCACTCACTCACTCACTCACTCACTCACTCACTTACTAAATCACTCACTAAATCACTCACTAAATCACTCACTCACCCTTTCACTCATCCACCCACCCACTCACGCACACACTCACCCACACATCCACCCACCATCAATGCACCATCATCAATACACCATCATCATCTGAACCACTATCAAATGCACCATCATCAAATGCACTATCGTCACAACCACCATCCTTGTGTGCACTATCACACGCGCTCACAATGCATTACCAACATACTATTTATTATGCACCACAAGCCGTTCTACCATATGCTGCACCACACAGGAAGGCATGCAGCATACGTAACATGCACCAATACCATTTTCAGAAATATTTGCACGGCCTATAGTGCACCACTGCATGCAAAATCGTCACCTCCATGAACCACTTGTATAACGACTACCAATGGTCGTGCAGCACCATTTTGTGCACTACCACTAGCATCAAATGCTCTAGTTAGCATCACACCATTGAAAAACAAGTTTCCGGACGCTCAGAATATGAATTAAACTGTTCAACCTACATAATTATCGCTGGTTTATTCCAAATGATAGTTTTCAAATTTCTTTGGGTCGAAACGTACACCGGGACGCTCCAATGAAAAGTAAACAAGGAATACCCGAAAATGAGTGAAGACTGTCTATACTTTTGCTTCACTTAGACCAGCCCAGGACAATTTTATTTTTAAAATGACGTTGCAACTTAGGATCAAACATGTTGATAGTTATTTGTGGATGGAACGATACACATCGAATCTATCAAACACATGTGACAATATCAGATAATATCTTCGATTGGCAGAACGTCCCAGCGTAATGAACTTAATGACTGGTTAGAAAAACATCAGCGGCTTCCTGCCGAAAGGCATGAGTACAAAATCGCCATAATTCTCATTTCCGAATCAGGATAGGTCAATCGATAAGGTCAGCACTGCACAACAGTTGTGTTACCAAGTAGTAGAACCCTGTAATATGTCTATTTAGGTGCAAAACATGGCACCCTGGGCTCCAGGCGCCACGCCCGTCATGCGCACTATTTACAATGCGGAGCTATTGGCGGATGAACAAACACGGCGCCGGGAACTTGCTTTGTGAGGCGGCCATATTGTATTTTCCGCCATTTGAACAACTGAGTTGTCGCTGAGACGAGTTCATACAATTCATAGCGGAATTTCACCGTTGCGAGACGAAGATCACCCTTCTGGATTATCATCGGATTTCGTACTGTATTCGCTGCGTCGGATGGACGCGATTTGGTGAGCATCCGTGGCGACGTGGCTGAGAAAACGCCATGGATAGTGGCGAGGTGTGCGCCGGCTCGGCAGCGAAACAGCGGCCAAAAGCCTCGAGCATGAAGCGCAAGGCGCAGCAACGGGCCGCCTCGGAGGAAAAACAAAATCATGTGGTGGAGGACGGGGCCGCCAGCGGGGACGAGTCGGATACGTCAGCGGCCCCGGCACCCACAAAGGGCAAGGGGAAAGGCAAGGGGACGAGACGACGCAAGAAAACTGATCAATTCATGGAGGAGGATATCATTGATGGATTCGCTTTCACCAGCTTCAAAAGCCGCGACGATTTGGAGGTAAGTAAGCTGTCTTGATCCAGTTTGGCTGTTTGCTTTCAGCGCCTTACAAAGAACTCCAGGGATGCGTACCTTCGTGGCTGTATTCGAGGCGGTTGTATGTGCGAACACTGAGAGTTTGAGTGTTCTGTGTTACTTTTATAAGCAGACTAACAGTTTGAATGACACCTGCCACCCGTTAAGAGTCAACAGAGTGCCGCCTATTAATAGGTTTGGCTGCCAATGCCGTTCTCGGGTCAACTGTATTCCGTGCTGAACTGTAACAGTCATATCATAGTATGCATTATATGAAAGGGACTATTTTGTATAGTAATTTTCATGTTACTCAGCTGTATTTTTTAATTTAGTTTCTGTTGTGGTAGAATATCTTTATCTGGCACTCATGTAGAATCACGACCCACCTCGATTTTGTCATTATAACTACATTCTTGCTAAATGTGGTACCTCAGTGTGTTAATTCAATCATTCAGCGTAATCCCAGGCATATTGGCTAATTGGTGCTATATACTGCTGTGGGTCCAATCGTGTTTTGTCATTTTTACTAAAACCTGATCAAATTCTTCCATAAGATCTATATGCTAAATCCCTAAAACATATTCCTTCTAATTTCTGCAAACAAACTGTTACAAAAGTTGTTTTGAGTGAAATACTTACACAAATATATACCAGTGAAATCCAAATTTCGTTGAAGACACCTGCGTCAAGAATCGTGGGTCCTATCTACGTTCGCGTGTCAAGTGAAATATGCCAAGAGCTTTAGAACATGAGTTTTCAGAGCCACACATTTTGACCTGTCCCAAATTTTCCGGTATAAATATTAGCATGTGTAAACTATAAAAATGCATCTTAGTGCATTCCGAGGCCCAATGAGTGCTCCCTTTTGTGCAAGTATGCGGCTGTATGTTTCTGCGCTACACGCTTCAAAACTGCACTGTCTTTTATGCCTCAAAAGTTCATGAAGACACTATTTTTATTACATAAATATACCTTGTATGATGTTGAATGATTTAATTAACACATTGAAATATAAAATTTAGGCAATAATATAGTTATAACACCCAAATCGAGGTGGGTCCGAATTCTACACAAGTGTTCTTTATCCTCTACAATCACTGTTAGGTGATGTGCTGGAATACACTACGATGATTTATACAATTTTTTTTACATGTAATACATATCTATACATGGTCTGAAATGTAAGGTATATACCAGACCTTTCAACCTTTTATTGGGGTAGTGAGACCCTTAGAACCTATCATGTTGTCCATAGGGTCACAAAAAGTGAATGTTGCCACAAATAGAGTGTCCAAAGCACTGCAGTTTTACATAGACATTACCACCCGTATCCTGATGCATTTAGTACTATTAGACACCCACTGCCTGTTGGTTGTGAGTGAGTTTGGTTGAACTGCAGTTGAGACGAATGTATGCGGCTATGCATTCATGCAGGAATCATTTGCATTTATGTTGCATGTCGTTGCCATGTATTGGTGCACAGCTTTATTGATGTAGACACAGTCTCCACGGCCAACAGTTGCATTAGCTCTTTGTCTCAGTGGCAGACAAAATATTGCTGCCATCTTCATAATCCCTGTTGCCTTGGCATGGTTTATCTCTTGATTCCATGGAAAGATCATAATAAATACATCTGTCTTCCTCAAACGAGTGCCTGCCCCTCAATATTATACTTCCCGTCCTCCACGATACAATCACACCCATCTCTTCCATGACACACACACATTCACACCCATCTCTTCCACGATACACTCAAACCCATCTCTTCCACGATACACTCACATCCATCTCTTCCACGATACACTCACACCCATCTCTTCCATGATACACTCACATCCATCTCTTCCATGATACACTCACATCCATCTCTTCCATGATACACTCACACCCATCTCTTCCACGATACACTCACACCGATCTCTTCCACGATACACTCACACCCATCTCTTCCACGATACACTCACACCCGTCTCTTCCACGATACACTCGTATCCATCTCTTCCACGATACACTCACATCAATCTCTTCCACGATACACTCACATCCATCTCTTCCACGATACACTCACATCCATCTCTTCCACGATACACTCATATCCATCTCTTCCACGATGCACTCACACCCATCTCTTCCACGATACACTCACATCCATCTCTTCCACGATACACTCACATCCATCTCTTCCACGATACACTCACACCCATCTCTTCCACGATACACTCATATCCATCTCTTCCACGATACACTCACACCCATCTCTTCCACAATACACTCACACCCATCTCTTCCACGATACACTCACACCCATCTCTTCCATGATACACTCACATCCATCTCTTCCACGATACACTCACATCCATCTCTTCCACGATGCACTCACACCCATCTCTTCCACGATACACTCACACCCATCTCTTTCACGATACACTCACATCCATCTCTTTCACGATACACTCACATCCGTTCTCTTCCACGGTGCACTCACACCCATCTCTTCCACGATGCACTCACACCCATCTCTTTCACGATACACTCACACCCATCTCTTTCACGATACACTCACATCCATCTCTTCCATGATACACTTGCCCATCTCTTCTATGATACACTCACTTCCATCTCTTCCATGATACACCCACATCCATCTCTTCCACGATACACCCACATCCATCTCTTCCACGATACACCCACATCCATCTCTTCCACGATACACCCACATCCATCTCTTCCACGGTACACTCACACCCATCTCTTCCATGATACACTCACTTCCATCTCTTCCATGATACACTCAAACCCATCTCTTCCACGATACACTCAAACCCATCTCTTCCACGATACACTCACATCCATCTCTTCTATGATACACTCACTTCCATCTCTTCCATGATACACCCACATCCATCTCTTCCACGGTACACTCACTTCCATCTCTTCCATGATACACTCACTTCCATCTCTTCCATGATACACTCACACCCATCTCTTCCATGATACATTCACACCCATCTCTTCCACGGTACACTCACACCCATCTCTTCCATGATACACTCACACCCATCTCTTCCATGATACACTCACACCCATCTCTTCCATGATACATTCACACCCATCTCTTTCATGATACATTCACACCCATCTCTTCCATGATACAGTTACAGTTCTCTTCCTTGCTCCTTTATATGTATTCACATACATTTCAGAGCCACTATTCCATGTTAAGAGGTCTACAGTTCAATTGCTACATAGTTGCAGTGTGCGACAGTTAGCTCAATGTTAATACATAGAGTGAGTAACATTGTGTAAATTTATAACTGTATTTGTAATACATTTGTATAAAAATAAACACTTCACTGTCCTGTTGTAGTACACATTTTCACCACCTAGCAATCCATCACTTTCTGCCCTTACAATTGGGTTTTATCTACAGATCTGACTATCTTTTGGGTGTTTGCATTCTTAACCCTTCCATGCGGTGTCACTGATTTTTGGATTAACCAGAATTCAAGAAATAATGATTTGTCGTCTCGTATCTCATATTTGAATGATAATTTATGTATAAAGGACCAATGGGGTATCTATTTTATGTAACTTCATTCATATGTGTGCTCACCACATGTAGCTATTGATCACAGTCTATTCAAGGACACAAAGATGGTAGCTTACACTGTTGTCATAGCACAATTAACATCTTCAACAAGGCTGCTAGCAGTGCAAGGAAATGATTGTTTTCAATCATTCTCACTTGACACTTCAAAATTTGGCCTTCTTTGCGAATTTCTTGCAACATGGTCTGGTTGGTTCAGGATAACTGCAGTTTTTCTTCATGTGTTAATCACAAAACATTGCACAAATATCATGTCTTGCAAGGAAAATTTAATGGTGGGGTGGGAAGGGGTCACAGGGTTATAGGGGGTCACAGGATGGGAGGGGGTCACAGGATGGGAGGGGGTCACAGGATGGGAGGGGGTCACAGGGTGATAGGGGGTCACGGGATGGGAGGAGTCACACATCCACCAGTAGTCTCCAGAGAAGCACACGTTTCACCGTGTTTGAAAATGATAAACTACTGCTGGATTTTTAACTGGGCTGTCAAAATGTGTGTAATTGTAATTAAGTTGTGTTTTGTCACTGACCCCCTTTCCCCCAGCCACTGAATAGGCCAGTATCAAATATTTATAGGTGGTGTTTTTTTTCAGTGGATGCTTGTCAAACAGGAGATTGATCTTCCCTTAACCCAGCGAGTTGTATCTCCTGATACAGTTATTGCTGTTCAGTTTACTACCTGTACCACTGTTTTGCTATCATCAACTCGTGGCATTCATTTGTGTTGACTGTGTTTTTGCCATCCTCAACATTTTGGTTCAGTATTATACGTTTTATAGTGAAATAAGGAGACAGAAGCAAAGGTGTTGATTATGGACGTACACCGTTTCAGAGATTTCCTGTGGTTTCTTATGTGACATGTGGCCCAGTGAGGTTTGGCTTGTCATGTTAAGTGTCAAGTACAGCAGTTGTCTTCATTGATTGTTTTGGCAGCTTTGTACTTTTCAGCTGTTGGCACAAGTTTTTAGTATATGAATGTCAGATTGACACGGTTTAGAGGGCAGAAATCCCTGTTCTTCATTTGAAGTAGTATATTTCAAATAGATCTATAAATCTGTCTGTCCAATGTATCGTGTGCGGAACAAAACAGTTTTAACAACTTTACAGGTTGCATGTTTTGTTATTAGGAATCAGCCAGTGGTAGTAATCATTAGCAGGGAGTTAGCCAAGTCTGTAGTGCGTCGTCCCACTTTGCAGTCAAGGGTGTGGGAACCAGTCAACTTCAAAGGTGGTTCTGGGTTGGAACACATGCCATCACAACTTTGCAAATAATGGCTGTTAACAATTTGAATAATTAATTTACCTTTTGAACATTTCACATGCGCAACATATTGCGAACATTAATTCAGAATCATTAATTGCAATTTGGCAGGTAGTAAACCTTCAACTTATTTATTCCAGTAATAAAAAAGGACATGGACATTGTAGATGGTCATACCTTGAAAAACATTGTATTAAAAATGAGTAACATATTACTTATTATTAAGGAACATGTGCTAAGTAACAGTGTTTGTGATACTTTTCTGTCAAAGTTTCACACTGAAGTAACTAAACACAGAAAGGCAGTTTTGTTCATGAAGACAGCTGTGACATCTGGTCTAAGTAGATACCCACCCTTTGTCACCCTCCATGTCGCTCCCTTGTCACTTAGGTATTTCCTCTCTTGAGACATTCCAGGCTGTGTGTAAGGCTGGTGGAGAGATGGCCGTATCTGCCAACAGATAATGTATCATACATGTTGTTCTAGGTATACACCAACTGGCGCTGATTTGTGGTTCTAGTTGGCATAAAAAAATCAATGGTGACAATTCAGCTTTGTTATTATGATTAAGAATTTTCCGCATCAACTGAAGCATGGAAAATGAAACTTGTCACAATGTAACACACCGACTAGTTGGTTGTTGTGTGCCTAGCTTTACAGGTATGGTGGTATGAAAGAGCTGTTTGGGCAGTCACCGATAAGTTTCTGTTATAGTTGCCTTGTTATGGTAGTGTCACTGCTAAAGGCACAGAGTTGTACAGTTAGATACAGTCATTGCAGATATGTACTCTGGCAGTTTGTACATAAAACGTACCACTTCCTCAAATACAAGTTATTCACCCTTGGTATAACGGGCGGTTGGTAAATTCACAAAGTCTGAAAATATATTAAGCATAACATGGGGCGTTTTGTCATGACCAATTTAACAATTCCCACATATCGCGTGGGCCAGGGGGAATTAATAACTACATTGGTGCCATGCCACATATTGGTGGGGGGAGGGTGAGGGTTAAATACATGCTAAAAAACGATTTTTTGGACTTTACAAACTTGTGAGATCTCCCCTTGTTTAGCCTAAACAACGTTGGCTTCCAGTAACCAGTTTGTATCAATTTAGACTTATCTGTCATTTAGAGAGGTTAGGTCTTTAACATACAATATTTCAAGCATAAACCATGGATGGTTTCGTGCCTACTAAACTTAACCATGTTGTAAGCTAACAAACAAAAACAGAATCTAATTTGTAAAAATTCAGATTTTCTATATTTGAATAAAAGTACCACCATTGAGGTAATTGTTTGAACAGAATTGTGGAGGTCTTATGATTAATTAGTCCATCTGTGTCTTGTTGCCCATGTTTGAAGCAAGAATCTAGTAATAAATAGTCAAGTTTTTGTGATATATCAAGAAGGTTGTCTCAACCTAAATAAGAGATAACTACTATTTTCTCAAAATGAATAAGAAACTATGATCAAGTTAGCACTATTGACCCCATACACCAGCACACTGGGATAGTCAGGAAGCAACACCTGTGTCTCACCACTCTCACCTGCCCATTATTCTTACCTGGCTATTGTAGCAGTAACTCAGTGGTGTTGTTACTGTGGTATTGGGTGGTACCAGCAGAGAACGCAAACTATCCACAATCTCACAGGCTCATGGCAAGGAATGCACAAGGTGGAATTTATCAAAGGTTGTCAGGCTAGGTACGGTGTTGCCAATGCCATATTTTGTTGTGTTATGCAATTAGAGGTTTAAATGTGCTGTAAATACTGTATGGATAATTCTCTGTACATGTGATGATTTCTTGCAAACTTTTCATGTGGTATTTATGCAACTATGCAGCACTGCCAGCACTTCTATATGGGGGGAATTGGATCACCCCTTTGGCATAGATTTTTAATTTTTTGCATATAACCTGTTGTGCCACTACTTGGTAGCACACCTGGGGCGGAAGTACTCGGTACACGAATACATTTTTGAAGTGCTCGTACTCATAAAACTTATTGGTCGTGGACTCGTACTTAGATTTTACGAGTACATCTGGGTATTTTCTCAATGTATACTGAGGAAAATATATTTATTTGTAGTTATAAAATTTTACTTTCCTGAAATATTTAATTGTTCAACTATTTTTTTAATACTGTTATTTCTGGTAGAATACCACCTTACCATCCCTACACATAGTACACCCTCATTCTCTGATGACCATGACTATGATACCCAAACATTACAACAGGCAGCATCTTTTCCCAGTCAGAAACATCCTGTTAAGTAAACAATAATTGTAGGCTATCAGTTCAGATCATAAACCTGTTTGTTTAATTAAGCCACCAGGATGTCCATAAAGAGCCAATTAGCAGTTAACCCACCAGTTAGACAGGAAATGCCTTTGATGTAGTCTGGAGACCATGTCTTGGCACTGGCTGACAGTGCTAACTGCTAAAAACAAGAACTGCCAGTCTTCCTCTGTAGAAGTTTGAGGTGGCTCAAGTCAGACTGTCCCTACACTAGTATAATTTGATGCCAGCAGCCTTGCTAAAAAGTCCAAGAGATTTTGAGCCTGTTATATGGGCATGTGCTCACCCTCTCAAAACCAGTAGTCTACGATCAGAAAATATAAATTGCAAACTTCTAATATCAGTCAGCAAAATTGATCAACTGCCATTGCATATTCACTTGTGCTGAGTTATATAAATTAGATTAATTAATAAGTTAAAAATATGTTATTATTTAATATTTGTAAAAAAAAATGCATTTGTACTTTTACTCGTACTCGTGAGAATGTACTCGTACTCATCTATCATCAAAGTACTCATACTCATGAACATGTACTTGCCCCCCCCCCCCCCGGTCTGCTTGATAGTGCTCAGTGACACCTTATGGGTGACCCCACTAGTCCCACCAGGTCTGTCTTCACACAGTCCTCCCAACTCAGTTAGTTCCTTCTACCTGCTCTACACAGATGGGCAGAAGTATCATCTTGATTGTCCATTTACTGTTTCTCACCAAACAGTCAGTGACCTGAACATTGTCTGAGTTGTATTACAGTCGTGTGTCAGACAGTAAGTCTGATTTGGAAGGCAGACCAGGCACGGATGGCAGTGCGTGTGTGTGTTGGGATGAGATGCCATGAGACGATACTGAATATTTTATAGTTTGGAGAAAGGCTTGGGCAGATCTAGAAAGAAGGAAAGTGAAGTTCCTTAGGACTGGCAGAAACCAGATGCTGATGTAGCCAAGCCAAAAGAAGAATGGTGTGAATCGTGTGAGCATTAAGAGTATCGTTGCAACATCTTGTAGACAAAATACCATTAATCAGCATTTCATTTTCACGATTTAGTGGTCTTTGATGGTGTGTCAAATTTGTCGCTGGGAGGCAGATATGTCTACAGGTGAGTATTGTTTTCTCACATTGAAATGGAAGCTAGAAGTCATTCAAGCCATCCATACTGTGAGCAACGTTTTAAAACTTCATACCGAAATATCTTGTCACCAACCTGCATTTGAACTGAAGTCTCATCAAGTTGTACATTTTCCTTTAAAAATTCAGCACAGAAGATGCTGCATGTTGCATAGCAATACCATTTTCGATTAGACAGCTGTGGTGGATTTGGGGACATTTTCAGGCATCCAGAACCCCCTGAGTCCTTACAGTACACACAGGACAAGAGAAGGCTCTGCCCCCACCCCCACCACACCCCACCCTCTCAGTTATGTCTAATGGATGAAGCCTGAGGAAATCCACTCATCCAGCGATTGATTTATCTGTTGGCAGCGACAGGCGGACATGTTAGCACCATAGCCCTGCGAGCAGTCACTTCTCCTGCCAGTGCCATTGATGTACTAGTCGTGTGTACACTAGTCGGCCCACCGCCACAGCTTTCATGCCAGTCCACTATTTGTTGCCGTGTAATTGCTGTCATGGCCGAGTGTTTTTCTTCCGACAAAGTGTCTGGGGTAGGCAGATGTTTGTTGCATTTCTTTCTGATTGCCACTAACAAAGCATACGCTTAAGTTAGATCGTCGCCAGATTTCAGCATAAGAATGGCTATTTTCAGAGCCACTTACATACAATGGAGTTGCAATTGTATTGGTTTGACTTAAAGCAAGATTTTCTATTCTGTTACTATGAATCAGCTAAGGTGGTAATTATTGGCAGGAAGTTCACTGAATCAGTTGTACTATGTCCCATTTTGTGGTCAGGAGTGTGGGAACCAACCAGATTCAAAGGTATTTGCAGGTAGGGATGTCTGCCTCCAGTATAAGTTCTATTATTGCAGCCGGTTTTAAGACAACTGACATGTTTGCCTGCCATTATATAATGTGTATGCGTGCGATGACATAATAAATAGTTTCATCATCTGGTAATTTTGAACCATGATTGCATCATGATGTAAAGAAATAGTGATTGCAAATCAGAACTGCACGACAGTATTGGGCAACGCATGTCAGTATTGGACAACACACATCAGTATTGAACAACACACATCAGTATTGGACAACACATGTTGCATGCATGTGTACAATAATATACACATTTGGTCTATATTGCCATGTCTATGTTTGACTTGGCTGTCAGTTCACCAGATGACAAATTAGTGTCTTAATCAGTCATCTGTCAGGCCAGGCCAGCCCTTGCAGGCAATACTTGAATGGCCTTAGTGGACTTGAGAGCTGATAAATAAAATGGTTGGGTAGACAGGTGGATGTGATCTTTTAATGCCTCATGGACCAGTTAGTACTGGAAGCTGTGTGCTGTAGCTAGTGTGACAGGGGCTGGATTGGGTTACCTAGCTGACAATGCTGAACCATGTCCAGGTAACTGAGGCTTCTTTCAATACAACTCAGTATTAGTCACATATTCCGTGATGCCGGTATTTTTGGGCTGGGTGTATTTACTCCGGAGCGCAGTGGTGCAGTGTGTAGAGCTTCGGACTCTTGACCGAGAGAACCCTGGTTTGAATCCTGTGCTGCGATGTCGAACCTTGGGCAAGGTCATTCATTGTATGTTGCTGCAGTTCGTTCAGCTGTGTGAATGAGTATCTGGCTATAGACAGTGGTGGATATTTGTGTACATGTAGTCTTTGCGCATTAATTGCAGCGTGGTTGGATGCCTTCAAGAGAAGTTGAAATGGCATTCAAAGCATTCAAAGCACTTTGAGCAGTACTGAGGATACTGCGCTATACAAGAGCTTACCTTTAACTTACCCTTAGATAGACAGACATACATTATGGGTTATAGATTAAAGTCTGCTTCTATGTGAGTTTTCGTCAGGTTTTGTCCTATTACTTGTGCATGATCTTTTTATACATGTTTAGACCCCAGAAATAAGGGCAATACATCGCACTGTGTAAGAACTTACCTTTTACCTTTATATGTGTGTCAGAACTATCAACCATGAAGCACCTGTATAACGTAACCTACCTGTGTGTCGGGTGACGCACCCATGTGTCAGGTAACATACCTGCATATCAGGTAACATACCTGCAAGGGTTCATTCATGAAACATGTTACTGTTTATTACCTGCAAATACCTATTATGTGCCCCTTTGTGATTGAGCAGATATGTGTCATTGTTTCGTTGACACTGGATGTCACCTTCTTATAAGGCGTGCCACCTTGTCAAGGAGCATGTCACCTTATCCCAACATGTACTGCCAGCAAGGCATTTATCATAGCTGTAATTATGTTTTCAAAACTGGATTGATTTCTTTGATGTGCTCGTGTTTCCTGGCCGACCTACTCGAAGATGTGATACCAACTAAGGATTGCTTAGGTGCAGACGTTATCACAAATGTAAGGGCCAATAAAGTGGAACTAAAGCAATAGATATTTATGGTTTTATAAATTACTTGTCCATATGTCTTTAGGCAAATTAAGGCTGATTATAACAAAGGAGGTTAAAATAAAAAATATTATCTTGAAAGATGGCTTTATTCAAAATATATTAGAACGCATTTTTACCTGTGTTAGTCATATGATGAAAGACAGAACCATGTGTTTAGATAATTGTAATAATAATAATAGGGTGTAGCGAATCACACAGGTGTGTGACTGAATAATGGACAGACTGGAGCCTGTGGCCTTTGTGGTTTGGTTTCTCAAAAAACAAGTTGTTGATCAGGTTTGTCCTTTGTTGTACTGTTCTAGCAGTTTCTGCATTATCAAGTAACATAAGGGTTCTTTCTGTAGCACTTTGTTATGTAACAATATTTTTTAAACAAACAATTCAACCCATTGCTGAACATGTGATGATGTCTGTTCCATTAGGTAATTATTAGCAGGAAATTCACCAAATCAGTTGTGCTTAGTCCCATTTTGGTGAGGAGTATAGTAATGAGCCAACTTCAACTAGTGGCAGTAAACTGTAAATAACCATATTAATGTGCATTCAAATGCCTCTGTGAAATTGTAAATGCATTTTGCATTTGAATGCCATCCACAAACATTTGATTTGTCAAATGCAAATCAAATGCAGGCGTAATTTTTTACAGATGTGTTCATGTGGTTAGACTGGTATGTATTATGTAGTAGGAACAATAACCATGTACTGCTATTAAATAAATTAATAATGTGTTGTCTACATTACATTGTTTCTCCAAGGAAAACAAAACATTAAATTAATTCAAATGTATTTGCAAATGTGTAACCAAAGCATTTGCATTTGAATGCCACCCTAAAACATTTGCATTTGAATGCATTCCTGGAAAATGGCATTTGCATTTGAATTAAGTGAAACATTTGCATTTACTTTGACATGCATTTGTTAACAAGCCTACCTAGGTGTAACCAGAGCTAAATAACACATTTAATCATATTATGTAACATGTCAATGTTGGTACTAAATAGGTTAAATTTCTCACAAAAACAAACTGAATCACTGAAACGAAGTGAGCAGAATATAAAAAGTACCAGTGTGCCGAGAGAGTGACAGAAGGTGGTGATAGGTCAAGACACTTGTCGAGAGAGTAGAAGAAATCAAATTATGTAACAAATCAAATGATGTCCCCCAAAATCACAAGTGATCAAAGGGGAAAACTAACAAATTTGTAATTTTTTCAAGCATGTAGCAACTTGCCACATAAATAATCTATAGAATACGACACTGTAATGTGTGAGCCGTAGAATGTGATATCACTGTAACATGTACGCCAGAGTCATCAAGTAACAGACCTCTTCTCAAGCTTTTGAAGTTGGCCTGGTTCTTTAATGTTACCAGACCGGTCATTTAGAGTTCTTTGGTGACACAAATGTATCTAGTTGACAGTGACTTTTCTCCAGCAATGGGTCTTAATTCAAAGTTCAAGACAGAAACCTACTTCAAAGCTGGCTTTCTAAATAATGGATTCTACTGAGTGACATGGGGAATTGAAGGGGTAACAACTGATTAACATTGATCAAGTGAGCTGATGTGTGGTTCTACTGGGTCAGATGTGTTCTATAAATATATTAAAGCAATACTGTCTGTCCTATTACCTGCAATCAACCATGGGTGGTAATTATTAGAAGGAAGTTTGTTCAATCACTTATGCTCCATCGGGACTGAGGAGTGTGGGAACCAGCCAACTTCAAAGGTATTTGCTGGTAGGGACACTTGCCTCCACAATAACTGTAAATAGCATGTTTACAATTTGAATGTTTTCTTTACCGTTTGAATGCTTAACTGGCGCAACAGTCAAAATACAAAGAATGACTCTGGCTTATTAAATGTACTTTGGCAGATGGTATACCATTGAGTATTATATTAAACATGGGGAACTAACAACCTCAGTTTAACGTCACTTGTATCACACTTGTAAAATACTCATATTTTTGAATTAATTATGTATGAAACTATGAATACCACAGAAGCTGAAGAGAAACGTGTAATTCTCAAGTGCATGTAAAAAGTACCCTGGTCCCAAACCGCATAACTGATTCAATTTGAAGTGGGTTGTTGGAACGATTGATTTATCTGCAGAAATAATGGACTGGTTATGTACCAGAAAAAGAGGGTATGTGACCTTATGTGGCGTAATGGAGGAGACATAATGAGGGCAGTTATAGGAGTTCCTTGTTGGCTTGAAGCTGTGCACACAAAGGTCTCACTATTGACCATGTGAGGGGAGGGGGTCAATGCACTTCTCTTGTAGGAGTAGCTAGCTACAGGTGCTCAGTGAGCACAGTTGTCAGAGTGGGGTAGTTAAGGCCCATTTACACGAACAACTAGTTGGCGGACTAGTTGGCCAACTCGGTGTTGTCCAACTAGTCCGAAAAAATTTTCGTGTGCATTTACACATGTGACATGTCTCGACACAGCGAACAACTGCGACCTTGACCTCGACTGCGACTGCTTACGATTTTTTGCTGAAACAACGATTACAGTTCTCAGATGTTATTTATTTCGCTTAAAACCATTGCCTGCAGTACCTGGTAGTCTAGCCTAGGCTAGGGTCGCCAAGTTAGGCGTTAATTAACTTCAACAGATAGTGCATCGAGTGATCGACCCGCATGGACCTGGGACTCGGGTCGGGACAGCAGTAAATATCGCAACAAATTTACGTAAAATCTAGAATACACATTAACTTGTTGTGCTAAGGACGTCGCAGTCTTCTACTATTCGTCGTTGTTTTGTCATGCAAGTGTAGATCCTAGAGCGTATATTTCGCAAACTTTTATTATGTTTGTTATTCCGATCAACTTCTAATTCGAAGTGGAAGAAAAAATGGCGGACGAAATGTTTACAAGTATATGAATCCGCCGTTGACCTATCAACGTCATCACTGTATTGCGCGCTGATTGGATAATTAGGCACAACTCCGAACAACTAGTCGGTCAGATTGGAGCTAGCCCCAATTTGGACGACGCCATGACAAATCGTGCCTAAACCAATGCGTACACGAGCAACTAGTTGGCAGACTAGTTCGCCAACTTGGTGTTGCCCAACAAGTCCGCCAACTAGTTGTTCGTGTAAATAGGCCTTTAGTGCATAGGAGGGGGGTAGTTAGTGTGTGAGTAGGGTGGTGATTCAGGTACAGTAATTGATGTCTGAGTGGGGTAGTTAGTGTTAGGTAAGGAGTTAGTGTCTGGTGTGAGGTGGGGTTGTTAGTATTGGGTAGGGTAGTTAGTGTATGTGAGGTGTGGTTGTTAGTATCTAGATGGGGTTCTTAGTGTTGGGGGTAGTGTAGTGTGGCATGACAGTTAGTGTCTAGCAAAAGTAGTTACTATTGGGAGTTCAAAGTAGTTAGTATCTTACTGTTGGGTGGCATTGTTACTGTCGTGGTAGGGTAGTTAATATCAGGGTGAGGTAGTCAGTGTCAGTTCAGTCAGTAGTAAACCATAGATCTGAGCCCCATTCAGAGTTTGTGGGTTTTTTGGGGCAGCTAGAAAACCCCTGCCATTATATTGTCTATATCTGAGTATGGTGGCTGCACCTGTCTTACTGCTTCTGGGGCCAACCAACCATCAGTGCACTATTAGGACCAATATTCCAGTTTGAAACTGACTAGAAAATAGTGGTCTGAACCCAGGGAAGAACAGATTGACTCAGCTGTAAGGTCAACGTATCTATGGTCAATTTGGAAGGTCAACCGCCACAGCCATAGTCCCTGTGGGGTTGACAAGTAGACACTGTTTGAGTGTGTAATCTCATTCCAGTTGACAAACACCGAAGGAAGAATAGGAGATTATATGTACAGATTTCATAGTGACTATGTTTCATTTTGTCATTGCTATCACGTAATTGATTTTGAACTTGTGGTGAAGTGGGAACAAAACAGAAGTCAACGTTTTTTATTGTAACATCTTTTTTGTATATAGTACGAACTGTGTCTGTTGTTGATCTCTTGACTGCTCTGATGTGGTTTTATAAACCACAATTGTTTATGTAATTTGTCCCTTATCAGTATATATATATATATATATATATATATGCTACATAACTTGATTTTATGATAAAAGTTAAAAGTATCATGATTAAAACAAACAAACATGACACTTTGTTAGTACGTCATATGTAATTGAATTAGTGAATAATTCTGACAGAAAGACACTAAACAGTATACCCACAACTATGATACTTCAACACTGTTGTGTCTGTGCCATACCAATATATACATTTGTTGCTTATTTCCGTATCTATAAGAGGGATGGTTTTCTCAATATTTTGAGGTTGGTGGTAAAATGTGTAGCTGTTGTTGGCATCCACTTGACAGGTGAATAACCAAACCAGCTGGTAGAGATAGCATCAGCAATATCTCCTGTAATTACCTGTCAGTGTGCTACTGCCAAGATGGAGAGGGAGATGGGGAGGGGAATGGAGGAAAATGGACCGTAAATAGGGTGAGAAGGAGAGATGAGGAGCGTGTCCTGAGAGGGTAGTCTAGGGGGGTACAAACCTCCACTGGTAACCAAACTAAATGGTGTAGGCCCATTCAAAAAGTCTACGGGCATGCAAAATTCCAATGGTCTAGGCCCCAGCCCCCCGTAGACATGCCTGTGGAGATGGAAACAATGTATAGAAAGAAAGGGGAAGTGAAGAAACAAGTGTTGATGGAGGGGGAGAGTATAAGAGACAGATAGGAGGAAAGGAGGAGGGGAGAGTGTAAGAAACAGATAGGAGGAAAGGAGGGAGGGGAGAGTAAGAGACAGATAGGAGGAAAGGAGGGAGGGACAGTGTAAGAGACAGATAGGAGGAAAGGAGGAGGGGAGAGTGTAAGAAACAGATAGGAGGAAAGGAGGGAGGGGAGAGTAAGAGACAGATAGGAGGAAAGGAGGGAGGGACAGTGTAAGAGACAGATAGGAGGAAAGGAGGGAGGGGAGAGTGTAAGAGACAGATAGGAGGAAAGGAGGGAGGGGAGATTGTAAGAGACAGGTAGGAGGAAAGGAGAGAGGGGAGAGTGTAAGACAGATAGGAGGAAAGGAGAGAGGGGGAGAGTGAGATACAGGGGAAAGGAGAGGGGGAGAGTAAGAGACAGATAGGAGGAAAGGAGGGAGGGAGAGTGTAAGAGACAGATAAGAGGAAAGGAGGGAGGGGAGAGTGTAAGAGACAGATAGGAGGAAAGGAGGGAGGGGAGAGTGTAAGAAACAGATAGGAGGAAAGGAGAGAGGGGAGAGTGTAAGAGACAGATAGGAGGAAAGGAGAGAGGGGGAGAGTGAGATACAGGGGAAAGGAGAGGGGGAGAGTAAGAGACAGATAGGAGGAAAGGAGGGAGGGAGAGTGTAAGAGACAGATAAGAGGAAAGGAGGGAGGGGAGAGTGTAAGAGACAGATAGGAGGAAAGGAGGGAGGGGAGAGTGTAAGAAACAGATAGGAGGAAAGGAGAGAGGGGAGAGTGTAAGAGACAGATAGGAGGAAAGGAGGGAGGGGGAGAGTGAGATACAGGGGAAAGGAGAGGGGGAGAGTATAAGAGCAGGAGGAAAAGGAGAGAGGGGTAGATACCGGGAAGGAGAGAGAGAGAGAGTGGGCAAGAGATATAGAAAGATGGGGGGGGACATTGCAGCCAAATAGGAGGATTGGCAAAGTGCCATCCATCCCTTCCCAGAGAGATGGGCCAGATTTGGGAAATGCCAAGTGGGAATCCTGCAACTGCATTATCAGGGCTACACTGTTTATATAAGTACACAGGATGCCTTATCCCCAGACAGTGTCTATGTGACTGTCTAATGGGGAACACTTGGCAGGCAATTGACTTATATCTCAGACAAACATAATCACCATGCTACACCCATTAAAATGTTTTGGCAGACTTTTTATTAGGTAAAACAAACTGTTCTTCTTGTATTGATTGACATTTTTCATATGGTCCCTCTGAAGTCTATTTTGGTGCCAAGTAGCTGCTGTGTTTATCTGCAGTATTATATGTGGTATTATCTATAAACATTACTACTTACCTCAAGTGGGTGATGGAAGGCTGACCAGATTATGTAATTTCATAATTTAGATTATCAATTTTATTAAATACAATAATGCATGAAATCATGAATTGCTTATCTAGCATCAATGTCAGTTTTTCATTGTCGTTAAAGTCCATGACTAATAAATTCTTCTGATTTAAAACTCCCTCAATTTGTTTTTTTGCTGTTCTTGGTTCAGGCACATTTCTTGGAAATCTTACCCATCTGATCTGATCAGAATTATGGGACAAATGACAACAATATATCCAGTTCTATATAGTATATCAAGGTTATTCCCACTTTGTCAGGTTGCCCGATCTACTGATCAAAGTGATTCTTAAAAAAGTTGTTTTAATAAATTGAGGATAATTTAAAACTTGAATCTGTTGCTAACGGGTTGTCGCATATGTTCACAAAGTCTCCAAAATGTAAAGCATTATTTATAGGTGGGTGGGGATTGGATATCACCCCTTTTTATGGGAGGGGGTAATAAATTGCCACAATGTCATGACCTACAGAGTAGAACATATATTAATGCACCCTGATGCTATAGTGGATATCAGAATCAGGTGGGTAATATTTTAGGAATCATCCATTGATTCTGGTGGCAATTGCCTGTGTTTTTGGAAGCCATTTTGTATTGCTCAAAATCCTACATCGGGTATTGGTGGGGGGTGGGGGTGGTTTGAAACAATTTGGCATGCATTAATTTTTTTACTTTTGATGCGGCCCCTCAGGGCTGTGTCTGCCAGGGAATGTTCCAGGTGCAGTAAAAGTAATTAGTAACCTGAGATATCAGTCTGACTTGTGACCTCATTGTTCAGACCAGGCAGGTCTTGCCAATCAGTCATGTGCAAGATTTGATACAAATGATGTAATGTAGGGACACTTGCCATTTTGTATACTTAACATGTCACTGGCTATGTTTATTTATTTAAAGGGCCTGTTGGATATGTGTCTCATTGCGTGTAAATAATCATGTTATTAACAAAATGACTAATAACACGAGATCACATGCTTTCAAGTATCAACTCTGTGTGACCTGCCGTGGTTGGATCTTTGCCACAGAAACTGTTTGAAAGATTTCCCTTTGTTTTAATATCTTCTTCCCATTAATCCCTGGTAGGTTGGAATATGTGTCATTTGGTGTATTCCACCCTCTGGATGATATGTTGGGATCTGTGTCATCTGGTGTATTCCACCCTCTGGATGATATGTTAGGATCTGTATCATCTGGTGTATTCCACCCTCTGGATGGTATGTTGGGATCTTTGTCATCTGGTGTATTCCACCCTCCGGATGGTATGTTGGTATCTGTGTCATCTGGTGTATTCCACCCTCCGGATGATATGTTGGGATCTGTGTCATCTGGTGTATTCCACCCTCTGGATGGTATGTTGGGATCTGTGTCATCTGGTGTATTCCACCCTCTGGATGATATGTTGGGATCTGTGTCATCTGGTGTATTCCACCCTCTGGATGATATGTTGGGATCTGTGTCATCTGGTGTATTCCACCCTCCGGATGATATGTTGGGATCTGTGTCGTCTGGTGTATTCCACCCTCTGGATGGTATGTTGGGATCTGTGTCATCTGGTGTATTCCACCATCTGGATGGTATGTTGGGATCTGTGTCATCTGGTGTATTCCACCCTCTGGATGATATGTTGGGATCTGTGTCATCTGGTGTATTCCACCCTCTGGGTGATTCTTCGTCTATCCAGTGGACAGTTTCAGTAACATTCTTATCACCTCATAAGCCAGAGTTTCCTCTTTAAAATATATTTCACTCCGTAAAGGTAATCTTGTATAGTGAAAACTATCAACGCCAGGACTCGCCACCAGGAAGTTTCACGGGTGTGACATGGAAATAGTGTCCTTAGTCATATAGCAGCGGTTTTTGCATTTTTTTAAAGTTCCTTAAAATTAACAGCGGATTCTGTTTAATGATGGATTTTTCTTGTGAGCTCCTTGTCTTTGTTAAATGGTCTCCTGGGTTTGAACCAGTCGGCTGTTGATACCTGTCGTTTTGAGATCTCGCTTGACTGTGTCGCCCATCTTAATTCTGATCTCCCTCTTCTGCTACCACCCTCTTCTGTTTTCATGCTCTCCTTGTCAACATCTCCCTCAGTGCCAGGAGGTATTGCCTGGGTGTCAATACTGCCAAAGTTCTCCTTTCTTCACATCTTACTTCCATCCCATCTCTCTTTGTTCTCTAGCCGAGCTGTCGGAGTATCAAGACTCCCACGGCGGGTTTGATTGCAATGTATCGTAACACACGTCTAGAGGATGCGTTATTAATTAATAGGTATTCCGAAGTGGGTGAAAATGTCTGCGGTGAAAACGGCAGCAGAAGCCCGGTTTTGCGTCGTGTTCCACAGTCGCTATCAAATAAACAAAATCTTTCACAATAATAAAACTTACTCCCACTGATACTTATGTTATTGCACTGTTGTTCAGTGATCATTAAATGTCATAAGTCTGCTTACTTCTTTTTTGATGATTTGTTTATTTTTAAAAGGTATCTAGTGGCACTATTTAAAAATAGCTTTGGTGGGTTTGAAAAATAACTTTGGAATACCTATAATTAATGACAAGAAGCCTATTCAAACATTTTAAAGGTGCCCGTTTTTGTAAGTAATGTTTTTTAAGAATTGTGTCTGCTGTCAACAAGCCAGGCAGTGTTTCAGCATCCAAGCTGCGGGACTGTACAGTAGCTGTGTGCTCGGGATGATTTCTTTCTATGTATATTTCCTTAGTTTATGAAAATACAAGCTGCTTCCTTGGCTTGAAACTGATGAAGGAAATTGACATTTGGTGTCTCAAATTCTTCCACAAGGAGGGTGAATTCTAGGGGTGTAGGAGTTTTTTCACCCAGAACATTTCCTCCATTGTTTTCTAGTGAGTATGAATAATAATTGATCCGTTGATCCATTGACGACCTATTATTGCAATTTGATTTGTGTACATGTACAGTTAGTATTAGGTTCATTTTGTATCTATTTATTTATACTGATATTTATTACTTAGCAAAGAAATATTAAGAAATGTTTCCTTGATGAGGTTATTTATAAAATATATATAATAAACATACAAATATATATATAAATACAAATATATATATATAAATAATAAATATAATAAACATACAAATATATATAAATATAATAAACATAAAGAGAGCGAAATGTCAACCCATTCATTTTAGTAGGGACAAGAGGGTGTAAAATGTTCTGGGAAATGGGACAAATTATTATCCCCCCTCCGTCTAATGCTCTTGTCTGAACTCACTCCACCACTTATTGCCAAGGAATGTAGCGTCCAGATACGTTATCACCGATTATGTTATGTGTAGCATAAACAGACTTGTATATAATACTGACTATGCACTGTATGGGTACTACCACACGTGGGAGGTTTATATGTGTATCTATGTAGGTATTATTAACTTACCGGTTGACCCCATTAACCTTTGACCTGTGTGTTGACCTCATTGACCTATGGGGGGACATCATATCTGTTTTGGTATTTTTTAAATTGAATTTATGACAACAACAAATAAAGTTCTATTCATATCATAAGTTGAATTATGCCGACACATTTGACTATGTGACTGACTGTTTTTTACATAGAGACAGTGTGAAGCATTCAGCCATGCACAATGACTATTCGTACGTAAATATCCATCACTGTCTATAGCCAAGTAGTATTCAGTCATACAGATGAGTGAACTGGAGCAATGTAGAGTGAACGAACTTGTTCAAGGTTTGAAACGGCAGCACAGGATTTGAACCTGGGTTCTCTCGATTGAGAGGTCTGATGTTCTGGCCACTTCATCACTGCAGATTTCACTTGTGGCAGTGCATATGTAACAACCTACACACAATGTGGAAGATATTGTTCATGGCTACAAGGTTACATTTTAACAGCAAGAACTAAACTTACACTGGAGCCGTATTTGAAACTTGCAATGTTTCGATCCGTCTACAGCGGATATTGATCACGTACTGACGGGCTCAGATTTTAGCAGAATAAGCCATATTTAAGTTGTCAACACAAAGACTATTTGTCACATGACATCAGTGTGTGATCAAGATCCCTTGTAGATGGATCAAAACGTTGCAGGTTTCAAATACAGCTACAATGTAAGTTTAGTTCTTGCTGTTAAGAACATCAATGTACAGAAAAACTTACTCTGAGATTTAGATCTGTAAATATTAGCTTAAGACATTGTTATTACATTAAACTTTGGGAAAAGACCCTGGTGGTTCAGCAGGGTATATGTGTGACTGGAGAGGAGGTGAGTGTTTGTTTACTGCGCAATCAGACATCTGATAGGGCACCTGGTCTGAGAGAGGTGTCTGTGTCATACTGAGCAAACTCTGCCATGTATACACACAGTAATCTGCTAATAACACTCAGTCAGGGCTTCAATTGTGAACCATTTTATTCTTATGATGCTGGCTTGTCTTGGGGTTGATTACCACTTTCTGATTGTGCTGATGATATGTCAGTTCAGATTAACTGTGTCTCTCAAAGCAGTGTCTTGTTATTCTCACCAGTATGTCATTATTCTCACCTTGTGCATTATGAGAAATGTGTGTGTAGGGATTACTCTTGTTAGAATTCAGTTTGTAGCAGTTGGTGAAATTTATTAGTAGGGATTATTTTTCTGTTTAAACTAAGGTTATGAATATGGTATCAAATTTACACAAAAAGGTAATTACAACAGCGGTATCATGAGTGGCCCAGATTGTACTTATCGTACTTTGAGTTGTTATCACCTCTCTGACTGTATGACTTGTCATGTGTTTGGTGATAACAAATGGTTAGTTATATGAAAGAATTTTCGTTCTGCGTTGCATTTCTGACTCATTACTTCAACTCTAATTAATTAGGAAAAATCTTTAAAAGCAAACTTTTTAAATACAACCTGAACGCACATGTGCATGGATTGGGAATAGTAATCTGCTTTGTGAATCGGTCCCTAGAGGTGCTCCACATCCTCTGTGTAGGGCGGTAACACAGGAATGGTCATCTGGGATGATTGAAAACATTACCGTACTCGTACGGTGCAAACAAATGGAATTGATAACCAAGGTAAATGCAGCGTTCATTATAATTAATTTCAACATACTTTTGTTGTGTGGAATTTATAAGCATGCGTCCGTGGGATGCAACGGTTGTTTGTATGCATCCAGATATGGTTTTGTGTGTATGGGATGCGGGATCTTGCATCATGTAAACCCTTGGGCAAGGTCCCATCTATAACTTCTGAGTTTCCCTTCTCCCAGTCTGCCTGTGGGTGCTTCCTGAGAGTAGTGTTTGTGTGGGATGAGGATTGACAGGAGGGAAATGAGAGGCTGCGGGCTCACTTACAGGGCAGAGGCTGCTCTATACATGGAGACAAGTCTACTACGTCCCTTCCTCGGCATCACTCCCTCGCAGTCCTGGTGGCTGTAATCTCAACTGACAAGTGGCTGCCACCGGGTCTCACTGTCGACAGCTCGACAATGACACGTCCGCACCCGCGCCCAGTTGACACAACCAATATTATTATTAGGGACAGATCTTTTTATGCCAGGCGCTTTTGATTGTGAGATGTGTTTCAATCTGCTCATGTGATGTAAATGTGACAACAAAAGGCAGGACATGAGTTTGTAGGTCTCGTAATGTTTACTTGTTACTGTCGAGTTAATTACTCTGTCAAGTTTTTGCATATATACATCTCAAGTAATGGCTGATAAAACAAGAAGTCCTGTTTCTTCCTCGTTTTTAATGTAATCAAATTTTGTTGATACTACATTAAATATGTTAACTTTAAAGGTAAGCTGTCTGTCAAGTTGTAGTTAATTAGCCTAAAGCAGAGTTCGTAATTTGAATGTTGCGCCCGCGAAATATTAAAATTGTAACAAAATTATTCAATTTGTAAACAGTCATTATTGGCATTTACTGCAGAGGCATATGTCCATGCCCACAAACACCTTTGAAATTGGATTGTTCCCACACTCCTAACTGGAAATTGGGACAAAGTTCAATTGATTCAGTATTGTAAAATCAGCAAATTTTCTGCTATCAATTCCTACACCAAGCCCTGGCTGATTCCAGGTAACTGAACAGATGTACACGTCCACATTTCTGACCGATGAATCTTGTCTGCTGTCATTCTATTGTAGTCATCTGTTAACAACTTTAACACAGCTGATCAATTTTGAGTTTGACCGACCCTTTTTGTTTTGGTATACTACTGTGTTTGGTTTCGAAGGATTTAGATGCAAAAGAAGTTCCCTTGTTGTTATTGGATACATGTCCTCATGTTTTTGCTTGTAGTCCGTAGTATGAGAAATCACCTTGTATGGGTGCTCCTAAGCAATATGCCAATATAGACCTAATAACCTGTGTCTGCTCATGTACTTAGCATTATTAATATGTGACAACCTCAGGTATTCATTGCGTTAATAGTGATCTTTGTCCATGCGTCTCCGGTGTAGAGATTGTCTCTGCAGATGTTATGAATCGTTGCCGTCGCGTCACGTACGTTGTGAACATCAACACCGATTCGATTCGAATCTCGACACATCTGCAACGAATCGATGTCATTGTGTGCGCGGTGCGACTCCTGCCTTCGCTTCTCGTGAACGCTCACTCATGTTTTATCAACAGCACAATTGACCTGCCTCGTGTATTGATTGCGAGTTGGCTCAGACATTAAACTAGTTAGGGAGGGCCTCGAGAGTGGCAGAGTGGCGGTGCGGTCACTGACTGCGCATTCTGTCACCTGTTCAGATGCTGCAAACAAATTGATGGCCAGTGGACTGCTCCTGTTTTATTGGGTCATTAGTGGACAGAACTACTACAGCTGTCTCAGTCTGGTCCAGTGGATAGCTCGTGTTTTACTGGGTCATTGGTGGACAGAACTACTACAGCTGTCTCAGTCTGGTCCAGTGGATAGCCCGTGTTTTACTGGGTCGTTGGTGGACAGAACTACTACAGCTGTTTCAGTCTGGTCCAGTGGATAGCCCATGTTTTACTGGGTCGTTGGTGGACAGAACTACTACAGCTGTCTCAGTCTGGTCCAGTGGATAGCCCGTGTTTTACTGGATCGTTGGTGGACAGAACTACCACAGCTGTCTCAGTCTGGTCCAGTGGATAGCTCGTGTTTTACTGGGTCATTGGTGGACAGAACTACCACAGCTGTCTCAGTCTGGTCCAGTGGATAGCTCGTGTTTTACTGGGTCATTGGTGGACAGAACTACTACAGCTGTCTCAGTCTGGTCCAGAGGATAGCTCGTGTATTACTGGGTCATTGGTGGACAGAACTACCACAGCTGTATCACTCTGGTCCAGTGGATAGCTGGTGTTTTACTGGGTCATTGGTGGACAGAACTACCACAGCTGCCCCAGTCTGGTCCAGAGGATAGCTCATGTTTTACTGGGTCATTGGTGGACAGAACTACTACAGCTGTCTCAGTCTGGTCCAGAGGATAGCTCGTGTATTACTGGGTCATTGGTGGACAGAACTACCACAGCTGTATCACTCTGGTCCAGTGGATAGCTGGTGTTTTACTGGGTCATTGGTGGACAGAACTACCACAGCTGCCCCAGTCTGGTCCAGAGGATAGCTCGTGTTTTACTGGGTCATTGGTGGACAGAACTACCATAGTTGTCTCAGTCTGGTCCAGTGGATAGCCCGTGTTTTACTGGGTCATTGGTGGACAGAACTACTACAGCTGTCTCAGTCTGGCCCAGTGGTGTAGTCAATGAAGCATGTGTACGCAAATTGCATCAAACTGCCTAAAATGCATATGTATGGGCACAAAATGTGGGTCAATGTTCTAGTTGTCCCCAAAATAGAAGGCATCCTGGCCTGTCAGTCAGAGGTGTAGAGTGAACAGTGGAGAGAACCAGGGCATCCTGGCCGGTCAGTCAGAGGTATAGAGTGGACAGTGCAGAGAACCAGGACATCCTGGCCGGTCAGTCAGAGGTGTAGAGTGGACAGTGGAGAGAACCAGGGCATCCTGGCCGGTCAGTCAGAGGTATACCGTATAGAGTGGACAGTGGACAGAACCAGGGCACAGTTTCACTAACATTCTCAACCCGTAAGCCTGACTTTGCTCTTTAAAATCAATTTCGTTCATTATGAGTGATCTTGTGTACAGAAAACTGTCAACACCAGGATGTGCCAGTGGGATGTTTTCGCTGGTGTATCACAGAAATAGTGTCCTCTGTGATATAGCTGCTATTTGCATTTTGAAAAGCTCCTAACATTTAACAACAAATTCTGTTTAATGATGGGTTCTTTCTTTATGAGCTCAACAAATAACTAGGTGAAATGGTCCTCTCATATCTAGCATAGCACAGACATATAAATGGTCCACTCATACCTAGCATAGCAGACATAAATGGTCCTCTTATATCTAGCATACACATATAAATGGTCTTCATATCTAGCATAACACATACATATAAATGGTCCTCTCATATCTACCATAGCACAGACATATAAATGGTGCGCTCATATCTAGCATGGCACAGACATAAACGGTCCTCTCATATCTAGCTAGCACATACATAATGGTCCTCTCATATCTAGCGTAGCACAGACATAAATGGTCCTCTCATATCTAGCACAGCTCATATAAATGGTCCTCTCATATCTAGCATAGCACATACATATAAATGGTCCTTTCATATAAATGCAGTAGATGAAGAGCTTCTTTTATGCAAAAGGAAATATTCTAAAATTAAAGCTTACAAGGATAAGTTTGTTCATCCAAACTGCAAAGCATAATTTATTGACATTGACAAACAATATAAATTAATACAGAAATATGTGATAAATATAAATATTGAACTGTAGGATATAAATCAATCAATAAACAATCAACAAAGTAATACATAAATTTACACTTTTAGCAAAAACGTTTGCTCTGGAATGGGACTCCTACTAGACCAAAAATGGTCACTATCATAGGAAACGTTTTAATAATCTTGTTATAACAATGTGTAAGTCGGATCACTTCATCTTCAAAGCTTCTGCCGTCTGTGCGTTTAGAAATAGGTTAACTAATTTGTTGTCAACAAAACCAAATGGACTTCCCTCGTAATACAATATGTACAGTTTTGTTGAAACCACAACTTTTTTGCGGGCTTGAGATATCTTTGTGTAGATGGTATTGAAACACTGCTTGCCACATCCCACACACAATTTTGCACTTAGGAACCTCGACTGCCTGAGTGATTGCTGCCATTAGGAATATGTCACCTTAAAAACCAGCATTCTTTTCCACCTGTCATGAGTGCAGAATTGTATTGATTGTCATATCATTGTCATACTTTGTCATTGTCATGGAATGGTAGTCGTGTCTTGCGTAGTATTGTCATATCTTGATATTGTGAAGGTACCAGTAGGTCTCAGGGGTGTACCAATACATTGAGGCATCGTGATAGATGATGTAGCAATGCAACCATAGGAAGTAAATTTAGCCATAGCTTAATTTTATTGACAGTGTAATGAACTATTGATAATGACGATATTTGGAAAAACAACTTTGAAGAGTTTCTTGAGCCACTGGAATACTGTTTGCAAAAATGCTTTTTAAATACTATTTTTTATTTGACATTTTATGGACCTACGATCAACAGTCATCGACCAGAGTTTTGCAATAAAACAATGATAATACTAAAACTATCCCTGATAGTCACCCCCTAGTCATGTAGACATTGCAGAAAATAGCTGTGGTGACTTGATGCGGTAAAAACTCTACTTCTCGTAAACAGTAAATTTTGCAATGATGTTAAATGTTAATGTTGATGGATAGACGGACCAGTAAAACGGTTGTGTGGTCTGGAGAAATGTGGTTGCTCGTGAATTGATATATCCCCGGAGAATGTCAGAGTTGAAGCTGTCTATGAGGAGGTGGAACTGGCTGTGTAACGTATGCCGAGGAACGATGATATTTACACGTGTTGTCTGCTTGCGAAATGGCTCGTGTGGAACATATAAATTAATGTTATTGATTGTTTGCGTAATCTGAAAGATTCTCAACTGCAGAACATCATAAAACCACTCGCGATGTTGTAGACATCCATTTAGAGGGATATGTTTGTAGCTCATGATAATATCATATTGATTTAATTGCAAGTTTTTAGTTTTAGATCTGATACTTTTTTCTTGTGTGCAATCCTGTGCCTCGTGTGTGTTATTCTGTTCATCATTGTAGTTTATTTGAAGCAATTACAAAAACAATTGCTTGCCATAATAACAGTTAAAAAGTTCACTGTTTTAAAGGTACGATGTCCTTGTTTATTGTCATTTGTTGTATGACGTTCTTAATATATGTTGTTCTCAATACTAGAATAAGTATGTGGAAGGTAAACTGCGTGCCAAATTGCATGTAATAAGCTCTAAAGAGTGTTCACAGTTTGAAAGTTGCATTCATGAGATGTTTAAATTATAAACATATCATTCAGTTTGTGAACGGCAGCTATTGGCATTTATTGCCAATATTGGACTTTTATAGCTTTGAAGTTGATTGATTCCCAAGCTCCTGACCAAATTGGGGCAAAGTACAACTGATTGAGCCAACTTCAGGACTGCTAATGATAACCTAACTGAACAGAACCCGTTTTTTAAAATGTGAATAACAGTGCATGTTTTATGTGCATTAACCATTCAATTAGGTATGGTGCAGTATATTAATTTCACTGAACTATGAACCTAGATATTGGTGTTATCGTGGCCTGTCTCTTCTGTGTTATCGTGGCCTGTCTCTTCTGTGTAATCAGTGAAGTTGAATCTCATAGGGTGTGTGTATACAAGGGATTATCTCACAGATTAATTGGATTAACAACTATGGTGACCAACCTTGATCATCAAAGTGGAAGTAAAACAATAATCTATTCCCATCCCCAAGTCAGATGTTTCATAGTGATCACCCTACAGATCACTTCAAGGATACAGGAAGTGGGGCAGTGAAGTGTGACCCGCACCCACCTAGGTATTACCATTGACCAATTACTGTCCAATGAAGGTCAATGGTATGCAGCTGTTAGAAGTGACCATACTGACTACCTCTATACATTAGCTACAAGGGGTCATCTTACCAGACAGGGGTCATGTCCACAACTTGTTCCCACCCCACAGTCCCATAGGTGATATTTCAAGTGTATTCCAACCTACTCAAGATCTGGACAGTATCGACTCACAGATTTGTGTTCTCTCTCTAACCCAGTTCTTTCTCCTTGTAACGGAGTTGCTTCCCAGTCGTACATATGAGGATGTATCACTGTTTTACCTCTTGAATTCAGGGTTGATAAAATGCTGGTGATTTTATATGGTCCCTCTTTCTGGGATTTTTGTGAATTTTTTTGCAGGGAAATTGGCATATTTAATGACAATAACACGTAGGCTTTAGAGAAAGCTAATTTTCTTACATGGCTGTTTGGGAGAATATGAATGTGTTGGTGATGGTAGGATCCCCTGTATTTGTAAACAGAATAAAGTTTTTAGAAGAGTATATCAGATAGGGAGCATCTCGTGTTGAATATATTCAACACATGAGAAACAATGAGAGACATTTTCCCTTTCTGCTTAATATATTAATAACTATTACCATGTCCAGTTTCTAGATAAATCAGAACGTTTACTTTGCGTGAGACACTCACAACCATTAACATTGCCACCAGTGGAGAAATAAACCTATGAGGTGGCGAGCATGCAGTGTAGTGTGTATGACAGCAACATTGTCCCCTGTGAGTTTGTCGCAGCCTATGGATCGACCAACAAGTCGGTGACATTCTTACTCAGTTATTTCCAACCAGTCTGTGAAGAACTTTGCCATTCCTCAAGTCCTCCACATTGCTGGTGTTTGAGTTAGAGTCAACAGCACTAATTACTCTGTCTTGAAGCCATCCATGATCTCTGCAAGAGGTCTCCGTTTATGCTGTTGAAAATCCATAAAACTCTTATGGATTTCTTCCTGTCTAGACCTAAGGGTAAATTACATTAGGTGAAGTCCCATTATATAATTACTTCTCGGTGATGGTCGTAAATCACCAAGTTATGGCTTATTTAAGATCATGCATTACCCGGTAGCTCCAAGTAAAACGGTACCTGTGGGAGTTCTTAAAGCTGTGATGTCTATTCTTTTGTTGATTACCATCTATGTATATATTGTTCTTAATACTGCATATCTCTACAGTACTTATGCTAAAGGTATCGTGCCCACCATATCTCTACAGTACTTATGCTAAAGGTATCGTGCCCACCAGATTGTCATTAATAAGCCCATAACATTGTTCGCAATTTGAATTTTACTAAATTGAAATATAAGCAAAACTTTAAGATTATAATAAATGGCAATAAAATACCCGCTAGGTGGTTTTAACCACAAAGGTGTGACATACAGCATAGCTGCGATGTTCCCACAATGAAGACAACCAACTTAGGAAACTACCTGTTGATAATTCCAGGTAATGCAACACACAATTTTCCTTTCATGTGGAGAACTTGTTTTAAATTTATGGTATTACTCACCATAGCTAATGCCTTGGCTGTGAATCTGGAGAAATCACATTATAAGAACATTTACAAGTTTGTGTTTATCTTATCATTCCACCCACATCGTAACCGTCTCAGTCTTGTCATAATGTTCGGTTTATAAAATTATCAATAGGTTCAATTTTAATGGGTATTGAAGCAACGTATCGCGACCTTGTCCTCTTACATGCCAGGGGTGGTAAAGGTATTTGCAGGAAGTACACTGAATCAGGTGTACTTCATCCCACTTGCTGTCTTGATCTTGAACCTGCCTCTGTTGTAAATGGTGTTTGGTATTTCAATGTTTCGTACACAGTTTGAATGCTTTGTGTGCACTCAATGTGCAAATTAAAAAAAATGCTTATATTAAAAGCAATTTGGCGGCAGATACATTCAACATATTTATTCTCGTGTTCGGAACAATTAAATAAATATTAATAAATGAGGAAAGAATTTCGGTTGAAATCATAACAAAATTAGTAAAGGTGAGTTGTAATTGACAAAGATTATGGCATGCACTTTGAAGGTCTTGACAGACGTACACATCGGTCATTCTTGCACATGTATGGCTTTGGGGTTCGACTTGTGTGATAGACCTAGAAACTGTGGATGTCTGTTATCAAGGTGATGTGTTGACTGTGTGTGATTAGGATCAGGTCCGACCCAGAATACGACCCACTCAGGTGTGTTCTCAGGTAGAGGTATCAATGACTCTACCTAATTCAACTCAGACCGGTGTACTCAATTATGACGATGGGTAGATTTGCTTTGATTAATCATTTTAGCTGATGATTTGTTGTTTCATGCTTCCGATCAATTAATCGATTAAAGTCTTGTGTGATCAATGAATGTTTTGATTAAATGTAAAAAAATTGTTTTGAAATAAATATGTATGATTACCGAATGACCAAACCATGTTTTGTGAAAAATGCAGTTGTTCTTGTGGAACAGTTTTAAACCATGACAATAATTTACATTATGAAGTTTTCTCATGCAAAAAATCAGAAAAGTATGCGATACTGAAAAAGGAGAAGTTTGCATATATGTCAACCTGAAATTGTACGGAGGTCGTATTTTGAAATTTAAATATTGGATATACGCGTCAGGATATGAATTGATCTGTGACTATTCCTAGATTTTTATATGCGTGAATCACAACAATAAAGCTTCAGTGTGACATAAAACATATCACTTGTAACATGTGTTGTAGTCCCAGTCCTTTCTTATACAATCACCTGATAAAGACAGACTGCATTGGCTGTAGTGACATGTAATCTGATCACATCAGTAGGCTGACACAAGGTAATATCAGATATTCATGAAATGATGTATGGGTGTGCCTTGGTCTCTTTAGATAATAAGTAGTCACATTCAATGATTCAATAATACAATAAGGTTGTTGTTTGTGTCGTTTTTATGCTTTTCTCCTGTTGTTAAGGTTTAAACCAAAAAGAATTGCAATTAGAAGACAGTGATCCATGAAATTGTCCAGACCAGATGGAGGTATGTAATTGCTGTTTTGAATCTCTGGCTCTAATTACATTAGTCACCAGGCGTTTTGACTAATTCAGGTGTCTCTGTGAGGTATCATTTGTGTCATAAGGGACTGTATCAACAGCCATGTGAATAGATTAATCTGGATTACAGGGGGGGGTCATCTGATCCTTTACCTGGAATCACTAATTACCACCTGAGTTGGTTGCCTTGAAAGAGGGAACAGTGCACCTGTGCTGAATATCAAAGAGCTTTTGTGGTTAAACAACCAGCTTACATTATATTGGCAATAGAGTGGTTTATAATCTTAACATTGTGTTTGCATTTCATGGAAGAAACAGTTTAATTTTATATTATGTGAAACGACAAAAAAAAATTGAGGTGGTACCTACATATCCTTCACACTAAGTTAATCATACTAAATCTTACTGCATGTAAAGTACATAATTTATAAATGTGAACGCTGTTGAACTACCAAACATTATTCCACACGTCAATTTTAAAACAGATGGATACATAATTTATATATTAATTGTCCTGTTGTAATATTTATGTTTTCATAGTGAGTAGTGAATTTGATTTATCTCACCACTTTGTGTGGCCCGGTTCTAGCAATGTATAATGTCTTAATGGCAGTCTCCGTGACTTTTATGTGAATTTATAACATTTTCATTACGCACAGTCGTTATCTAGCCAGAATACCAATCAGGGTGTAAAGGTACCAGATTTGTGACGGTCCCCAACGTTGACATTATTAACACTTGAGCTCCTCTTTTGTTGATAGTCGCCTCCATAGCCAGTCTTTAATACCACCGCATTAGAACAGGCAATGTTGGAAAGTAGATCAATATAATTCTATGATATGTTACACACGGATCAAGTTCTGGCATCAAAGCACTGGCCTGTTATTGGGCCTTATTAGCAGTGCTTGGTTGGGTTTCACTTGTAAACCCTCAAAATAATGGTATCATTTTTTGAGTGAACAATTCGTTTATTTGTAAAAAAAATTCATGTTACTTTCTTTGTCAGTTTTGTGGCAATTCCTTACCTGCTTACCAAGAATTAAAATGTTTGGGGGGGTTGTAACCAGGTGTCTTCATCAAACTGGGGGTCAGGCATGAAAACAATTGTGTTTATTAAGTGCTACGTCTCACTTAGTGGATCAACGTGAATACAAAAAAGACGAATAGTTTTTACATTATTGCAGTAGGAACATTTGGGATTTGAAACCTGGCAGATTCATCATAACTACATCACATATAAATCCAAGCAATCACTGTCTGTATTAATGACTCCATACTGCTGGGAGTGGTGGCCAAGTGTAGAGTGTCGAACTGACTCCATACTGCTGGGAGTGGTGGCCAAGTGTAGAGTGTCGAACTGACTCCATACTGCTGGGAGTGGTGGCCAAGTGTAGAGTGTCGAACTGACTCCATACTGCTGGGAGTGGTGGCCAAGTGTAGAGTGTCGAACTGACTCCACACTGCTGGGAGTGGTGGCCAAGTGTAGAGTGTCGAACTCTCTCCACACTGCTGGGAGTGGTGGCCAAGTGTAGAGTGTCGAACTGACTCCACACTGCTGGGAGTGGTGGCCAAGTGTAGAGTGTCGAACTCTCTCCACACTGCTGGGAGTGGTGGCCAAGTGTAGAGTGTCGAACTGACTCCATACTGCTGGGGAGTGGTGGCCAAGTGTAGAGTGTCGAACTGTCTCCATACTCCTGGGGAGTGGTGGCCAAGTGTAGAGTGTCGAACTGACTCCATACTGCTGGGAGTGGTGGCCAAGTGTAGAGTGTCGAACTGTCTCCATACTGCTTGGAGTGGTGGCCAAGTGTAGAGTGTCGAACTGACTCCATACTGCTGGGAGTGGTGGCCAAGTGTAGAGTGTCGAACTGACTCCATACTGCTGGGAGTGGTGGCCAAGTGTAGAGTGTCGAACTGACTCCATACTGCTGGGAGTGGTGGCCAAGTGTAGAGTGTCGAACTGACTCCATACTGCTGGGAGTGGTGGCCAAGTGTAGAGTGTCGAACTGACTCCATACTGCTGGGAGTGGTGGCCAAGTGTAGAGTGTCGAACTGACTCCATACTGCTGGGAGTGGTGGCCAAGTGTAGAGTGTCGAACTGACTCCATACTGCTGGGAGTGGTGGCCAAGTGTAGAGTGTCGAACTGACTCCATACTGCTGGGAGTGGTGGCCAAGTGTAGAGTGTCGAACTGACTGCTGGGAGTGGTGGCCAGTGTAGAGTGTCGAACTGACTCCATACTGGGAGTGGTGGCCAAGTGTAGAGTGTCGAACTGACTCCATACTGCTGGGAGTGGTGGCCAAGTGTAGAGTGTCGAACTGACTCCATACTGCTGGGAGTGGTGGCCAAGTGTAGAGTGTCGAACTGTAGAGTGGTGGCCGAACTGACTACTGCTGCTGGGAGTGGTGGCCAAGTGTAGAGTGTCGAACTCTCTCCACACTGGGAGTGGTGGCCAAGTGTAGAGTGTCGAACTGACTCCATACTGCTGGGAGTGGTGGCCAAGTGTAGAGTGTCGAACTGACTCCATACTGCTGGGAGTGGTGGCCAAGTGTAGAGTGTCGAACTGACTCCATACTGCTGGGAGTGGTGGCCAAGTGTAGAGTGTCGAACTGACTCCATACTGCTGGGAGTGGTGGCCAAGTGTAGAGTGTCGAACTGACTCCATACTGCTTGGAGTGGTGGCCAAGTGTAGAGTGTCGAACTGACTCCATACTGCTGGGAGTGGTGGCCAAGTGTAGAGTGTCGAACTGACTCCATACTGGGAGTGGTGGCCAAGTGTAGAGTGTCGAACTGACTCCATACTGCTGGGAGTGGTGGCCAAGTGTAGAGTGTCGAACTGATACTGCTGGGAGTGGTGGCCAAGTGTAGAGTGTCGAACTGACTCCATACTGCTGGGAGTGGTGGCCAAGTGTAGAGTGTCGAACTGACTCCATACTGCTAGGAGTGGTGGCCAAGTGTAGAGTGTCGAACTGGCTCCATACTGCTGGGAGTGGTGGCCAAGTGTACAATGTCGAACTGGCTCCATACTGCTGGGAGTGGTGGCCAAGTGTAGAGTGTCGAACTAACTCCATACTGCTGGGAGTGGTGGCCAAGTGTACAGTGTCGAACTGGCTCCATACTGCTGGGAGTGGTGGCCAAGTGTACAGTGTCGAACTGTCGATTGAGCGGATGGACATTAGAATGCCACTACTAGCAACCACATTGAAACTTGGGCAAGTTTGTTCACCCTTCATTCCCTGAACAGACTCTAAGCCCTTGGTCCCTTCTAATTGGTGTCTATGTCACAGGAAGTAAAAGATCCGATGCAGTAATTAAACGTGTTTACAACCTGTCGTGGATTAACTGACACTAGAGAAGGATACTCTGAAATAAACACTCGGTGCAATATCCTAATTGGACTTTGCAGAGTAATTTTCCTGATCCAGATATTAATATCCACTATCCACTAGTAGTATATAAATAACTATTAAATATATACTCCATCCATTTGTTGACGACTTTCGCCTATCACACGAGTACGAGAATGCTTAATCCTTTGGTTTTGGTGCACCATTGTGCTCGGATTGTCTGAGGATATTGGCATGTAAGAAGTTATTTATTATTATTATTATGGCAGTGGACATTGAGCTGTTCCGAGATACAGAATCAAACGACAGATCTTACTTGATGCAGCAGGCCTTTTATGTGTGAATGAAATGATTGTCAGTTAATGTGGGAGCTCGTTGATTTTTAAGAGAACCGGTTAATTTCTGCTTATTGATTTGTTCCACTGGTCTAGTTGCAGACAGGCAGGGCAGGGAAGAATAGTGCTTTGTGTGTCCGTGATGTATCTGTTTCCTGGTCTGTTTCCTGCAGCTAGTGGTGGTTTCATCCCTTCTTCCCAGGGAAAGGAGGGTACTGACACTGGAGGTAGTGGGAATGCACTCATTGGGGGTCTTGTACATTGCCCAAACCTGTGGGATCAAACGATATAATGGTGTTACCATTTACAGATTTATTGCTCCCTTAAATGGTCTCTATAATTATTGTAATGTAATGAAACTGGCATATTTATAAGTGGTTTCGTATTTTTATTCATGGCAAAATCTGCATTAGAAATGTTAGGTGATATATGATATGCTAATGCATTTGGTGTGGAAAAAAATGTTTAGCCAATAAAAATTGTGTAAGTATATAATATATACATTTATATATTTACTAATTTATCATAAACGAATGCGCATACAGGCAAACTGTGTTCAGTTGACCAATGAAAATCCCTGTATAATCTATATATATATATATATCTAATAGGCACAGTAGCATTTAATCCTAAATAGGACGGCACTTTGCATAGCGGCATTTAATCCTTAGTAGGTCAGTGAATTTTGCACTGACAGTTGATTGGACGATGGATGTAGGGTGGATTTACCTGGAGTTAGCATTTCGCAGTGGTCGTAACACGACGTAATCAGGTGCAGTGGTGCGGCGGTGCAGATGCGGTGTAAACGTTCTCAAGCGGCTTGTGATTCAGAGCCGACAATCTGTTCCTGATTGTTTCATCAGGTGCGATTGATTCGTGTAAACTTAAGCCTCCCTTTTCGGCCAGCTGACAACGGAAGTCAGCTGAATTCGGCGGCATTGCCAAAGACGTTCGCCGTTGATGTTCACATAACAATGTGTGCTCTATCAATGGTGCGGTGATTATGATTTTGCGGATGTATGATTCCGGTGCCAGGGGGTCTGTATGGCAGGCTTAGATCACTATCATGGTTTAGATGTGTGCAACGACACTTGTGTGAGAGATTGTGTTTCATTGTGACAAAATCGCTGTCAGTGGGTAAGTGTGTCACAGGTTGAAATGAAGGAATGCACAGAAGTGTTGCTGCACGGTTTTCTGTAATTTAGTGGTAATAAGGTCATGAAGATTGTCATAGATATTTCACGAAAGAATGGTGTCAGATGGTTGCATTATTATATAGTACTCTACAATACAGTCTGTAGTACAAAGCTATGAACATTAAATTGTAATGCGGTTTTAGTACAGTGGAACAAAGAACAACTTTGGAATGCGCGTTCTAGCGTGCAATGTTTGATGTACCAGTGTACATAAGGAACATGTAGCATATTAATTATAATTATAAAACAGTTTAGTAGGGTCCTGTATGCACACATGCACGCACGCACGCACAAACACACACACACATGCACCACGCACGCATGCACCCATGCATGTGTACACAGGCACGCAATATGTGCTATCTAAGTAAAGGTAATAAACTGCTAAAGTTGACCAATTCACTGGAGCACATCTTCACCACGAGTGGTTTCTCTTAAGCGTGTTGATATTCCACAGATGCAGCCATAGATTTAAAGCCTAGAAAGATGCCAGCTCTCATCACATTGCTAGGGGGCTTCTCAGGTAACTCTGAGAGTTTTCAGTATCATGTGGGGATGATACTGAGTTTTCAGTATCATGTGGGGATGATACTGAGTTTTCAGTATCATGTGGGGATGATACTGAGTTTTCAGTATCATGTGGGGATGATACTGAGTTTTCAGTATCATGTGGGGATGATAAAAAGATAGATATTACCATTACATGTACGGTGATTATGATATGGCTGTCACATCAATAATGCATTTTTAATATTTGATGGATTATTGGCACAGTGTGCAGCTGTGATCACATTATGAAAGTATCTGATCAATTGAGATGATCTTTTGGTGTGATGTTTGTCGACATTTCGCCTGCTTGCGTGTTGGTCATCGCAACCAAGGAAGGAACTCGACTCATGTGATTTATGCCTGACTATCTCCAGCTAACAGCGATCGTGGCCAGGGCTGCCACAAGCAGAAAACTTTGTGGCTAGGTAACTGGTACTCATTAAATCAAGTGGGGGAATCATGTTGTATGTTACAACAGCTGCGTTTACAAAACACTTGTACGTGGAGTGGCTGGCTTTGTGTCGTTTTGTGATACCTCAGTATTAATTATAGTTTGTAGTGTATTGGAAAATGTTATGTAAGTATTATGGACAGTCTTTAAATGCTACAGTCACGCCTCGTTATAACGTGCCCCGTTATAACGCGGATTCGGTTATAACGCGGTCGGTCGTGGACCCCGAATTTCTGCCGCCAGGGGGGAAATGGGCGCTATGACAAACTATATTAACACGGTAATAACTGTCAATTGTTTTATGTGAAGTTATCCCCGTCTTTGTCCACGGCATGTGTATGTTGAAAGACTAGTTGGCGGACAATAAATTTAACGTTGACGTACAACTGCAACGAATCAAGTGTGAGGCGCGTCACTACGTTGCCGTTGTTTATTCTGCACTGCCAATTAATGCTATCAAAGTTTCTTTGACTATAATTATGGTCAGTTTTAACTTTAGGAACAGTAAATGTGGAGCGAAGTATTGTTTGTTTTGCGCCGACATCAAACGAATCGTTTCCAATCTGCTAGTCATGCTCATGGCTTCCGCGGATCGCCAGTTCGTCTGGTTTCGGTGCCGGGCGGCTTGTAAAGTGTAATTGAAATTCACAAATACGCCTTGCTTAAGAATGGGTTAAATACGTTTTAATACAGCTTAGTAGGCAAGATCAGTAAGCTAACATTGCGTAACAAATATTAGCTTTTCGCTGCGATGAACGCAAAACTACTGCCTGTACTGGTGCGCCAAAATATTAATTCGTCAACCGCATATGAATTGGTGAATCGTAATATTGTTCGGCACGGTAAATGTGCTTTCTAAATTGGTATTTTGATATTGATTGAAAGACGAAGTTAAGCCAATTGTGAGCGTACTTATAGATTAAAATTTTTAATCAACTCTAACACAGCGTTTCTCAAATCATGTGCGTATTCGGCTGCTGAGTGCCAGGTCATTATTTTAGATATTACGTCAACGGTACCATATTATCGTTCAGTTGACCGTGGCTTGTTGGTCCGTTGTTTATTTAAAAACGGTACACAATTCATGTATTTTATTCAGTTCAACAGTGTCCAACAGTGTACGACATTTAAACAGACTACACACTGACATTGGCTGGCAGTTTAATAAGCTTCATAAACTGCGTATAGACTGCGCGACGTGCACACTTTGGTTGGCTTCGATGGCGTTCTTCGTGCAGCAGCGATGTCGGTCGTCGTCGTAGCGCCCCTGACGGCAGATATGGGAACGCGCCTCGTTTATAACGCGCCTCGTTTATAACGCGGATTCATTTCGTGGACCCCGACTACCGCGTTATAACGAGGCGCGACTGTATTTGGCAGGCAGTGGACCTATTACCTTCACCACATTTATTTTAGTAATATTATGTTAAAAAACAAGGAACAAACAGCCGTTGTTTAAAGATATGAATTCCCTTCTTATGCTTGAATTGAATGAGAAAGCTCTTGAGGTGTTCAGACAGTCGCAGGGTTCTAAAAGATGCCATCCCCTGGTCTTGCAGACTTTTTGTGAGGGCGTTTAATCATGTGTGTGACTGCCTGCAACATAGAGAGTCACATGTAGATAGAGACAGACAGGGTAAATGCCTGCAAATTACCCTGTGCACGGCACCCCCACCTGACTCTGACATGACGAGATACAAAGCTTTGTCAGCGTTGACTTATGATGTTGTCAGCCGGTGATGACACCTGCTGGAGTTGAGAGGTCAACTCACTGACTGGCCTCGTGACCTTGTGAAGGTTAACTATGCCTGGATCGTCTGCCATGCGTATTCTTGTGTTGTGTTCTTTGTCTTGCTTCTGCTTTTTATTTGCCACAAAACAAAATGCCACTTCAACTGTCTGCACCGAAAGATGTTCAAGGGTCATGCATCGATGCGTGATGTTTTTTAAAGAACCTGCATCAAAGCTGTACTTCGCTAAATGGATAGACAGCTCACGGCACAGTTTATTTTTTAGTTGACGTAAAGTTGGTGTGTGGACGTTTACACACGTCTGCCATTGTTTATAGTTTGTTGTGTGCCAATAAAGACATGCATATATTCAAAAGAATAATGTATTTATTATTCTGAACAACTAGGTGTTTATTGACACATTTTACCAATAATTATTTTAGAAATCATATGTCTTATCTAAGATGTTTCAGTTAATATATTAATGATCATACTTGTTGAATTGAATTGCTAAGAAAAACCAGTAACTTTGCCAAAAGGCTTAACATATAACATATTTTAGAGTGAGCCCAGGCTTTGTTAGGTAAATATGATATCTTAAATTGATTTTCTATTTTAGGCTAACATTTTCTTAGTAAATATTTATAATACACTTACAAGTGATGTTTGTCAAATGTACATGGAGAAGTGTGTAGATGGAAAATCATGTCTTGCACAGCATGCCTTATTCCTGTTCATAAATTATACATGCAGCCAAAAATAGGTGATCAGATAGAAGTTTTTAAGATATTGAACGGTTATAAAATATATTTGTTCTCACTAATGGAAGACAGAAGAACCAGAGGACAGAAAGTATTGAAGAAACAATGTGGATTAGATTTTAGAAAGTGTTCAATCTCTTGAAGGACTATAAATTAAATGAACATATTATTTATTCTGAATATGTTTAAAAACAAAATACCTCAGAAAGGCGGGTCTCACATAGGTAAAACTACTCAGGCTTCCTTGTCCACTTTCTATGTGGGGTTTCTGGTGTCAGTGGCAATCTTGTTACTTCTTGTTAAGATCACTCGGCATTTAATTAGTATGACATGAACCTGGGAGAAAAATAGTGATCTATCCCCACTACCAACCAATGTTCTGCACAATCTCCTGTGTGACTTGCCAGTAGGTGTGAGATGACAACTGATGATATTTCTCCACATGTCCAGAGCTCCCACTTGTAGCGAGCTAGCCGCGGCAGACAAAGGGTTAAGTATTGCTGCCAGGACTGCCCCATTGTGTGTATGGTGGTCTGTGCTGATAGTATCTTTGATAATGACAGAGTAGACTTTGACTGCCTTAACACCAGACTAAGTTATGTGTGTAATCACATTACACAGGGAGTATTTATAGATGCTATCTACCTTCCATGCCCACCCCTTTGTGTCGTTTTTCATAACTTTGTGTGATCTGCTATGGTGAGCGCCATGCCAAGTTTGTGTGCTGCTAATTAACTATTAACGATTTCTTCATAATCTTGGTAGCAATTATTGTAACGGTGATTTCACAGGATTCGTGCTTTTGTTTGGCAAGTAATGTCTTAAACCAAGGCCGCATTTTTTCCTTTTATGTTTTTAATATTAGATTAACTGCGTTGACTGTAAACTCAGCGAATGTTTTTGCAATTTGAATGTGCGCCATGAAATGTTCAAATTGTAAACATTCAAATTATAAACAGCTGTTATTGGCACTTATTGTGGAAGCACCTTTGAAGTTGGATAGTTCCCACACTCCTGATCACAAATTATGATGCAGTACAGACTAATAATTACTGGAATGTTAACAGAACAAGTAGCCATGTTATACTACAGAACCTGTTGTTTTGACCAGGTGAGATCTTGCCCACTGCCCAAATCCATGCAGGGAATAATTTGTCATTTATTATTTGCCACAGTGTAGATGTAGTCTGCAATTGTTTTACGCAGCATTACACATTTAATATTGTAAGTTGTCATGTAAGAAACGATGACTGCAACGTTTATTCACTTGTACTTTTCCTGTTTGATTAGACATGGTTGTGGACATTGGGAATTGCCACATCAAAGAGAATGCAATCTGCTAATGTCACCAAGATGGGCTGAGTGGTGAGATTACATTAAGTGATGGATGTGTCTGGTCTCTCTCTATGGTGACTCACTTAGCATCAGTAAAGACAGAGAGATAGCTTCATTGAAATGATGCCATCAGTATTGATTGCTATGGGGATATTGGTAAGTTCAAAGGTTATTTCCCCTTTTCAAAAGATCAAAAAGAAGGTTTCTTGCCCATTCGTTGACAAACCACTATCCTATCAATGCCTTTGAGCAGTGAATATCAACAACACCACAGCAGTTTTCCATTTTCCCTCTTATATTGTTGCGAGTCAAATGTTATATTCAAATGTATCATTCATCATTAATAATAAAATTGCACAATTTTTTAATTTTTTATTTTGATACATGAGATTTTGTACATCTATGTGCTGTATTAAGATGTGCTTATACGGAGGAGCACTGTTCTGGTAGAGCCCCTAAGTTGGTCCTTGTCACAGCTCTAGATGTACAGACACTGCCCAATTAGGCACTTAATTAATGTGGCCAGTGAGACACAAGCAAGGCTTATGATTGTTTGAAGCTGTCAGTCAGTGGTGTTTATATTCTATCTCGTCTTGGCATGATTCAGAAACTTGAAGTGTGTCTATTGTCTACAGATATTTCCCCTTGGACACGCCCCCTAAATACTGCCCCCCCCCCGCCCCGGATATTTCTTCCGGGACACATTCCTATGGATATTCCACCTACTAAAATGACTAGGCGGTTGTTTTTCCCCTTTATATGTTTATTATCACAAATATATTTCTTAATTTTTTTCCAATTAAACATTCTAATAAAAATTCTAAAAAACTGAATAAATAAGAAATGTCCCTATTCATTTTAGTGACAGATGAAATCTTAGGGAGTTTGCATATTCATTTTGGTTAAAGGGGGATATTTGGAGGAATGGTACTTGTTTTAATTTTAATGAAGGAGAAAAGTCTTGGAAGGAGATGCAGGTGGGGGTAGACAGGGTGAAGCAGATGATCCCCCAGTCAGCAGCGACTACATGATGACCTGCTTACAGAAAGACCAGTGTTTTCGTTTATTGATCTGACTGGTCACTGATGGCTGCCTGTCAGGACACTTGTCTCTCTCTCATGCATCCATCACCACCTGTCTTGTGTTACCATTGGTCACTCAGGCCGTCCCCAGCTGGCTTGATCACTGTCAGACACTGGCTTGGTCACTGTGTCTGAGGTATACAGTCGAACCTCCGCTTAACGATAACCTGGTAATACAGCCACCTCACAAGTAAGGTCACCTGTGTAATACAGCCATCTCACAAGTAAGGTCACCCTTGGACAGTCCAAAATAGCTTAGTGAAAGTAAAGTATAAGAAATTAGTGCTGATGGTATTGTTACCTTGCTTTCACCCAGTCCCGCGAACTTTAATATTTAAGTTTCACAGTATTTTATAATTCTCCAAATGTAATATACAGTGGAACCTCATTAATCCGGAGATATCAAAATGCTGACATACCCTGTTATTTGCTTGATTTGTTTATCTGGAACATGGTGTTAATGGGCCACATGCATTGGAGACCAAAGTATCCCAATGAATGGTGTTTCATGCCATTGTACCTAACAGTGGCTTTCCTTTACTGAAGCCAGAGTACTCCCTCCAAGAACTGGATATTTGCATCTATCTGGCCCTAGAGCCCTGTCATAGGGTAATAAATATTGTCAGATTCCCCTTTGATGGGATAATAATTGCCCTTCTTTTGTGGGACTTGTAACTGCAGGATGATGATTAGTATAAATATTTTATGTGAGTTGTCTAAGCCTGTCCCAGCCTGTCTAAGCCTGTCATAGCTGTTCATCAAAGACCCCAGTGGGCACTGATGTAGGCTGTCACGGACCACAACCCAAGATTACTTTGTACATGACTAGAATTTGATGTATTTTATTATGCTATATATCTTGAGTTGTTCTCTAATTGGAGAGATTTTGAAAGGCAGAACACACCCCTTCCAAGTTACTCACTATGGCAGCTAATATCAAGCTTTTTTTGCCATTTTTGGACATACAACATATATCAAACAAATAGCTTCCTCTTTTCTTGTAGGTGGTGTAATGAATGTCTAATTAATTTCCAGGTTTTGGGCTTAAGTTAATTTATGTATAACTGCACAATGTGATTTAATGCGTGACGGGTTCAGCGGACTTAATACTCCCAGTAACCTAAACAAATCTCTTCACTTGTTGATGTCCATTTTTTGTGGGTTGTTATTTAGCATCAGATAACACCTTGTTAATAATTCAGGCAAAACACAACAGAAAAAGATAGATACTTTTTATTATGCACAAATACAGGTGAATTATAATTGCGGCCTGTCCCCCTTATGGTCTAAAACACATGATTACCATAATGCATATCTTTTGCACCATTTCACTAGTCCTGTCTGCTGCTTATATACAAACAACCCTTGAGCAAAAAATATAATGACACATGCCTACAGCAAGAGTTGTAATGCCTTTGGTGGCCGTGTAAGTTTGTAGACATACTGATTTGCATGCTGTGGCCTGCTAATAATCTGTATCTTGAGTTGTACTTGTGTAGTACTTTTGGTGTAATAACTAATGCCCTGTCACTCTGTCTAGGCAACAGGAGTGTTATTCACAGCAGCCAGTGGAGTTGATTTATTGATTCAACAGGATGAGTGGCTTTGGCTAAGAATGTTCAAAATGACAACAGGGAGTGACCAGGCATTATTTATGAGCAAACAGACCAGCAAAGATGGCTTCATGACACTTGACAGCTGATGTGGCTGGCTGCAGGCCACTACATGTATATTTAAATTAATTGGTCTCATTCTGCATGTAGCTATGTCCTGGCTACAGGTCTGGCTGTGTCGTTGTCTCTGTAGTTGCACAGTGTTTTATTTGTTGTCTACGGAGAATCCGGTCGAACATTCGGGTCTTTATTTATTTATCGCGCATTGTGTCCGTTAATTTTGTGTATCATGTAAACACGATGTAACCAATTGTGATATAATTCTTATAGCAGTACATTCAAACTTTGGTTTACTGTCACCTGGGTAGTGCAGCTACCTCACAATTAAGGTCATCAAGTCCCAGATTATTTCCGTGACTGTAAAGTATAGACATCTAGTCGCGTTAATACATTTACTTTGATGTTCTAGTCAGTTTGGCCCACTTGCAATGGTGTCCTTAATAAGGAGGTTCCAACCCGGAATTGTGTACCAATTTACTGTTTATTCTACCTGCTTGTTTGCATGATTTATTCAATTCCAAAAATAAACTAGCTGTCTATCTATCTATCTGCTATAATTGTAAGTGGAAGGAACTACAGTAGGTGCTCAGTATAGATACCCCTGACACTAGGAAAATACACAACAAAAGAACAACTTTGAAATCCCTGTTTTGACAAGCACCATTTTATTTAGCTCTGGATATAAAGAACATCACACAAGGAAAGGTTTGACCATGTCCCAATGATATAACGAGCGTCATCTGTAAAGTTTGATTACGGCAAAAACTGGACAAATAGTATGCTGTATTTGTGGTCAACATGCCCTGCAGGTGGCAGGTGGTCCACAGAAATGACCTCTCCCTGACAAATAGAATAGCAAGATTCACCCAGTGGTGACCAAGTATGAGTCAGTTATAGAAATATTAATATACTGGGAAAAGACGGAAATTAGTAGTTTCACAGTGTTAAAAAGGTTGGGAGTGAAAGTTGGTAGTGTGGTTTGGTGGTGTGATATTAGATGGAGTCTATGAATTAAATCTACTGATATAGCAATTGGCCTTCCCTGCATGTTTACTGATAGGGTCTGACACTATTGGGAATGTTGACATGATTTGTATATGTAAATATTAATTAAAAATAAAAAGCTGGTGATTTTGCCAACATATACCCCTGAGTGATGGCAGTGTGGCTGAATGTTGGCAGACAGCAGCAGTTAGCTGGCACCTTCACTGCCCACCTCCTGTGTACAGAGATAAGGACTCAGGCCCCAAGGCTACAGCACTCTGGGTGTAACCAGACCCAAGCATGGGTCCAAGGGACCATCTCACAAAGCCCAAGAAGCTCCTTTCTTTCAAGGCCCAAGGAGCTCCTTTCAGGGCCAAAGGAGCTCCCCGAGGTATCCACATCTCTTTCAACACACAAGGTTATAATACGATATTTAAACTAGTAGTTTATAATTGTTAATTTAACTATTTTTAAAACATCAGTTTATTTAATACACTTAACCAACCTGATAGATCCTATGCAGTTGCCACGAGCGTCTTATTTGGTGGATACCAGTTCTATATAAGACCACGTTATTATTATCATGTTTATTTACCTCTCAAGGACCAAGGAGCTCCTGACATATCCACCTATCTTTCTAAGCTCAAGGATCTCCAGAGATATCCCCCTAGGCCCAAGGCGCTTCCAAAATATCCAAATATCCCTCAACAATTGAACTAATGCACTAATATTTAGAGAATCAAACGTGAATTTAAGCTGTATTATTATTAGATGCTGTTGAGACGACCCCTAGGATTGTTCACAAGCCAGTGGGTCAGTTCAGAGATTCAACCAATGGTTACATGGTATTTATATCTTCCAGCTAACTGCAGCAAGTGAGAACTTTCAAGCATTTGTTGGTTAGCGTTCTATTTCTACAGGAACTGAATTAAGAAGAAGCTTGTTTGTGATATGACCCCCTAGTCTGTCTGGGGGGGTCTGCTACTGTCTGTCTGGGCCTTACTAATCACTCCAGTGTATGGAGTAACTAGTGATGAGAACCTGTTGTTAGGCTCCTAGGGAACAGTGCTTGGTTGCATCACCCTTCTGTCAGGGCCACCTGTGCCCCCACCCCTGTCCTGCCCACAAAAAGGGGTGGGGCGGACAGTACATGTATTTTACAGATGCAGTCAGTTTGGCTTTAAAAAAACTTGCAGTAGAAACAAGGCTCAAGAAATAATTGGCATTAGAAATGGAAAGGAATTTAAGAAGAAATGATAAACAGTACTTTTATTGTTTAAAAAAAATCAGTTCTTGTTTTTAATTAGTGAATTTGTGAAATAATTAAATGATACAGAACTATTGTGCACACTAGTTTTTTTTAATGTTTTGACTTTTTATAATAATAATAAACTTGAAATACCTTCATATGTAGAGTAATCTCTGTTCAGGAAGGTGTACCTTTGGCATGTTTTAAAATGAACAAGCTACTGGTGATATTGTAATTTATTGATTTTAAAACATGTATAACATAATAGATTTAGTTGATAACCAGTTAATTGATTTAGTATTTTTAGCCTCTCAGTGGGTATGCCATTCTAACATCTAGTGAAATATTTGAGAATATTAAAGAAAAATATTCTTTTAATGTTAACAAATATCAGCATGGAACTGTATGTTACAGAAATAGCAGCAGATAAGAAAGAAGGCACGATGGTTGTGTATTGACATTTACTGCTGGTCTAGAAAGAATGTATAGGCATTGTTTAAAACCAAAAAACATATGGCATAATGCCTGCCTCCTGTGAACAACTGGGCTGTGATATATATGCCCTTAGAGTTTACCTATTTATCAAATATAATTTCTTCAGGGTAATTACTCTGTGGTTACAACTTCTTCTAGGCCATTAATTCCACTGCATAGTTTTTCTCAGCCAATCATCGTTGTTCCTGATGCTCTTGCCTAAAATGTGGAAATACATTATGGATTGGCAAGTTTTCCCATGAGCATTCCGACATTGGGAGGTGCTGTCAGTCACTGCAGTCTTTGAACCATTGCACCACTGCCAACCACGGAATGCCAGTACATTGTTGAAATCTTTGCAATGACGTTTACTGCGGTGGTATATCTAGGCAGGTGTTTCTAAGTACAGGGTGACACTTGTGTTGTGCAATGGAGAAGCAACATAGGGTGCGGTGATATCTTTTTTGTGCTGTCGTGCTGAGTAATGTAGTTGACACAGCCGTATTGATATATTGCTCTTAAGCATGCACGATTGTATTACATGCAGACTGAACGAAAAGTTACATGGCTGTGACACCTGTTCCTTGTGGTGACTGGCTGGCGTGTGTTTATGCAGACAGCACCCCCTTCTGGCAATATGTGCATTTGTCGATCTCAAGAAGTTCAGTTTGTTATGTAGTATTAGTAAGTTCAAGACATACGAATAGTTCATAAACACTCTTTTTGAATGTTTACATCCAGCCTTTGCAATCCCCGCTCTATATAGACTGGTTCTGTGTTCATAGTAGTCACTTCACTGGTTGTCAGTATTTGTTTAATTTTTCCTGTTCAACTTGTGTCACTTCTGCAAGATAAACTGACGGGTATCTAAAGGACGGTTTCACAAGTTCACTTATTAGTCCAGAAACATGTGTAATGTTTCGTATGTCCAACCATCAATTTGTAGAGTGGGACTTGCAATTTTGAATGTTCCAAAATGATTTTAAAATGACAGCTATCCGAAGATTCAACTGACGTGACATGGTTGCCCAGGCATCACCCACCATGTCCCCCTCGGCAGCACGTAGCGACATCCAAACCACCGTCATCCCATACATGATATGTATGTCTGAGCACTTCATGAACTGATATTACCACCCTAAGCTTTCCCCGTGTCCTCCTAGATTGTAGATCCAACACCAGTACTCCTGGTGAACCGGAAGAAAACATCTTGTACTGCCAGTGTCTGGGTGATTGATGAAGATTAACCACTCAATTAGTCACACTTAATATCTACATTATGACGTGGTTTGCCAGATTGTGTCTGATTAAAACATGAAGAGAGAAAGTTGTTTTCAAAAGGGAGAGAGAAGAAGAAGTCAAAGAGAATTTGACTCATTGCTGCTGCCAATAATAATATTTTATAGTCTCTTTCCTGGAACAGCTGGTTAATAGATGTTCCCTGGCAGACGTGTGCATTAATGAATGCTCCCTGGTTGACAGGCCCAGACAATTTCCATGTAGCCAGTTAATCTTTCCCTGGAGCTATTCTCCTGGCTGGGGCTCATCTAATTGCCTGATAACAATAGGTGTTGTGAGCATTAATTATTTGCAAGCCGTGGGGCTCTCTATTGCTGCCATTGTGTTGCTGATTTTTTCTGGTTTGGGGATAGGCCACATTTTTCTGGTGGGGGGACAGACCAGCATTCTTGCTGGTATTACTAGATGTTTCCACAGCTGATTGTTATCCAGTCATAGCTGTACTTGCAGTGATGGTGTGTGAATCGCCTGATACCTGATATGACATGTAATACAGCAGGTCTTTTAAACAGATCATATAATTGAAGTCATCAGGTTGTTTGGGGCGTGGGGGGATCCTGACTGTGATTTACGTGACAGTGTCAGCTAAACAGGTAGCTGACTGTTGCTACTGTATAGACATGTAGCTTGCTGTCGCTACTGTCTAGACATGTAGCTGGCTTTTGCTACTGTCTAGATGTAGATAGCTGTTGAGATTGTCTAGACGTGTAGCTGGCAGTTGCTACTGTCTTGGCATAAAGTTGGGTTTCACTGGCTGCTTATATACTGTCTAACTGTACCTGTTGTCTAAACTAGCTGACTGTGTCTACTGTCTAGACATGTAGTCCATGGTCTTGGTCTAGCTACTGCTAATATATATTTAGTAGTCTAAACATGTAGCTGGCTATTGCTACTGTCTAAATGACCTATGAACCATCAACCAACCAAGCTAGTTTATAAATAGAAATTATGAAAATGTATCAACATTAGCAATTTCAAACTAATTAAAACATGTGTTCTGGTTGTGGTAAATTGTGCCAACAACCAACTATTTACGGGAAATTACACATTGTATTCACAGCTGTTCAGTTGTGTCAGTGACACAGGGGAATGGTAATATAGGGAAGATGTTAATTGCCCATTAAATTGTGGTTAATAAGCCCAAAATAGTGTTTGCAATTTGATTTGATTTACAAATTGTAAATATTGCATTTACTGCATGTAAACAAACCAACTGTAAACAAATCACATGTAAACAAACCAATTACATGCAAACTACATATAAACAAGTTTGATAACACTGTTGGAGCTGCTAAGTACATATCCTAATTGGCAGGAAATGAAACAGTGTTGACAACTTGTCAGTTGTAGCATACCTTAAGATAAGTGCAACGTTTGAGAGGCACCAGAGTGACAGGTAGAAGACACTATTGATGAGATGTCTACCGTCCAGGCCCCCTCTCCCCCCCCCTTCTTATAGCTGTCCATCTTTTTAAGTGCTGTCTCTGACACGCTGACAAAACACATCATTCATTGCCTCCCCAGAAATGGCAGCCACAGAGATAAGCCTAACAGATGTGTTTCCTGGAAATTGCCTAACTTCAAAGTTGCCAAGATAAACTTAGAGAGGCTCTAGCTACCAGTGGAAAGTGTCTGCAAACAGAGAGCCAGAGATAAGCACATCAGTAGGGTGTGCTCTTTTGAAGTGTAACAATATCACCCTTTCTGCATGTTCTGGAAACTTGCAATGGTGGCATGAGGGTAATTACCATGACATTTAATGTAGTAAAACAAGGCTGTGTGCTCTGCTATCTAGAATCAGCCAGGGGTGGTGATTATTGGCAGGAAGTTCACTGAATCAGTTGTACTTTGTGCCAGTTTGCAGACAGGGGTGTGGAAACATCCAACTTCAAAGGGGTTTGCTGTTAGGAGTGCATATCTTCACAATGAGCACCAAAATACGATTGTTTACAAATTGATGTTTTGTTTACAATTTGAACATTTCGCGGGTGCAACATAAACATTTTGAGCAACATTTTGGGCTTATTAAACATAATTTGGCAGGCAGCAAACCATTAACATATTTATTCTTGTATTAATATATGATTCAATATATAAATCAGTGTTAATAAATGAGGAACAGGCATTGTACCTTTCATTAAGGGGGAGGGGGGCTATTGATGGGACTTGAGGTTGATTAATAAGGTATGTTGATGTGAGAGGGAGGGAGGGCAATTGTTTACTGACAGTGGGTATACTTGGTATTAGCCTCCCCCATTCCTCCATGCCATTCATCCCCCAGTGTTTGCTGCTGTATTAACCCCTTGACTTCCAATTCCACTTCCTGTACAAGTGTTTGTCTGTGCCACAGGGCATCAGTGTATAGCTGCTACATGTTCATGGCTTAGCTTCTGTTGTTCTCTCACATGCAATTATAAACACACATATTTATTTACATGTTGGGGTAACTAACAAACATGAAGGGTAAGTTAGGATTGGTCACACAAGTTAACAAAATCCCAGGCCTGATCACCCCTCACACATGGGTAAGGGGTGATCAGGTCATCACCATGTAAATCACTGGGGGTGTAATATCACTATAGTGGTGCCACCTGATTGGCGGAACATGTATTAATGCACATTGCCTCTAATGTAGTTATCCAGAACTGGGCAGGTGGTGGGTGGTATCTTGGACATGTCTCGTCATTTGAATCCGGTGACTATTGGCTGTGGTTTTGAAAGCCATTTTAATTGCTCAAAATCGCAAGTGCTACACTATGTATAATTATCAGAATAAAGTTTCATGCAGCCCCAATATGTTAACCCTGCAGTTGACCAATAGTAAACTTAACCCTGCAGGTGACCAATAGTAAACTTAACCCTGCAGATGACCAATAGTAAATTTAACCCTGCAGGTGACCAATAGTAAACTTAACCCTGCAGGTGACCAGTGGTAAACTTCCCCGGTCTACACAATTTGGAGCTATTTGTAGGGGTGCTTTTAAAAAATCACAACTTCACTAATACGTATCACAAAAATATGATTGAGCTATCATTTTGTTAGCAAAAAGACCCTTTATTATTATGCAGTGATGATATTTGCATAACATAAAATAATCATGAAGATATAACTGTTTAAAGTTTATATAAAATAAATGCAAATTTTTTTTTCTGCACTACTAGCTAATTTCCGAGTGGTTGTATGTATCAATGTCTAATTAGAGAAATGTAGCCCTGTATATAAGCTAATGAGTACAGAAAAAATTAATGAAATATACTCAGAAGTTTTTTTTATATGAATTTTTTAGGTAGTCCCATGTAAAATTTAGACTATTCTTCATGAACGTCAGAACGAGGGTAAAGTATTGTGGCGCACCTGTCCGATAACATGACGTATCTATTATCAATTTCCTTACATATCAATAAAGTAAGTAATACCTACAGTTCCTAATTACACACATATATATGTCATCAGGTTATAGGACATGTTGTATTTGAATTCTGAATGCATCGTATCCTTCGCTGGCGGACCGAGTAGGCCGGCCGAATCGGCCCATATCCGGGTGCAAGACAGCGATGTCCGGCTTGCCAGCAACTTGCATAATATCCACTTCAAAACAGCCCCCAAAGTCTGTGTAACTGTCTGAACTAGTATAATAACTTGATCCACAAATACTATCATGTATTTTGCTGATATATTGCTGCGAATATTTGAAATAATTCAACTTATATAATCGAAGCGAGACAAAAAACATGGCGGACTTTCGTTGTGATGGAATGAAACCAGCGTCAACAAGAAGACGTCTTAGAGCCATGCGCTGATTGGTTGACCATTGACGTAAATTTATTTGGATAGACCAATCGTTGGGCTTTCCATCGGTACCTCCATTTCCCTGTTTAGACCATATGAATGGGAATGTAAAATCCTGACGCAGAGCGTAGTAAAATCGGCCATATTTGGGCATCTACTACTACGACATTTTAAAGATTTGCTACTACTGAATCATGACGCGATACAACTCATTGATAAAAATGCCACAGGAAGAATAATAATTCAGCTTTCCAATGATACTTTGCATTCCCCTGTCAGTTCCTAGTGACGGAAACAAAAATTTGTTGAAAAGAGTGATACTGAATCGGGCTGAAAATCGGCCGGGAGCAGTTTTGCACTGATCGCACGGGCCGAATTCGGCCCAGTGGCCACCTGTAGGGTTAAATAGATCTTATGCTTTGCATCTTCCCGTATCGTGAGATTTCCAAACATGCCATAAGCATCTAACAGTTAAAAACCAGTATTTTTGTAACATATTTTGCACATTCGATATTCATACACATTTCACTTAAAACAACTTTTATATTATTGAATCGACCATCAAGCAATGAAACTGGGATTGCTTAATCAATTGGAAGTATGAAGCTACCAAGCATTGACAAAATTTATTAATTGGAACAACACTCCTGTATATGTTGTTTTTATTACTCTTTTACTTTCCAGCTCAAGCATAAGGCCAAACGACACTTCACCTGAGCGTTCTATTTTTGGCTGATTTTTTTCACCCCTCCAGGTGGTTCCTAGATTACATTCCTGCAGCTAATTTTGACCTTCCTGATTTTCATGGCATTTGTCCACATTTGTATTTTGATTTCAGAAGGTGTACCCCACGCATCCAGGCCTCGATGCTTTGACCCATTATGAACATTTATATTCACAGCCATTTTTGATAAATTTGTTTCAATATTGTTTGACATTATCTCTGAAGAAACTTGTTTTTGACTTATGAATATTTTGACTGTCAGTCTTTATAGGTCGATAACATTAAAAAAAAGTATTTTGAAGGGTAACATCAAACAATATTGAAGAAACCAGAATATCTTGACATTCAAGGATATATTTGTTGTCTTGTCTTTATTTACCGTACGTGTATTTATAATAAAATAGTTATCCCATTTTTGCAAAATGAAAGTTACGTTGTTAGATAAGTACTTATTTTGTTTTTGAATATTATGTTAACATTTATCTTAAAAGTAGATAATTGTTGGTATGACCTGATGTTCTATGCACTTTCAAATTGTCTTTTCCCTCTTTTTGTAGGTAAGTCTCGTCTTGCGATCCAAGTTGTAGAACATATAAACAGTGCAGTCATCATTGGTATGTAAGCCTTTCTCATTTCTCAGCACCTGTTCTGGTACACAGGAATCAGCTTATAGGAATGAAAGGGTTAAAGAGTTGGATCATAAAATGCAAACACCAGTCTCTCTCTGCTTTCCCAGGAGTGACAAATGGACAGAGATCGATGTAATTCAGTTAAATAATTATTTAGTGAGAACGGCTGCTAAATAGTGAAGTGCAGCCAGAGAAAATGAAGACAGAAAGGTAAAGGTGAATGGTGAATGGTGAAGTGGGTGTGGAATAGGAAGAAGGTAGAGGGCATGTATCAAACAGAAAACACAGCTTGTTACCACAGTAGAACTATAATAGTAGATGTATTTGTTGACTATACAAGATTATGTCCACCGTTCAATAGATATTCATTGAATATCTAGTGCACTGATGTTTCACCATGCAATTGTATAGAAGACTCAGATGGTTGATTAGAAAATGGACAAGGTTTTCGATAAGTCGAGATTTGTGGTTAGATATGGATAACCTAGGCATGGTTGTGATTTGACAGTGGCCACGAAACAAGAGCATTGTGTGTTACTAGCCTCGTCTTTACAAATGAAAATACCACTGAAAGAAGAGAACACTTTAGTGTTGATTAAGATTTCAAAGTAGGCTCAATCTTTGCATCATAATTGTTTAATCTAATTGTGTTAAGACCCAGATTCCTTGGACTGGAATGGTATTTAAATGGCCTTCCATGGAGTGACAATAGGATGGGCTTCCATGTAGTGACAATGAATTATTGGATGGGCTTTCATGCATTGACAGTGTGATGGGCTTCCATGGAGTGACAGTAGGATGGGCTTCCATGGAGTGACAGTAGGATAGGCTTCCAAGGAGTGACCATAGGATGGGCTTCCATGGAATGACAGTAGGATGCGCTTTCATGGAGTGACAGTAGGGTGTTTTTCCATGGAGTGACAGTAGGATGGGCTCCCATGGAATGACAGTAGGATGGGCTTCCATGGAGTGACACTAGGATGGGCTTCCATGGAGTGACAGTAGGGTGGGCTTCCATGGAGTGACAATTGGATGGGTTTTGATGCATTGACAGTGTGATGGGCTTCCTTGCATTCACAGTGTGATGGGCTTCCATGGAGTAACTGGATGGGCTCCTGTTAAAAAAACTGTGTCGTTGAAGTTTGCTGTATGAAATGCTACCCGTGTGACGAGTTAGGATGCTTGCGAAGGGGCAGCCACTACAGATGCTTATCGCTGGCAGACAGACTTCGTATGGGCAGATTGAGTTGGAGTCGGTGCATCTGATATCATTATAATGGAACGTTGTCAGTAATAACAGGGTAATTGTGACAGCGAACCGGTGTAGTGCTTTCTCTCGACTCTGATTAGCATTCACCATGATGTATGCCTTAGATAGTGGAATAACATACCATTTACATGGTAAATGTGTAACCAATATGTAGAGCCTTTGGTAGTGGCACTAACTGGGGTGGGGTGGGGTGGGGTGGGGGTTAAACATGACTTGTGTGTTTATTGAGTAACCTGCTTTGTATTCACGGCATTGCAATCTTCTCCCAAAAGGTGTTTGAAACATCCGCAGTGACTGACAATCCTTACAATGCTGTCATATGTACATTTTATTATTACTTTTGTCAAGATTATATTGTACTTTATACCCATCTGACCACATATACAGCCAATCATTAAGGATTAGCACTTCATTTGCATGTTGTCAGAATGAACATAAAATAGTGAACTAACCCTGTGATACATAAATAGTGATCAGACCCAGCCAGACGTAAATAGAGATATGACACCACCTGAAGTAAATTGTGGTCTGATCCCGCCTGAAGGACATAGTGATGGGACCCCCCCAACCATGTATGTTTGTGGGTGGGAGCTTTGCTGTGTAGAGACTGGGAGGAGCCAATAGAGAGTTACACTGGGCTAGATAGTGGAGGCCCATTGATGGCCATATAGGACCCTGTCTGGTACAGCTGGCCAGTGCAGGCTGCAGACATGGCTACTCAGTGGTCAAGGCAGGGCAGTATACTCCATGTTTGAGTACTGAATGTTTGTGTGTGCGTGTGTGTGTGCGTTTGTGTGTCAGCGTTTGTGTGTGTGTGAGAGAGAGAGAGTGTGTGTATGAGAGTGTGTACATGTGTTCGTTTGTGTGTGTGGCGTGTGTGTGTGCATGTGTGTGTTTGTGTGTGTGAGAGAGAGAGAGAGTGTGTATGAGAGTGTGTGTGTGTACATGTGTTCGTTTGTATGTGCGTGTGTGTGGCGTGTGTGTGGCATGTGCATGTGTGCGTTTGTGTGTGCGTGTGTGTGGCGCGTGCATGTGTGTGTGCATGCATGCATTGGCACATTCATGTATGCATGAGTGTGTGCGTGTGTATCCTTGTGCTTGCACATGTGCAAGTGATCTAGAGGGCACCATATGACAGATGTTCTAGTGAGTGCATGCAACGTGATTTCCATGAGAACCATATTGGTCTGAACCCATAAAACAGAGGCGCAGACAGTAAACACCTGTGATCACGAGGATGGATGTTATGATATCATGATGTATAAGGGTAAAGCTGATGGATTTTTATTTTATTATTGATTCATGTGGAGAAATGATGTGTTGTTTCCAGTCGTGTTCATTTTTTACCAGGAAATATCAGCATGCAAAAGAAAACTGTAGCGCTTGGTGATAACTGCTGCCTTTGTTTTGTTCTGGAGAGACTGGATGTAAGTTAGTTCAGGTGTTTGTAGTTAATAGAGATAGTGACACTGACTTCAGAACTCCAGTATGAGCATAGAAAGCTTTCTCACAGTGAAGGTGTTTCTCACACTTAAAGGAGTTCTATTTTTTTGCTCGTCTCATTTCAAATTAATTTTGCAAAAAAACAAACCTCTGTACTGTCCACTACGATACGCTAGCTTGCCTGTGTAATTTTTATGTGTAGTTTTGGTAAAACCTTAGCTTATTTCATTCTTGCCCAAGAATCAGTTCTTTAAAAAAATTGAATCTTCACATGAATGTGCGATATGTGTGTGTGCACGTGTTTCTGTGTTGTTGACAAACTTTGCTCTCTCTCTCTCTAAAAGCTTCTCACCAAATAATTCAGTGTTTCGAAGGCTGAATGTTGGCCCAACAATTTGCTTGGATAAGTTACCAGATGCAACGACCAAAATAATTTCTTCCAACAAATTAAACAGATGTACAGACTTTTTTTATTAACCTGACTGCAGATATTATTTAAACTGTTTTCACATTACATATTTGGACATAAAAGAACCGGATTCATGCAGGGCTAAATCAGTTGAAGAACCAGCTTTAATATAATAATAATATACATGTATTTTATTCAGGAAGCAGCTTTAAAATAATAATATATTTTATTTGGTATAGTGCCAGATTCAAGTTTTCTTCTTGGCATTTCACAACGTATTAAAATACATAAAATAGTGCAGAATTGCAACAACAAAATTATTTTAAATACTAGTAGTACTAAAAATTATTTTAAATAAATGCAGCCGTAAAATGGTATTGAATCTCTAAATAATGAAATAACTAAATAAATATGTTATCTTCTAGTAATAATAATTATTAAAACATTAATACAGCACAAAATTATATAGCACTATTACTAATAACTAAATGTATATGTACAAGTTAGGAGGGAGAATGTGGGAGCATATGGGGGAATTGGGGAAACTGTACGTATTTATGCAGTGCTTACATTTGAGTGGGACCCACTGGGCCATAGATGCATAGCAAGATTTATACCTTACAACTAGACACCATTGCAAACACTTCACAGCTGAGCAGACAGCAGATGTGTCTTGGGTGTCACTATCTAACAGTTTGTAGAGACAATGTGTCACTTTCCCTAAGATGTTTGGAGAATTAAGGATTGTGTGTATAAACCAGTTAGCACATTCAGAAAATAGTTACCACTAAAAAAACAAGGACTGCTCAAAGCGCTTTACACTTTATTACCTGGCGGACCCGTTCAGTCGAACACCATCTCGACTTCTCTGGGAAATCTAGTCTACACCAGATCTGCCTGTGACAACCATGTGTATTAACTAACATATGTAAATGTTTAGCTGGTAAGGGATCATCTCAGATCTGCCTGTGACAACCATGTGTATTAACTAACATGTAAATGTTTAGCTGGTAAGGGATCATCTCAGAACGTCGATATCCAATATCAGACGAACATTGTTATTACTTTCATCTGGCGTTAGCCCCCTCCCACTCTCAGATGAAAGTTCGTCAACATTGATATGATGCTAATAGTATCGGTCTGAAGCGTAAAATATCAATGTCCAACACCAGATAGAACTGCCTCTGACCCCCCCTCCCCCAAATGAGAGTAATCTTGTCTGATATCGGACATCGACATTCTGAGATGATCCCTAAGTGTATGCTACAAGTTTTCAGCAAAATGCCAGGGTGCATATTATACGTGGGGCATAATATGAACAGTTACAGTTTGGAATTGTTTTGCCCTACAAATGGTTTGCAAATACAAAATGTCATGTTTTTTTCTTGCGAAAGCAGTAATTTTGTGTAGAATGGGGAAGTTCGTTATGTCCGTGTATGTAGTGACGAGGTCATTTACTCCTGGCTAATTAAATCTGCACCACATGGGAGTGAAAAAAAACCTCTTCACTTAAAAGGCTGTCCTTAATGTCACGAGAAAAAAATGCACAGTAGATGTGTGAAAGGAGCATTGTGAAATGGCGGCCTATCATATTCCCCAGAGGGCAGGTAACCAAAATTAACACCTGCATGTTTGCAGAAAACATTTTGCCTCGGAGGCATTTCCTTGTAATCTGGGTGTGCTTGAGTCGGCAGATTGTTGCTTTGATTTGAACTAGTTGTGACAGGTCTGAAATTGTAGATTACTTTTATGTTTGATAGCATCACCACTATCTATAGCTGGGTACTCGTACAGGTGATTGAACTGGAGCATCGTGGAGTGAATGAACTTGTCCAAGGTTTGAAACCACAGCAAGAACATTAAAACCCAGAATATCTTGGTCTAATTCTCTAACAACTGTACTTCTACTAACAGGTCTCCAGGAAGTATTGTCACCTTTGAGGATCATTTTCACAAAATAATAAATAAAATACTGTGATATATCTTAATTTCAGGCACTTGATTTGTGTGTTCTGAATGCATAAATGTTAGTGATCTACCCCCCCCATGGGCTAGTGTCTAGGAAGGCACCGTCATTGCTGCTGCTATTGTGCTGTGATTATACCTGCTGTCACAGTAATTATGTAAGTGACCCGGCATTCGTTTAGGGGTAGACTGAACACCCTTTCAGTAACAACAAATATTGCCTTGTTAGTCATTGGGCGGTGGTAGTATTCGGTAATAGTAAATAATGTGGGTCGGAGATAATATGAAAAGTAAACATGCTATGTAGGTAGATGTGTGCGCATGCATGCGTGCACACGAATTATGCTTCTGTGTGCAGGCGTGTGCGTATGATGTAGTGCATGCATGCATGTCAGGCAGTACACTAAGAGAAGCTGATGTGGCACCAGGCAGCTGTGATTGATTATTTAACATCTCCTCCTGGAACTAGGATCTATATTTCTCCCTCAGATGCCAGCATATTGCAAAATCAAATCGGCTCAAATCAACCACTGCAATAATATAATTAAGATACTTTTTTACATCCATTTCATGATTTAACTACTAATTCACATTTTGATAAAGTCCAATCACTCCGTTGCAATGATTTAACGACATGCGATGAATCCGAGACCTACATCCCATAATTGTGTAATCGCCAGTTTTGAGTTGACCCCCGTAGCTTCCTGTGGGTGTAGACACAGGGTGAGTGATTACATCTGCACTGAGTGGCTATCTTGAGATGACCCCTTGAGGTCCCTCTCACCATCTGTCTGCTCTGCAACTGTAAGTGTGTTCAACCACACAATACTGGCTTAATAATATCACTGCAGTTGTCTTTCACTGAGCTACCTGTCTGCCTGGATGAAGAGGTGCTTGCAGTTTTTGCACATGGATACTATCAGTTGTGTTCCGCACAGCCGATAACACTCTGATTTCATTGTTTGTTGTCCCGTGATGCCGTCCATGCAGTCTTATCCTGACAACCCTTTGTTGTTTAAAAATCTGTCTTGTTTAAATCTGTTTGTCACCACTGACTGTTACCAGGGATGCCTTCTTTGTGGTTGTCATATGTTTATCCCGTTAGAAAAGGTAACTGTTTGCTACTTTAAGGTATTGTTTCTGTGTGGAATACCATTTACCACACAAACAAGTATCCTGCCCTGTAGCAGTTTGCTTAACCAGTGGGTGATTTATCTCAGGAACATGTTTTTGTAGAGTGACATTTACAGAGTGTATTAAGTAGGAGGACCTGTGGTTGCAGCAGTTTATTGTGAGTGTATTATGTCAGAGCACAGCATGCATGCTTGCTCATATGGGTGTACCCATACAGGCATGCACATGTGGATGACAGTCATGCATGCATACAGGCATGCAATGTGGTGCACACATCAGGGTTGTAAGGGGTCATCTCAGAACGTCAGTGTTCAACATTAGACAAAATTACTTTTTTACTTTGGAGGAGGAGTGTTCAGAGGCAGTTTCACCTGGCGTCGGACATAGATATTTTATGCTTTGGACTGATTCTGTTAATATATTGATATCATCATATCAGTGCTGACAAGCTTTCATCTGAGAAGGGGACTGAGGCCAGATGAAAGTAATTCCGTCTGATATCGGATATTGACATTTTGAGATGATCCCTAATGACAGTGATAACATCACTAGATGACATGTATCTTGATAGATTAGTAATCTATCAAGATATGTGACTGTTTTACAGTGTTCCTCTGGGTTAAGCTCCTCTGAGTGATCTGGGTGATGACCTGTCATGTGCTTTAAACTCTACCTTCAAAGTGATACATTATGTTGCATTTTGATCAATTTTAACTTTTCTATTGATGATCATAAATAAAAAATATGTACTTCATTTGTTCACACAAAATGATGCAGAACTCAATTTTATAAATTTGGCAATGTCCCCATTGATAGGCTCTGTCGCATATTGATAGATTGTATTACACTAAATCATACTAAGGGATCATCTCAGAACATTGATGTTTGATGTCAGATTAAATTGCTTTCTTTTAGGGGAGGATGTCAGAGGCAGTTTCATCTGGCATGCGACATTGATATTTTATGCTTTTGACTGATACTGTTGATACATTGATATCATCATATCAATGTTTAACAATTTTCGTCTGAGGCCAAATGAAAGTAATTTTGTCTGATATCCGACGTCAACATTCTGAGATGATTCCTAAAAAGACTATTTATTAAGCATACTTACAATAACTAGCTTACACGGAACCATGGAGGAACACACTAAGCAAGCAGTGATCTCTATTACAAGGACTTAGAATGGTTCACCTGAAGACAAACGTGCACCGTCCTTCCATGTAATCTACCAGTCTTACAATAACTAGCTTACATGGAACCATGGAGGAACACACCAAGCAAGCAGTGATCTCTATTACAAGGACTTAGAATGGTTCACTTGAAGAAGACAAACGTGCACCTTCCTTCCATGTAATCTACCAGTCTTACAATATCTAGCTTACACAGAACCATGGAGGAACACACTAAGGCAAGCAGTGATCTCTATTACAAGGACTTAGAATGGTTCACTTGAAGAAGACAAACGTGCACCTTCCTTCCATGTAATCTACCAGTCTTACAATAACTAGCTTACACGGAACCATGGAGGAACACACCAAGCAAGCAGTGATCTCTATTACAAGGACTTAGAATGGTTCACCTGAAGACAAACGTGCACCTTCCTTCCATGTAATCTACCAGTCTTACAATAACTAGCTTACACGGAACCATGGAGGAACACACTAAGCAAGCAGTGATCTCTATTACAAGGACTTAGAATGGTTCACCTGAAGACAAACGTGCACCTTCCTTCCATGTAATCTACCAGTCTTACAATAACTAGCTTACACAGAACCATGGAGGAACACACCAAGCAAGCAGTGATCTCTATTACAAGGACTTAGAATGGTTCACCTGAAGACAAACGTGCACCTTCCTTCCATGTAATCTACCAGTCTTACAATAACTAGCTTACATGGAACCATGGAGGAACACACCAAGCAAGCAGTGATCTCCATTACAAGGACTTAGAATGGTTCACTTGAAGAAGACAAACGTGCACCGTCCTTCCATGTAATCTACCAGTCTTACAATAACTACCTTACACGGAACCATGGAAGAACACACTAAGGCAAGCAGTGATCTCTATTACAAGGACTTAGAATGGTTCACTTGAAGAAGACAAACGTGCACCTTCCTTCCATGTAATCTACCAGTCTTACAATAACTAACTTACACGGAACCATGGAAGAACACACTAAGGCAAGCAGTGATCTCTATTACAAGGACTTAGAATGGTTCACTTGAAGAAGACAAACGTGCACCTTCCTTCCATGTAATCTACCAGTCTTACAATAACTAACTTACACGGAACCATGGAAGAACACACTAAGGCAAGCAGTGATCTCTATTACAAGGACTTAGAATGGTTCACTTGAAGAAGACAAACGTGCACCTTCCTTCCATGTAATCTACCAGTCTTACAATAACTAGCTTACATGGAACCATGGAGGAACACACCAAGCAAGCAGTGATCTCCATTACAAGGACTTAGAATGGTTCACCTGAAGACAAACGTGCACCTTCCTTCCATGTAATCTACCTGTCTTACAATAACTAGCTTACACGGAACCATGAAGGAACACACCAAGCAAGCAGTGATCTCCATTACAAGGACTTAGAATGGTTCACCTGAAGACAAACGTGCACCTTCCTTCCATGTAATCTACCAATGCAATAACTAGCTTACCGAACCATGAAGGAACACACCAAGCAAGCAGTGATCTCCATTACAAGGACTTAGAATGGTTCACCTGAAGACAACGTGCACCTTCCTTCCATGTAATCTACCAGTCTTACAATACACAAGGAACCATGAAGGAACACACCAAGCAAGCAGTGATCTCCATTACAAGGACTTAGAATGGTTCACCTGAAGACAAACGTGCACCTTCCTTCCATGTAATCTACCAGTCTTACAATAACTAGCTTACACGGAACCATGGAGGAACACACCAAGCAAGCAGTGATCTCCATTACAAGGACTTAGAATGGTTCACCTGAAGACAAACGTGCACCTTCCTTCCATGTAATCTACCAGTCTTACAATAACTAGCTTACACGGAACCATGGAGGAACACACCAAGCAAGCAGTGATCTCCATTACAAGGACTTAGAATGGTTCACCTGAAGACAAACGTGCACCTTCCTTCCATGTAATCTACCAGTCTTACAATAACTAGCTTACACGGAACCATGGAGGAACACACCAAGCAAGCAGTGATCTCCATTACAAGGACTTAGAATGGTTCACCTGAAGACAAACGTGCACCTTCCTTCCATGTAATCTACCAGTCTTACAATAACTAGCTTACACGGAACCATGGAGGAACACACCAAGCAAGCAGTGATCTCCATTACAAGGACTTAGAATGGTTCACCTGAAGACAAACGTGCACCTTCCTTCCATGTAATCTACCAGTCTTACAATAACTAGCTTACACAGAACCATGGAGGAACACACCAAGCAAGCAGTGATCTCCATTACAAGGACTTAGAATGGTTCACCTGAAGACAAACGTGCACCTTCCTTCCATGTAATCTACCAGTCTTACAATAACTAGCTTACACGGAACCATGGAGGAACACACCAAGCAAGCAGTGATCTCTATTACAAGGACTTAGAATGGTTCACCTGAAGACAAACGTGCACCTTCCTTCCATGTAATCTACCAGTCTTACAGTAACTAGCTTACACTGAACCATGGAGGAACACACCAAGCAAGCAGTGATCTCCATTACAAGGACTTAGAATGGTTCACCTGAAGACAAACGTGCACCTTCCTTCCATGTAATCTACCAATCTTACAATAACTAGCTTACACGGAACCATGAAGGAACACACCAAGCAAGCAGTGATCTCCATTACAAGGACTTAGAATGGTTCACCTGAAGACAAACGTGCACCTTCCTTCCATGTAATCTACCAGTCTTACAATAACTAGCTTACACAGAACCATGGAGGAACACACCAAGCAAGCAGTGATCTCCATTACAAGGACTTAGAATGGTTCACCTGAAGACAAACGTGCACCTTCCTTCCATGTAATCTACCAGTCTTACAATAACTAGCTTACACGGAACCATGGAGGAACACACCAAGCAAGCAGTGATCTCATTACAAGGACTTAGAATGGTTCACCTGAAGACAAACGTGCACCTTCCTTCCATGTAATCTACCAGTCTTACAATAACTAGCTTACACGGAACCATGGAGGAACACACCAAGCAAGCAGTGATCTCCATTACAAGGACTTAGAATGGTTCACCTGAAGACAAACGTGCACCTTCCTTCCATGTAATCTACCAGTCTTACAATAACTAGCTTACACAGAACCATGGAGGAACACACCAAGCAAGCAGTGATCTCCATTACAAGGACTTAGAATGGTTCACCTGAAGACAAACGTGCACCTTCCTTCCATGTAATCTACCAGTCTTACAATAACTAGCTTACACGGAACCATGGAGGAACACACCAAGCAAGCAGTGATCTCCATTACAAGGACTTAGAATGGTTCACCTGAAGACAAACGTGCACCTTCCTTCCATGTAATCTACCAGTCTTACAATAACTAGCTTACACGGAACCATGGAGGAACACACCAAGCAAGCAGTGATCTCTATTACAAGGACTTAGAATGGTTCACCTGAAGACAAACGTGCACCTTCCTTCCATGTAATCTACCAGTCTTACAATAACTAGCTTACATGGAACCATGGAGGAACACACCAAGCAAGCAGTGATCTCTATTACAAGGACTTAGAATGGTTCACCTGAAGAAGACAAACGTGCACCTTCCTTCCATGTAATCTACCAGTCTTACAATAACTACCTTACACGGAACCATGGAAGAACACACTAAGGCAAGCAGTGATCTCTATTACAAGGACTTAGAATGGTTCACCTGAAGACAAACGTGCACCTTCCTTCCATGTAATCTACCAGTCTTACAATAACTAGCTTACACGGAACCATGGAGGAACACACCAAGCAAGCAGTGATCTCTATTACAAGGACTTAGAATGGTTCACCTGAAGACAAACGTGCACCTTCCTTCCATGTAATCTACCAGTCTTACAATAACTAGCTTACACGGAACCATGGAGGAACACACCAAGCAAGCAGTGATCTCTATTACAAGGACTTAGAATGGTTCACCTGAAGACAAACGTGCACCTTCCTTCCATGTAATCTACCAGTCTTACAATAACTAGCTTACACAGAACCATGGAGGAACACACCAAGCAAGCAGTGATCTCTATTACAAGGACTTAGAATGGTTCACCTGAAGACAAACGTGCACCTTCCTTCCATGTAATCTACCAGTCTACAGCAGGTTGGATGCACTCATTTTTTATATCAAACTACCCGTGGACATCTAATCTGGGATGTAAGTGCTATTTGGTCACAAGGTATACAGGTGTTTCTAGTAAAAATAGTGATTGTAAAAAGTAGACCCGATATGTATAATTGAAGCACTGTTGGCCTGCAGAGCTTTGTGAAGGGGGGGTAGGCTACTAGGTGTATTCTTCCTAATGGCACAGCAGTCATTCCTTTCTGCTGGTGAATGGCACCATTGCACCTGGTATACAAATCCGGTGTTCCAGTCCGGTGCACAAATCCGGTGTACAAATATGTATGGTGTACAAATCTGGTGAGGAAGTATGATGTACACATCCGATATACAGATCTGGTTTATAAATGAGGTGTATAATGTATAAATAATAACACACTCAGTGTACAAATCTGGTACACTACTAAGGTAGAGAAATTCAGTGTACAAATCTGGTGTGCATACCTGGTGTACAAATCCAGCATACTCATCTGGCTTACAAATCGGATGCACAAATCCGGGGTACAAATCTGCATCCTTTCACCTCGCAATGCCTTGTGATGACCGGGTGAAGTCTCGGTGCACATAGATGAGAAATCTCACACCAACATCAAGTAAACGTGTAACATTGTGTTGTGCTACTGTCATCTGATAAATGTCACTTGATGTGAAATATATAGCATACCAAGGCTTTAATGCTCACCACATCAGTATTACCTCAATGTAACCTTTGTTTCTGTGTGGTAATTGCAGTCCATTGCTGTGTTTGCCCTGGGTCAAATGATGGGCCATGTGGTAGGGGTGGGCTTTGCTAGCACTGCTGGCATGAAGGGTTGGTTGGGGGGTCCGGGGAATGCTCCCCTGGAGATTTTTTAATACTTAAAATGGTGCATTCTGAGGTATGTTTTAACCTTTACTCTTGAACATAGAGGGGAATATATAAAACAAGACACTACCTGTAAATGTAGAAATCATGATTGATAAAAGTCAGTAATCATGATTGTTTCATTGTGTTGAGGTGTGGTTTCCACTGACCACTGGTTGTACACGTTGAGGTGTGGTTTCCACTGACCACTGGTTGTACACGTTGAGGTGTGGTTTCCACTGACCACTGGTTGTACACGTTGAGGTGTGGTTTCCACTGACCACTGGTTGTACACGTTGAGGTGTGGTTTCCACTGACCACTGGTTGTACACGTTGAGGTGTGGTTTCCACTGACCACTGGTTGTACATGTTGAGGTGTGGTTTCCACTGACCACTGGTTGTACACGTTGAGGTTTGGTTTCCACTTGACCACTGGTACCTGGTTGTGGTGATGTTTTCTTGCCCTAACCCCAGGCCTTGTTACCATATCATAATATGATATTAAATTGGTGGCTTCTGTTCCAAAGATTATACTTTATTTGTTGCTAGCATGCTATGCGATTAATTAAACAGTCATTTCTGGAATGCCACAAAAGTATGTTTCTATTAATCGCAAGAACATTTCTCAAATTGTGTCCTTTTTATAAAACAGTGTAAGCTGTTTAGTATATCCACATTCTGTGCAAACATCATTGCCTAGCCCAGGCATTGATAATCCATTAGTATACACGGTTTTGGGCAATAAGCATTGTTTACAAGATATGAACTTCGGTGGTTTATATTCGTAAATACTCTTCACTCAAATCAACTTTCCCAAAAGTGTTTGCTCAACTTTGTTGGAATATGTATTATATATTTAACACAAAGATATCTTATGAATCACATTCCTTATTTTGCTAAAAACGGCACAGAACATCAGTTGAATAGAATTACGAGTTGTGAGCAGTTGTGTCGAATCCGGACTCACCTCGATTTCGTCGTTATAACAATACGTTTTTTCAAACTTTGATACCTCTGTGAGTTAGTTCCATCATCCTAGGCATATTTACGTTTAATAATATTGCATCTTAGCACCCTTTTGAGGCATACATAGCGCCCCGGTTTGTATCATCATATGCTGCTATATCGCTCATTTTATGCCCACGGTGCGGTAATGCATGGCCACAGCGGCGCAGACTAGTGCAAACCGGGTCGTTATTTGGGCTTCAAAAGGGTCTGGATGCAATACAAGTGCCACTAGTAAATAGGATGCATGGTTTTTATTTCAGCTTCAAAAAGGTCTGGATTCGACACAACTTCACAAGACTACTGTAGTGATGTAGTGTCATAAGCCTGCATGGTTTCTACTCCCACCACTGTCATAAACCAGACATTCAACATGGCCCACCTCGCTTGTCATATATCACTGCACTGAAGCTAACGTCTGGTGCAACAAAAACAATGATAATAATATTATTTACTGCAGGAAAGATATTTTTGTGTCATCTGGCAGATTCTTGGATAAAACATCAGCAGCATTACACCTAACCATCAACCAATCAACCTGTCAATCAACATCAAAGTGATTGACAGCACTAAGAGGCTTAGCCCTGATGTGGTGTTAATGTGGAATTAATATCATGTGACATGTGGCTGGAGGCACATGGGCCCAGGAGGTGTGGGGGGTACATGGGCCCAGGGGCCATGGGGGCACATGGAGGGAGGGTGGGTGTATTATTTTCACATTAAAGTTCACATGCTGTGGTAGGTGCTGTCTACACCTGAGCATTGTATCATTGCTTATGTCTGTAGTCCCATTGTTTAGGACAAGCAATTAATTATGTCACATTGTGCAGTGTTTGTTAATTGATGGTCTCAAAATACTGATGGAAGGACGTCATTTATCCATAAACACTGCCATCGCATTTAACTGTACATGACTTGAGCCACACAGCTAGATCAGACAGAGTTGGGCTGAAATAAAATCACAGGAAGAAATCATAGAAATAAAGTCACAGTATTAGCTAGGTAAAAATCATGAGAAATAAAGTCACACCCTGATTTTATTCGAGGACTGTATACCTTATACAAAGTTTTGCATATTTTCATTGATAATTCAACAAAATGAAGTTTGACGATTAAGATGAAATTCCAAGAAAACTCAGCCACCATCTTTCATATTCTTGCTTATAATTGAACACACAATTTGATGCATGATTACAACGAATATTCCAACAAAATTCTGACATGGTCTTGCACATTTTCATTGACATTTCAGCACTTTTTATCAAACTTATGCTCTGAAATTGTTGTCATGTTAAGTTACTTTTGATTACTAAAATGAACATTCACCCAAATTGAATTAATTTTTCCATTTATGTTATAAGTATAAAGAACTCTAAAGTTCTGACTTTTTCCTGTTGCTTTCTCGTGACTTTTTTCCTATATTTCCTGGAAAGTGGACATCATTTGATTCACTGGAAGTAAGAGACAGTCTTACGTTTAACTTCCTGGATGTTTCAAAACAAGCAAAGAGTGAATCCTCCCCGTGCAAAAGGCCAGACATGTAATCACAAGTGTTTGCACCAGTTACTTGGGCTGGGTCTTGTTTTACATGTGTCCTGTCAGATAGTTGCTCTGGCTGGAAACACTACACTAAAAGGTACACAGAAAGTGTCAGGATAACAAATACTTTCTAACATTTGGCACCACCTATGCACACCCAAATACTTGATACAGCAATTGATAATTATATTTAGATACATAGTCATGATATATATATATTTATAAATTAAATACACATTTGACTGTTGCAATTAAATACATTATTGTAAATTATATGCACAATTGTACTTACATTTAGATACATTATACACACTTGGTACTTGCATTAGAATACATTATGTATATAATATATACTTACATTTAGATACATTATACACACTTGGTACTTGCATTAGAATACATTATGTATATAATATATACTTACATTTAGATACATTATACACACTTGGTACTTGCATTAGAATACATTATGTATATAATATATACTTACATTTAGATACATTATACACACTTGGTACTTGCATTAGAATACATTATGTATATAATATATACTTACATTTAGATACATTATACACACTTGGTACTTGCATTAGAATACATTATGTGTATAATATATACTTACATTTAGATACATTATACACACTTGATACTTGCATTAGAATACATTATGTGTATAATATATACTTACATTTAGATACATTATACACACTTGGTACTTGCATTAGAATACATTATGTGTATAATATATACTTACATTTAGATACATTATACACACTTGGTAGTTGCATTAGAATACATTATGTATATAATATATACTTACATTTAGATACATTATACACAGTTGGTAGTTGCATTAGAATACATTATGTATATAATATATACTTACATTTAGATACATTATACACAGTTGGTAGTTGCATTAGAATACATTATGTATATAATATATACTTACATTTAGATACATTATACACAGTTGGTAGTTGCATTAGAATACATTATGTATATAATATATACTTACATTTAGATACATTATACACAGTTGGTAGTTGCATTAGAATACATTATGTATATAATATATACTTACATTTAGATACATTATACACAGTTGGTAGTTGCATTAGAATACATTATGTATATAATATATACTTACATTTAGATACATTATACACAGTTGGTAGTTGCATTAGAATACATTATGTATATAATATATACTTACATTTAGATACATTATACACAGTTGGTAGTTGCATTAGAATACATTATGTATATATATATATACTATACTTACATTTAGATACATTATACACAGTTGGTAGTTGCATTAGAATATGATTATACATTATGCATTAGAATATGTAATACATACTTACATTTAGATACATTATACACACTTGGTACTTGCATTAGAATACATTATGTATATAATATATACTTACATTTAGATACATTATACACAGTTGGTAGTTGCATTAGAATACATTATGTATATAATATATACTTACATTTAGATACATTATACACAGTTGGTAGTTGCATTAGAATACATTATGTATATAATATATACTTACATTTAAATACATTATACACAGTTGGTAGTTGCATTAGAATACATTATGTATATAATACATACTTACATTTAGATACATTATACACAGTTGGTAGTTGCATTAGAATACATTATGTATATAATATATACTTACATTTAGATACATTATACACAGTTGGTAGTTGCATTAGAATACATTATGTATATAATATATACTTACATTTAGATACATTATACACACTTGGTACTTGCATTAGAATACATTATGTGTATAATATATACTTACATTTAGATACATTATACACACTTGGTAGTTGCATTAGAATACATTATGTATATAATATATACTTACATTTAGATACATTATACACAGTTGGTAGTTGCATTAGAATACATTATGTATATAATATATACTTACATTTAAATACATTATAATATGTAGATCTTAGAGACTGTTCATAAAGCATGTCACTGTACTCCTGGATGTTGTTGAGACCCCCCTCCCTTTACTTTGTAAAGGTGGCAGTACACCCTCCCTTTACTTTGTAAAGGTGGCAGTACACCCTCCCTTTACTTTGTAAAGGTGGCAGTACACCCTCCCTTTACTTTGTAAAGGTGGCAGTACACCCTCCCTTTACTTTGTAAAGGTGGCAGTACACCCTCCCTTTACTTAGTAAAGGTGGCAGTACACCCTCCCTTTACTTTGTAAAGGTGGCAGTACACCCTCCCTTTACTTTGTAAAGGTGGCAGTACACCCTCCCTTTACTTAGTAAAGGTGGCAGTACACCCTCCCTTTACTTTGTAAAGGTGGCAGTACACCCTCCCTTTACTTTGTAAAGGTGGCAGTACACCCTCCCTTTACTTTGTAAAGGTGGCAGTACACCTTCCCTTTACTTTGAAAAGGTGGCAGTACACCCTCCCTTTACTTTGTAAAGGTGGCAGTACACCCTCCCTTTACTTTGTAAAGGTGGCAGTACACCCTCCCTTTACTTTGTAAAGGTGGCAGTACACCCTCCCTTTACTTTGTAAAGGTGGCAGTACACCCTCCCTTTACTTTGTAAAGGTGGCAGTACACCCACCCTAAAATTGTATTCGTTATGAGAAAGAATGCTGTAAAATGCGTACATCTATAATAATTATTATATTTGTTGCATTAATTCATTGTTTATATAAAATATAAGACTGTAAAAGTAATAAAATGAAGCAGGTTTTTTGTTGGGACACTGCTGAAATCACCAAGAAAACTGGCTGAACAATTAACGCTATCTTAATCTGATTATAATAGCTCAACCAACCAACATTTCAAAAATTGTTAGTAATATTTAGCCAGACTCCCCCACCCCTATATAACTGTTGGTCACACCTGCCAACAGAACCCCCACCCCTGCCCCCAAGCACGATGTACTTTACACATGACCCCTTATATTATTTAATGTCATCTTACATCACCCAAAACGGACCCGTTGGTCTCACATCTGCTGTGACAGTGTCATTTAGTGTCTATGCCAGTTATGATGCTCTCCAGCAGCTCCTTCTGTCTGTGTCATCAGAGATGTCGTCAGATGCTGACATCACTGTCCTTGTGATTGTGGTTTAAAAGGACACTGTTGACACATGTCCCTTGTAATGGACACAGTGTTGGTGTGACACGAGCTGGGGATAGACTGTTAGTGCACACATGCACATATGTGCGCAGTTGTATGCCCGCACACACCATATTACCTGTCTTATTGATCCGGCTTGGTCTTGTTTGAGATGGTGTTTGAGGTTAACAGGTCACTGACACAGACACTCTACTGGTGCCTCCCTAGTTCACTGTACTGGTGCCTCCCTAGTTCACTGTATGTAACAGAAAAAGATTCTTTTAACACAACTTACGCAACTTGCCGCCAGCAGCCCCTTGAGGCACACGCCCATCTACATAGGCTGTTTTAACTGTTTAAATCTACCTGTTTTAACCTGATTTTAAATATCTGGCACACAAGCCTCTACACAATACAGCTGTATATGTGATACATGCATCTCGGGGTAATACGCTCGCAAGAACTCAGTCTAGTAAAGGGAAGTAGTATGCTATATCTGTGTATCTGAATCATAGATCACACCAGCTGTTTACACCAACCTTGATTGTTTATAGTTTAATTACAACAAAATGCTCTGTCTTCGTTACACAAACTGTGATGAGAAAGGACCCTGGAAAGCATATGTTACTGCATGTTAGACACCATTGTTACTGTCATAACACTGGGTAGACAGAGTCATCTGATTTGGTCACATGATTGAGTGTTATTGTAGAGTGTGACAAGCAATGAGCTGATTTAGACACAGCCAATTGTTGTTGTAATGGGTATCAGCTGATAAGCACTGCATCTGCCAGAGAACAGGAAATTAATAACTGGATCAATTGCCATACGACAATGTTGCAGAGGGTTAAATATGAATTGGTGGGGTGTATGGGGGAATTAGTGCCTGTATGCATGCACTGCCAGGTAGCCTTGACCCCCGATTTAATTTTACCAAAATCATTGGTGAAGTGCATTTGTTTTCTCCTTTCCTCTGTCCATCCTCTCTCCTATCTGTCCATCTAAGATGGCAATGAATCTCAACAGCCTTGCAAGCCCTCACTAAGGGATGGTCTCATATGTTTCTAAAGTAACACAAATTTATTGGCTCAAACCACCCCTTCAGTACGGGTGTGCAACTTGCAATTTTATGATTAAAAATTAACGTTAACGTCCATTTACATTAATACATGTTTCACACACTAGGTGATGCCACTGTAGCAGTTTATTTTATCCCAATATGTGGAGACGATCAAATCAACCCTCGTACATAATGCTTCATTTTGTGACTTAGCGAAATTATGTGACCACCCCTAGTTAATAAATTTGTTTATTTTTTCTAATAATCAACATATCAACTGGTAATATATCGTGGGTGATCTTAGAGTGGGGTTCATTAGACAGTTTCACTGTTGCAGTGGACCATTTAGTACATGGCTTGAGCTAATGAAGTGGGTCAATAGTTCACCTAATCATCTACAACTCAGTTCATTAGGGGACTTCCCATCAGACGTGTCATTGCTCCATAGTGACATGTCATGTCAAGTAGCTGTAGAAGAATGGTAATGATCTATGAAAGTGACATGTGGTGTCACTGACTGACATAGTCTTTGGATATAAGTAAATAACAACATTTCTAAAACCATTCGTACATCAAAGAAAGTGTTGAGTCTTCAAAAAATAGATGCAGATTTTTATAGTATATTTATTTTAATACCCATGATAATAACCCTCACTGGGAGACTGTAAGTTATACATACTTATATGATCATTTCTGTAACAAACAAAGTAGCAAACCATATCCTAGTTACTTACAAGAGGTAGAGGTAGTGACCATGTGAAGCTTACACGGGTTTATCATGCTGTTTCACCATTGACACTGTGTATTTGGACAAGAGGGTAGTATATCAGCAAGTGTCATGTTTACTCAGGGCTATGGCTGTCTGTCACGAAATGTGACAGTTGTGTTGCCAGGCAGGTATCATCCATTTTAAAATATGTTATCATTTTAAAAAGTTGACAACATGAGAAAGCCAAATTTTTAAGTTGACGAAACATCTGAAATCATTATTTTAAAGGTGATGCAGCATTTGAAACGTCAATTATAAAATTATCATAGTGTCTGAAAGGCCAATAAAATTACCCTAAAAACCTTCATATAGTAGTAGACTATTTAAAATATACAAGTTAAAATTGTTTTGAAAAAGTGACACTATTGTAGTTATTTTATAATGTTAAATATTAATAATATTAATGTTTAACAATACTAATACTATTCCAGGGTGCACAGTGGATTTAGTTGACAGGTAGTCCGTCGGACTAGCTGACTCAGAAACAACTAGTCCTCATATTGTTTTACTAGTCCTTAAAAATCAATCGTACTGTTGTATCATATATGTGTGACAGTTATGGCACATAGTAAAAGTGGCTTTATTTCATAAAGAAAACAAGCCGTTTCCCATTTCAATTAAATGTTCAAATAAATGAGTCATTGATAGAAACAAATATATGTGATTTCGTAGATCCAATTGCAAAGTTATCAGAAGAAATGACTAGTTTAATCAGGGGCAGCAAACAGGAGTCGTGGACAAGGCGATGCCAGCAGAATTTGAAGCCTGACGGCGACAAAGGACCGACATTGTCGGACTAAGTTGCATAATTTGCCCTATACTTTTCATTAGCGTTTCCTTTCCCGAAGCCGACGAAACAATCAGTAACATTGCTGGCGTTTGGTAACTTGCTAAAATAATCACCCAATGCAGGAATAACGCAACTACCATCACGACGGGATAGCACGTAACGATGTAACCCGCGCATGTATGTTTGTCCATGTCGCTCACCACTCATGGTCGCTAGGTGGCACTACCTATCCTACGCTAACCGGATGTAAACAGCCGCCATTTACTTTCACTGCGTTCAGCAAGTTTCCCATCTGACGGTCGTACGGAATATTTAGCTGCCTGTGATAAAATGCTACCTTACTGTCTGATTTTGTTTTATTCCATCACAACACCCAACTAGCGTATACATAGCGTAAATTAATTTACCTAATAACAGCTAGTCCGATGGGACTGCTCCACTAAACATGGACTAGTCCGATCACTGAAACTACTCGTCCGGGACGATCGGACCGGCCTTATTTCGCAGCCTGCTATTCATAATAATACCAGAATCTTCCACAAACCCTTAGCCTACATAGTTTCTCCTGTAGCCTAAACTTCCCCTTCACTTGTACTTTTTTCCATTTCTACCATCTGACACCAATCCACTCACTACTCCATGATGTTGAATAATTACATTCACATTAATAAATCATTACTAGCTGGCTCTGCAAGGCATTCCCAGCATATCATGAAACCATCAGCGTATCAGTGCATGGCAGGTCACCAAAATCTGCATTTACCCACCACTGCAAATACCTACTTTTAAACTGATCTTTTCTGGTCCTCAGTTTTCAATATTAACTTCTAAATTCTAGAATAAATATGTCAAAGGTGTACTGTCTGCCAAAATTGCGTTTAATACATCCAAAACATTGTTTTCAATTTGAATGTTGCACCCACAGATTTATTTGTAAATGAAACATGCAGTTTCTAAACACTCTATTGACATTTGACAATATTGCATAGACAGGCAGGGCTAACTGCAAGTCCCGTTTAATGCTTGGTGTGTTCATGTGGTTCCTTTATACAGGACGACTAGTTCAGTGAACTTCCTGCTAATAATTACCACCCTGGTGATTCCACGTATAGACAACCTCACTTTAAATATGTAGTTGAAAAATAAATCTACATCATCCTCAGTTGTTAGTAATTATTTTACTAAAGGCACAGAGTATGATAATTTTTATTATACAATCATGTTATAATAAACCGTATTTACTGTAACATCTTTCAGTGAACCACAAGTAAAAAATATATTTTGACCATTATCTATCTCGAATACCGACCATGTATTTCAGCATGCAAAGTAAACAAGATACTTGAGGGGAAATATTAAATTATACACATCCAGGGTGCACGGTGGATTTAATTGACAGGTAGTCCGTCGGATTAGCTGACTCAGAAACAACTAGTCCTCATATTGTTTTACTAGTCCTTAAAAATCAATCATACTGTGGTATCATATATGTGTGACAGTTATCGCACATAGTAAAAGTGGCTTTATTTCATAAAGAAAACAAGCCGTTTCCCATTTCAATTAAATGTTCAACTAAATGTGTCATTAATAGAAACAAAAACATGTGATTTCGTAGATCCAATTGCAAAGTTATCAGAAGAAATGACTAGTTTAATCAGGGGCAGCAAACAAGAGTCGTGGACAAGGCGATTCCAGCAGAATTTGAAGCCTGACGGCGACAAAGGACCGACATTGTCGGACTAAGTTGCATCATTTGCCCTATACTTTTCATTAGCGTTTTCTTTCGCGAAGCTGACTAAACAATCAGTAACATTGCTGGCGTTTGATAACTTGCTAAAATAATCACACAATGCAGGAATAACGCAACTACCATCACGACGGGATAGCACGGAACGATGTCAGTAACCCGCGCATGTATGTTTGTCCATCACTCATGGTCGCTAGGTGGCACTACCTATCCTACTCTAACCGGATGTAAACAGCCGCCATTTACATTCACTGCGTTCAGCAAGTTTCCGATCTGACGGTCGTACGGTATATTTAGCTGCCTGTGATAAAATGCTACCTTACTGTCTGATTTTGTTTTATTCCATCACAACACCCAACTAGCGTATACATAGCGTAAATTAATTTACATAATAACAGCTAGTCCGATGGGACTGCTCAACTAAACATGGACTAGTCCGATCACTGAAACTACTCGTCCGGGACGATCGGACCGGCCTTATTTCGCAGCCTGCACATCACAATAAACTTTAAAAAAATTGTCCATTAAAACACATTTTAGGCGGGCAAGGTAGAAAAGATATCTACTGGTAGTTTATGAATCATAATACGACTTTACAATAGAAATAACACGAGTTTGTAACTGTGATAATAATAGTATATTTCTTATATAGCGCCCTCCAAAAAAAATTCTGGGCCAGTGTGCAGTGGTTAATAGAAATAAATAAATAAAAACTATCATGACTAGGTTGTTTTGGTAGTGCTACTGGTTGAATGAGTGCAGATGGATGTGAGGCCTTAGGCAATGCACCAAGGGCATGAGAACTGCACCAAAACAGTGCACCCTAAGATATGTTGTACCGTATATTGGCACTGTTAGCATAAGAGGGACTCGTTTCTGTTTGGCACCCACCCGCATAATCACAATAAGTCTAATTGATTTAGGCTAAAGCATTGACAACATGACAGGCAGTAAATATGCTCAATCTCTACTATGTAACTACGCGTGGTGTGCAGCGGTACACAAAGGGTTAAACCACTGCAGGTATGAATATCACAGTGTCGTTGATTAGGGAAGGAATCCAAGCCAAGCTTCTTGTTTTCTTAGTCCACTGCTGATCATTGCAAGGCATTGCTCTGATGCCTCCTGATCGTGACCATAATGTGAAGTGTTGACAGCAATAAAGCAACATTGGATTCAAATCAGGACATTGTGTCCTTTAGTGCACACACCAACATTCAGTGCACACACTAACATTCAGTGCATACACCAACATTCAGTGCACACACCAACATTCAGTGCCCACACCAACATTCAGTGCACACACTAACATTCAGTGCCCACACTAACATTCAGTGCACACACTAACATTCAGTGCACACACACCAACATTCAGTGCACACACCAACATTCAGTACACACTAACATTCAGTACACACTAACATTCAGTGCACACTAACATTCAGTGCACACACCAACATTCAGTGCACACACCAACATTCATTGTACACACTAACATTCAGTGCCCACACCAACATTCAGTGCACACACCAACATTCAGTACACACTAACATTCAGTGCACACACTAACATTCAGTACACACCAAAATTCAGTGCACACTAACATTCAGTACACACACCAACATTCATTGTACACACTAACATTCAGTGTACACACCAACATTCAGTGTACATACTAGTATTCAGTGTACACAATAACATTCAGTGCATACACCAACATTCAGTGCACATACTAACATTCAGTGCACACACCAACATTCATTGTACACACTAACATTCAGTGTACACACCAACATTCAGTGTACATACTAGTATTCAGTGTACACAATAACATTCAGTGCATACACCAACATTCAGTGTACATACTAGTATTCAGTGTACACAATAACATGCAGTGCATACACCAACATTCAGTGTACATACTAGTATTCAGTGTACACAATAACATTCAGTGTACACACTAACATTCAGTGCACACACTAACATTCAGTGCATACACCAACATTCAGTGCACATACAACATTCAGTGCACACACCAACATTCATTGTACACACTAACATTCAGTGTACACACCAACATTCAGTGTACATACTAGTATTCAGTGTACACAATAACATTCAGTGCATACACCAACATTCAGTGTACATACTAGTATTCAGTGTACACAATAACATTCAGTGTACACACTAACATTCAGTGCACACACTAACATTCAGTGCATACACCAACATTCAGTGCACATACAACATTCAGTGCACACACCAACATTCAGTGTACACACCAACATTCAGTGTACACACCAACATTCAGTGTACACACCAACATTCAGTGTACACACTAGCATTCAGTGTACACACTAACATTCAGTGCACACACCAACATTCAGTGCACACACTAACATTCAGTGTACACACCAACATTCAGTGTACACACTAACATTCAGTGTACACACTAGCATTCAGTGTACACACTAACATTCAGTGCACACACCAACATTCAGTACTAACATTCAGTGTACACACCAACACACCAACATTCATTGTACACACTAACATTCAGTGTACACACCAACATTCAGTGTACATACTAGTATTCAGTGTACACAATAACATTCAGTGCATACACCAACATTCAGTGCACATACTAACATTCAGTGCACACACCAACATTCATTGTACACACTAACATTCAGTGTACACACCAACATTCAGTGTACATACTAGTATTCAGTGTACACAATAACATTCAGTGCATACACCAACATTCAGTGTACATACTAGTATTCAGTGTACACAATAACATTCAATGTACACACTAACATTCAGTGCACACACTAACATTCAGTGCATACACCAACATTCAGTGCACATACTAACATTCAGTGCACACACCAATATTCAGTGTACACACTAACATTCAGTGTACACACCAACATTCAGTGTACACACCAACATTCAGTGTACACACTAGCATTCAGTGTACACACCAACATTCAGTGCACACACCAACATTCAGTGCACACACTAACATTCAGTGTACACACCAACATTCAGTGTACACACCAACATTCAGTGTACACACTAGCATTCAGTGTACACACCAACATTCAGTGCACACACCAACATTCAGTGCACACACTAACATTCAGTGTACACACCAACATTCAGTGTACACACCAACATTCAGTGTACACACTAGCATTCAGTGTACACACCAACATTCAGTGCACACACCAACATTCAGTGCACACACTAACATTCAGTGTACACACCAACATTCAGTGTACACACCAACATTCAGTGTACACACTAGCATTCAGTGTACACACCAACATTCAGTGCACACACCAACATTCAGTGCACACACTAACATTCAGTGCACACACCAACATTCATTGCACGCACCAACATTCAGTGCCCACACCAACATTCAGTGCACGCACCAACATTCAGTGCACACACTAACATTCAGTGCACACACCAACATTCAGTGTACACACCAACATTCAGTGCACACACCAACATTCAGTGTACACACCAACATTCAGTGCACACACCAACATTCAGTGCACACACTAACATATACTTATTGTAATGGTGCTATTGAAATATGATTTTTTTTATCTTTGAGAAATGCATTATGGTTGTCACTGCGGATAAAGACCTTGGATACCATTAAAGACATCAACAAGATAGTGGCACTTTAATTGACCTGAGAACTCCCTCTGCCAATAACTGTTGTCTCCACTGAGATTGTAAGCGCTACTGAAGGGTTTAATAACATAGGGGTGATGTCGTTTATGGAACCATTTAGATATTTTATGACCTTTTATCATTGAATTTCCACACATTACAACTTACACGCCATTGAGGCTGGATTGTTCAAGGGGAAATGTATAGTTTTGGAAGGATTGATGGCCCCCATTACCTTTCTAATATCCCATATATTGTCACCCTGTATTACATGTAATTTGTAGTTTGATAGCAGTTTTTATTTTGTAGCAAAATCAAAACTGTTTCAATAGTTACATTTCTGTAGCATTGCTAGGGTTGGCTAAAATAAATTGTGATGTTATGTGCCATTCATAAATTTTACACATACTATTAATTAACATAATTATGATATAAATATTATGTGTATGCAAGAAACTTGATTTGTTTACATAAAATGTTAAATGACATGAAATTCATCATGAGGTTGTAGTGTATTCCATGGGGTACCCACCCTGGTTTTCCACCCACCCCACATGGATACAGGCATGTTCACCCCGCCCCTGCCCCGCTGCACCCCGCCCCACCAACCTAACAGATCTGATTGTTAGAATGAATATGGTTTGTCCAGCATTGTGTCTACTTAGCTGCACACACTATATTCTCCCGAGGGTTGATGGATGGTCCCCAATGACTGGCTGGCTAGCAGAGTCGGCCCCTAGCTTATTGGTGTGAATAAATCGCCAATCAGCGTGACAGTTCACCTGATTTATTTACAGTCTAGCTGAATGCCCACTACCTTTCGCTACCTTCCGCTACCTTCTGCAGTGTGCGGCTCGGTTAAATGCAACATTTCCGATCCACCTAATAGTGCAGTATAGACAGCATCAATTACTATCTACATATGAATAAAGGATCAATTGATTTTTTGCTTGCTTCAGTTCAAACTCGTTTTTGCAAAGAATTGAATCTATCTGGTAACAATAACGATTATTCATTTGTGCAAATGTCATATTTGAATACAATCATTGGTGAAACAAATAAATTATCTGTTTGTGTGTTTGTTCAACCAACTGTGCGCATTATCTAAATTATTTACACATTACAAATTTAGACATCAACGAACCTGATTATCTTTGTGTTGAATTACATCTAGTTTTAACTGGCTGAAACAGTAAGAATATGGGAATAACAATCTCTTGTATAAGATGTAACTGTATCATCTGCAAGGAAACCTCCATATGAGTGCGTTTATAAAGTTTTTTATTGTTATTTAACGAGATAATTATTGAGTCTGAAATGAACCAAGTAAAACATTGATTTGAACAGGGGCCGTTAAATTTGACAACAGCCATTGCTACTTGATGTTGCTTCAATATCACTGTACAACGTCATGGTGTTTTGTTTCATAACCCTGCTGGTATGGAGTATGGTTTATGAACAGTTCCTTGTTTACTTACTTAGTATCGTGATCTACTCTTGGGATGTCATGTAATATCTATAAAAATAAAGGTAACTTCTTATATATATACCGCAGTATCACACACGCATGCACGCATGATACAACAGTATGATGGTATCCGTCACATTTAGTTTTAAGGACTAGTAAAACGATATCAGGACTAATTGTTTCTGATTCAGCTAATCAGATGGAATACCTGTCAACAAAAGCCAACGTGCACCCAGTGACCATAAAGTGGGGTTCCACTCTGTCCTTTTCCTTGCTTAACACTATTTGTTTCTAACAAATTCTAGAGAGGGATACTGTCTCAAAATCACTGGTATTTTATTCATCTTCTGAGAAGACAGATGTGAATTATTGACCTGTCCCTATTACCTCTCCCATCACTGATTTTCCCGGGAGGATTTTGGGGGGACATGGGGATGATGGGAGAGGGTGTTTATTGTCAGCCCTGTGATCTAATGATGTCATTGCCTGCATCATGTCTTCCCAAAAGATGGTTGCTAGGCAACCGATAACAACATGGTGATGAGCTAATTTGCAAGTAGTGATCATGCAGTGTCCCAATGGACAGTCGGAATATATTGTGACTCCAGCACCCAATGAGCCTTAGGAGGCAGTATCAGGCCTGCCTTGATTTCTTACTCCATATTATGAATGTTTGATTAGCTCATTCCTTGTTTACTGTCTGTGTGTGCATGCATGAGTGCGTGTGTGCATGCATGAGTGCGTGTGTGCATGCATGTGGGCGTGTGTGCATGCATGTGGGCGTGCATGTACCGGTATCTACTAGGTATAGGTTTCATTTTTCACAAAATGAATTGTAAATGATAGCAGCAAAAAACAGATTGACTAGGCACCATTATCTATCAGACAGTTACGATTATTAGACTTGAGTTATTTATTACTGGTGCGGTATTGAGTTACCGGGAATATACACATTGCTACAATTCTATGGAATGAAACAGGAGTTCACCAAATGGAAGGAAGTGGACCAGATATGATTGTTCTGTCCCTCAAAAACCCTGACAGTACTGGAAGTTAGTTTTTATATCTTTTATTTCCCGTAAGTTACCGTAGAGGACATAATCAGTTACTGTTAGTTGGGATCATATTTGTTATTGCAGAATACGTGTAATATATAGTTGAACATATTTAATTATTTCACGCATTTTATGTGAAACACATTCTTTAAGAGATATCACACTATAAAATAAATTTATATTATTTTACTATTATTATTATGTAATGGCTGTAACAGTTTACGTAACTAAACTAATGTTGCATTATTCTTGTTTGCAGGAGTATGTCCGCCAGACAACATCATCCAAAGTACCCCCTACGGCTTCCACCCCCACTGCCACAACTCCTTCCTGCACCCCTGCCTCCACACCCCCTCCTCCACCCTGTCACCCTGCCTCCCCCCTGTGCAAGGATGAACCCCCTGCCACCACCTGTGTCACTGTGCCATCCCCAATGACGATTAACACTATGCCGATCACAAAGACGTTAGAAAGTAGTCCAGCGATTAAAAAGCGCTCGCCGATTGAGGAACTGGAGAGGGTCGTGAAGAAAGAAGGGCTGCTGAAGAACTGCAAGAAAACGGCAGCCGAAATCCTCGAAAACAATAAGGTAGGTGTCGTTTTATGTTGTCGGATCATTAATTCAGCCTTTGTATTTCCATGGATTACGACATGCAAAAATCGGAAGTCTTGCAGAGATGCTATAGTGTATTCTGTGTTTTCGCCAAGTTAGTGGCTCTGCATCAAGTCCATGGCGCCCTCTACGTATGTATGTATCCCACAATGCATTACAAACCTTGTATTCCTGTCTCAGTTGCACGATCAAATTCTGTCAGTGTGATTTTAACAGAAGTAACAAAACATGTTTTTTTTAAGCTGTTCACACACTGCAAATGTGAACATCAGTGAGTGATTCGCAGTTAGCCAACTCAGCTGTGGGGAGTTTTAACTCGAGTAATTGTTGTGCCTTCTTGTGTTAAGACCCTTTCACTCATGTGTCAGACTAACTGCATACCAAATATCTCACCTCTCAAACGTGGCACGGTTATTCAGTGTGCTGCAGTTTTTTTACACCAAGGCCTTTCTCTTTCATGTAGGGTCAGGCACGGATATTATTATAAAATGCCATTTTTGACATAATACAACTTTTTGATTAATATCTTCAATCTAATAATATTACACAGGTCCAATGACACTAACATATACTATAAGTATGCAAAATATTAGATGGATGTGAATGATACTTTTCAAGATATCTTATTTTGAAAATGAGGAAATATATTGATTTGGCACCTGGCAAAAGACAGGCACAAAATTGAAAAATATAACTTAGGCAAATAAAAAGAAATCAAAATGGAAGATAAATTTGATATGTGGACAATGGAACAAGTTTCATTAAGCTATGTCATGTCGTTTGGTTTTTATCTGACTTTTTGTGACATCTTTTCCTGATTGCCTGGAGTCAGGGACAAATTTCAAAACTAAAACTTCTTGCACTGGAGTGGATCTGAAACCAGAACAACCATTACAACATAATAACATTATGGTCTCTAATGTACCTTTATTACAGAGTTAACTTCTGTAAGAAATATAGCTTACTTTGTATAAGTACAATTGTTTTTATTTATAAAATAATATTAAATTGAACTATCTGTAATTGCATGTTTAACAAAAACACTGTTTCTGTGTAATCTTTGTAAATTTGGATATTCGTTTTAAAATATATTTTTGAATATTTAAAAATTATTTGGTAACAGCAAGGAACAACCAAAATACATTCTTATTAAAATTAACTTAATGATGTCGTCGTTGATCTTGGCCTACGTCGATCTCGTCCCAACATGCATACCACCATCCACAATATTTTGTTATATTATCTTATAACGTATATGAACACTATTTCCTAAGCAGAGTAAAATAGTTATACTAAATATGACTTTCCAAGTGTATTCGTAAATCGTAAGCGCAGGTTGTAAGTTGGCCTAAATAGCAACGACACGAATTCTGGTTGGACACGGGCGTAGCAACGCTGTGTGCGGACTGACATTCCTTTTACTTACTATATTTCATAATTCTTTAATCGTTTTTAACATAACATATATGTTACAGTATACTTAAAACATCTCTGACCATGTAAAATGGGATAACAAACAGCAAAAATATAAAGAATGTTTTGGAAAATGTGGGCATCGCACGCCCCTCGCAACGAAGATTGACTTGTGCTAGCATCTGTTACAAAGGCTGTTTGGAGCAGCCTATTTTATTGCGATGGGGATATCCACTTTTAACGATAAGCAAATACTAAAATTATTCGCTGCAAGTTATCAGTACAATATTATTTGTTGTGTAGATCATATTTGTTTATAATTAGGAACCACAATATGCCAAAATATATTGCATAGGCGTCGAATAAAGCATTAGCAACTTAACTGACGGCACTGCCGCATAGTGAGTGGTAGCAAACTACCAAAGCCGAGCTAAGCGTCGATACTTGGGGAAAATTTGCAAATCTTTCACCTTTTAAGTGTCCGCTCGGTCACAAATTAAATGTAATCTTCACAAAATAACATGTGTTTGATTCAAAATTTAATGTTGAATCGATTGGTGATAAGCACTAGTCGATCTGATATAAAATAGTGAAGTTATTAGCAAAAGATGACAGCTACGCATAGGTTTATGTTACATGCGTATGTGGCCGGCATATGTTTCTTCGTTTGGATTAGTGCTTATCACTGATCGGTCAAACTACCATTCCTCTTCAATCTAAACTTTATTCTGACTGAATAGGACTAACTACTATTGATGCAACGTGAGGTCTGTGAAGTAGCATGATTTATGCTTCGTTTTTCAACCTGACCGGAACAAGATATTGGCATTTTTACTGGTACAAATTTTATTTCAATGCATGTAATAATAAGGTCTGGAATACAAATTGAAATATGGTCAATTTCACTGAAAAAAGCTTGCTCAAGCCTATTTCATGTGGCTCTATCCCCCTGCTGTGTAAGCAATTAGTGATTTTTTTACGAATATCAAAATAAACATCAAGCAAATCAGGGCATTTTTATAAAGTTTATTTTGTCATTAACATCACCAAGTTGAAAAAAATGGTTTTGATAATAATTTCCTAAGAATGTGTTAAGAAAAGTTAAATTGTGAGTTATTAGTGTAGATTTATGCAAAAAAAACAGTATTCTGTTCTGTTTTTAAACTTATTGAATTTTAGTGATGGTCCCCAGTGCAATTATAACAGCCTCATTAACAAGAAATGTTATCTTTAACTGAAGTGAAACTTTATCTAGACCCATAAACCATTGAATCACTAGGTAAAGTGATTTACATAATCAAGACAGATATGATTGACAGCTACATATGCCACTGGGTGACATGATAGACAGGTGAGGCAATGACATACTGTGGATGACTGGCAGTCATAAACACAAACCAATGATGGACAGATTATGGATGATGAACTATGGGTGATTAAAATGCCAAACATGGCTAGTTAACTTTAATATGCACCCAGTCCATATGTTTAGGTATACATTGATACAGAGACAGTCTGTTCTTCTGTTTTAATATGATGTTCTTAATACTAGAATCAATAACTATATATGTTGAAAGTTTATCACAGGTCCACCAAGTTGCATTTAATAAACCTGAAACATTGTTTGCAATTTTAATGTAGAATATTATGCCATTACATGTTCACATTGTGAACAAATGATTCAAATTGTAAACAGCTGTTACTGGCACTTCTTGTGGAAGCTTGAGCCCCTAACCAAAAATACCTTTGAAGTTAGATGGTTCCCACATTCCTAAACACTTATTGGGACAGAGTACAGCAGTTTAAAAAACCTTCAAATAGTTTCCACCCCTAGCTCCATAAGCCTGTGCCACATAATATTTGTTGGTTTATTTTAAAATAAAAAATGTCATCCACAAATCAGATGGTCCTAAAGAACAGCTTGTAGCCATGTAATTATAATGCGATTCTCTCTTCAAGCTTTGAGTGGTTAATTAATTATTAGGTCTGCCAGCTTGCATGAACAATGTTGGTTCACCTGAGTTGTGTGTGTTAATTCTCTGAGAGTTTATAGCTTCCTCTTCTTTCTTGTCTCCAACATGTGCTCTCTTCTTTTTCTCAGATAAAAAACATAAATTAAACAAACTACTGTACTGAAAAAAGTTGTTTCTAATTGCAGACTAATGGGGTTTAATAATTATATGATCCACATTAGTAATTATGGTCAAGTTGTACATGTTTGTATACTAGATTATGTTAGTATTATATATTTGTAATGATTAATTAATGCTATTGTTTTGTAAAGTTGCAAGCTAGAAGGAAAGATAAAACAATCCTCATTATTTGTTATGTTTATAACTGCACCTTTGATTTAGCATTTTTCCTGGTGTATAATTGACAGCATTTTTTCTTTTATTAGCAGTAGAGTTACCATATTTAACCAAAGTTTTATAAATTATATTAATTTACATAAATGTATTTTTTTGTAATTATTATGGTAGATACACTTTCAAAATGTATCCATTTTTTCGTGGAGAATGAAGATGAAGGGCCAGGTGTACACAGCTTGTGTCAGAAGTTGCCTGTTGTATGGGTGGGAGACATGGGTCATGAGGACTGATCATGACACGAGGATGGAAAGGGTTGAGATGAGGATGGTGAGATGGATGTGTGGCGCATCACTCAGCGACAGACAGCCCAGTGCAGAGCTTAGAAGAAAAGTAGGAGTGGAGGCGATTGGGATGTGATCAGAAGAAGCAGGCTGAGGTGGTACGGGCATGTAGAGCGAAAGGACGACAAGGACTGGGTGAAGGGCTGTACAAAGTTAGTGGTGGAGGGGACAGCTCCCGTCGGCAGACCAAGGAAGACCTGGCAGAACTCCGTGTCTGCAGACTTGAATCTGATGGGTATCGACCATCGGGATGCACGGGACCTTGTCAAGTGGAAGAGGGCAATTGGAAGAAAGGCGAACCCAGCAGAGCCTGGAAACATCGCCTCTAAATGACGATGATGAATTAATACATTATTATTAGTGATTTGCCTAAGTAGTCTGTTAAAGATTCCTTTTGAAGCACACATGTTGTTGATTGTGATAAATTCCCCCTTTATGTGACAATCCAGTCCTAACAACCCTCCAGTCTGACTTCCCTACTGCAATCCCAGCCAGTCCATTAGAAACAGCTGACAAGTTCATAACAAGTGCTGACATCTACTGTTCACTATCTAACTTCATGTTGACACTCCAGCAACACTAGCCACAGCTGCCACGTGCCACTTAAAGGGCTCGGCCGCCGCCGTAAGTGACCCCTCCGTTTAGACTAGTGTCTGCTCTGTTCTAATTACACACAGGACTACATAAACAAAGCACTGTTGTTTGACTTCCTGGCCCTAATGAGTGTTAATTACTGGCCTAGTTTAGGAATGTCATCATTGTGTCTTTGATGAGAGTAGTTTACTGCTACAAGTTGGGTTATATGAAGTATCTAGCACTGCTCTGAAGTAATGTTTGACCTCTTGCAAGTGTGTTTACTAATTGATAGCCCAGGGCCAGATACATCTCTGGCCAGATAATGGCTCCTGGAGGGCCATATACTTGACTAGAGGGTCAATACACCACTAACCTGTCTAGTTGGATACAGGCACACATTTTGACATACAGTTCACAGTATCTGATTCATAAGCACTTGTTATGATATGAAGTTATTGCCACTTTAACCCTAGTCGTAGGCGCTAGTAAATAATTAAGCCCAGAATGCATTACCCGGAATGAAACTATGTTTAGTTGCTGTCTCGTTTATGTTATGTGGGTTGTAAATATTTTAAAAGCCACTTTAGGATGATCGTTGTGCCTCACTTCAATGGCGCGCGCATTGTTGTATAATTTTGACCAATTCCCACAGATAATTGGGAATAAACTGGCAGTATGCAGGGTTGTCTTCTTCCACATTTTATAGTTATATTTCTGAGTTTTATTTATGTTATTTTAATAATAAATCTTACATACATGTATGCAACAGTGGGTGATAAATAAATCAGGCAGATGTTGAAAGAAGCAGAAGCCAGTGTTCTATAGGAAGGACTAAACTTTGCCGTCACACACCGAAGATGATACCAGTCAAAGAAACAGAGTGTTAGCATGCGGTAACCTAACACCTGCGAAAGCTCGGAGCCTAATGGGAGAAGTAGTGAAATGTGTGGAAAAGACAAAAGTCCCCCTAGTAACATATCCAGGGAAGAACGCCTGGCACTACAAATGCTGAAAAAAGGACATGACATTGTGACAGTCATACGTATGATCTATGGAACCCCCAAGATACACAAACCAGAGGCACCGCTTAGACCGATAGTATCTAGCATTGACAGTATTTCCCTACAATGCAGCTAAGACATTGGCTAACATTCTCACCCCTCTTATTGGGAACACACCTTACCACATCAAGAACAGCAGGGATTTTGTAAACAAGATCAAAGACCTAGAGGTCCCTCCCCCCCCTAGGCATCGCCACAGCTCCCAACACCCCATCAGTTTGGTACAGATACTTCGATGACACTTTCATCGGGATACATCAATGCCGCATGGAGGATTTCACTGCTCATCTCAACAGCATAGACCCCAACATCAAATTCACCACGGAACAGGAACGAGAAGGCCAACTTCCTTTCCTGGACACTTGTGTACACGTGAACGATGAACGTCTACAGAAAACAAACACACACACACGGACCAATATTTGAACTTCAGCTGCAATCGCCACCTCGAACACAAACGAACAGTGGTCAGAACATTGATGCACAGAGCATACCAACTCATAACCACAGATGGAGACAAAGCCACCAAAACAGCACATGTCAGAGCAGTGCTCAGAGCCAACAACTTCAGAGAGTGGATGTTCAACAAAGACACCTAGTGCAGAAAAACAGACCAGTCAAATTGTGGGGTACGCCAAAGGAAGAAAAGTGTTGTAAAACTGGCTTTAGATGTTAGCACGTTAAGGCTGATAATAACAAGATGTGGTATAAGATTAATTATGATATTTCTATAGCAATAGGCTAGTCCCCTGCATGGGCTTGTCTAGGCTCCAGGCAGGGACCATTTCAAAACTGCAATGTGGATTTTTCAAATTATTATTATTTTATATTTAAAGCTTTTGCGGCGACTCAAATATTTTATATTGCTATTTTATTATTATTTTGTGAGTCTTCTAAAATGTACATTTTTTCAAAGGACTCAATATCGTTAACATAGTGTGTAACATCTAAAATGGTGATGGTAAATTACCTAATGAATTGATCTTATTTTAATAGTGTTAAAATTTTAATTGTTTTTGCCATAATGTGAACTTTGACATTGCAGTGAGTGCACACAAATAAGTTAAGCTTTTCTTTATATCTTAACCCAGCTGCTGCTATTGCATGTAATTGACACTTATTGCAGAAACATGCATCCTTATCCACAAATACCTTTGAAGTTCTTAGTGCCCATACACTAAACTACAAGTGAGGCGAAGGACAACTGATTCAGTGGATTTCCTGGTAATGATTACCCAACAAAACATACAACCTCTTTTTAATATTTCTTAGTTAGGCCACAATAAAATATAGTTGTTTCCGGTAACTTTGATTTTTAAAATAGGGTAGGTAGGCAAAAAAACATTTTTTTATTTTAAAAAACATTTTATTGCAAAAAATAAGGTAGGCAGACCTATTGTAATATTTTATTTTATTTATTATTTTTGTTCAACCATTTTAGCTAGCGCCATATATGACGCCATCCAACAGAATTTGTTAGAATTACGAAACCCAGACTAATTATCACTTTGAGCCAGCGTAACCTACCGGTAGGCTGTTGTTATTCCTTCGAGTTATGTGTTCGAAAGCGGAATCTGTACACTTACGCGTGTTCTAACGATGTGACAAGTATATTTAATTAACAACATGTGTCCAATGCGCTTAGCGGACAACCAGACAACGATCACCAAACGGTTTATGTTAGCGCCTTCCGCCTGCGTCCTGTTTACGTCGGTTGACGTAGCAGGGGCGCCATGACACTTCGCAAATTTCCGTTCCAAAAGGTCAATTCTTGTTACTTTTCAGGATTTTTGCAATGATTATCTGCATTGTTTATCATGTTGAATGATCGCTGTAATAGTCTTGCTGGATTATAATATAATGTTAAAAGAAAAGTTTTTGGTCAGAGGTAAGGGTCGAGGGTCGGTACCATAACAAATATTTTTCTTTTGTTCTTGAAAAAATGCATAGGGTTGCACGGAAATGCTATGGACGGTCAGGTTACCGGAAACACATGTATTATTTTATTTGGCCTTACCAATTTTTAGATTGAACAATCCTTTGAATAATCCTGGTGTTTGGAAGTGCCTTTGAGCTTGGTTTCCAAGGATTTAGGTACAAAAGAAGGCCTCTTACTAGTCCTGTTATTGTTACATCATCATCGTGAATGTTTCAACTTTCTGCTGAACATTGCTCATTTATCCACTTACATTAACTTATTCTGAACGTGGAATTAATTTTCTCGCAGTGTGTTTGTTCACTTTGTAATGTAATAGGTGTATTGTATGCATTGAGCAACACAGTAGAGTTGCGACAATACGCAGTGCTTTTATAAGTCTTTACCACTGCGTGACCATAAATTCTGTGATATCGCTGTGCCAGCAGGCAAACGGCTGTGCAAAATGAAGTGCGCGCATGCATGACAACATTCTATCTGGCGGGATAAAAATAGTGTTAATGTAAGCCACACACCAGGTGGCATTGTTCGTGTTGCCTAGCAACAGAAGTGGTGGTCCTTGAGAAAGCTATGTACTTGACTGCATGCGGGGTATTTGTACAGAGGTGGGTGTGTAAGGTTTAACGTCCCACTTATCAAACACACAATATACATTTATACAGTAGCATGTATTGACTCAAGATTATAAATTCACAGACATCTGAGAAGTTCAGGGATCACTTATGGATTTTTTGCAAACAATTTCACAATATTACTTGATTAATATGCAGTCTTTATGTAGTAGCGTGTTCTTGATCGATGTGCTAATAGGAGTAACATCGTCTTGACTGTCACATCATTTGTTCCTGATTGGTGTATTAATATCTTCTTAATTGGTCGGCCAACTCAAATGTAATACAAGAAAGTTTCATTGATGGTCTTGAATGCTCAGTCGTGTTAGCTCCATGGTCCCGAGTGTTTATTCATGTTAGCATCATGGTCTTGCACAGTCAGAGTGTTAGGCCGTGTTCACATACAACTTCAATCCGCATTAGAATGTGGATCTCAGTTCGGGTAGCGCAATGTGAACCCTCTTGATCCGCATTAAGTTACCCGAATTCTAATGCGGGAAAATCGGTGAATTAGAATTCGGGTAACCGAATTAGGATGCTGATCAAGCCAATGTGAACTCTCCGTTTGCTTTGATTCAGCGATGGCGGCGCTGCTGCATGGCAGAGGGTTATAGTCTCACGCAGACTATGACTTATGACCCGCACACCACGCCCCCTGGTGCACTAATTCGGTTGGCGATCCGGCCTAACTTTGTGTATGTGAACAGAGCCGAATTAGTTGATCTGCATCGTAATTTGGTTGAAAATTAGATGTGACACAGCCTTAGTTTCAGGGGCCTGAGTGCTCATTCAAGTTAGTTCCAGGGTCGTGAACACTCAATCATTCTAGCTCCATGGTCCTCAGTGCTCAGTCATGTCAGGTCTGTGGTGCTCAGTGCTCAGCCATGTCAGCTCCATGGTCCTCAGTGCCCAGTCATGTCAGCACCATGGTCCTGAATGCTCAGTTACATCAGTTCTGTGGACCTGAGTGCTCAGTCATGTAATTTCTTTGGTCCTAAATGCATAGTCATGTTAGCAGCTCCATGGTCTCCAGTGCTCAATCATGTTAGCTCCATGGTCTTCAGTGCTCAGTCATGTAAGTTCCATGGTCCTCAGTACTCAGTCATGTTAGCCCCATGGTCCTCAATGCTCAGTCATGTCAGTTCCATGGTCCTCAGTATTCAGTCATGTCAGCTCCACGGCCCTCAGTGTCCAGTCATGTCAGCTTCATGGTCCTCAGTGTTCAGTCATGTTAGCTCCATGGTCCTCAGTGTTCATTCATGTTGGCGCCATGGTCCTCAGTGCTCAGTCATATTAGTTCCGTGGTTCTGATTACTCAGTCAGTCATGTTTTTGGTATGATCACTTTTCTTTGCCAAGTTTCCTGGATCAAGTGCTCATTATGCTGTGACTTGCAACTCATTGTCACATTTTGAAGTAATTATCTGCATGCATGATTATCTCGTCATGGTTGTATCTTATGTTTTATGGAAGAAAACATGATTTGTGAATATTAAATGGAAAATGACTAAAACCTTCAAGTTTGTTATTGATTGAATGTGAAATAATAGATATTTTGATGTCGGTGAAGGGGATTTACCAGCTGCGTCTAAATGACTATATGAATGACGGAGAATTGACATGTAGGCAAGGAAAGATTATAAAAGATAAGTTTCTTGGTTATTGATTAATGCTTTTTTCCAACATGATAGAAGATTCTCCAGTCAATTTAGCATAGCTTTCTAGCGTTTTCGTTCATTGATTTCTAAGTGGAAACAAATTAGCAGAAATTGTTTTTTATTCCTATTAAAAATAGTTTGACCCTGAATATTTGCCTACACATGACAGTGCATACTGGTCAACATACGTTTGAGTGTTTACACAAATGTCATAATCTAGAAAATCCATTTTCATGATCGTAAATAAATATTTTTACAGTGGTTATTAATAAATTGTAAGGCACAGCAGTTAGCATGATAGTGGATTAGTGTTTATCAACAGAGATATAGACGTACAGCGACGTTTACCTGGAATCTGCTTCCATTTTGAATCTTGTGATTGATCATGTGATTGATCATGTGTTTTAGTATGCCATGTTGTCAGGTTTTTAATAGGGCTGAAAGTAAATGTGTTTACCAGGTGCAGAAGGGGCACTCGGAAGAGTTTGTAAGGAATGTTGTTAGTGTAATGGTTGGCATGTCTCAAGTATTTTGTTCTATGTACTCTGATGTTGCTTTCTCGTTTCTTTATGTTTGGCTTGTGCGTGTGCATGCACACACGCACATGGGTGCGCGTATGTTTGTGCGTGCGCAGGGGTAGAACTTCAGCATTTATTTTACTGGACAGCAGGACTAGTAAAGACAAAAGTTTACTAGTCCGCCAAAAGGTTTACTAGTCCTGAAAATATCAAAACAACACAAATTTAAATTGCAACAAATGCGTCAGACGGTCCATGGTGGCCGTTTTCAGCACTTGAATGGCTCGGTGGGCAGTTGCAGTGTTTTTCCAGCTTGCGTTTTTCTGCTGGTTTTGCAACCCCAGTCAAGTAATGATACATCGTGCATAAACGTAGACTAATAAAGCAATGTAGATGTAAACCGTATTCGAAAACCGTGCATTTGAAAATGACCACCAATTGCACTCATTAGCCCTACCCCTCTACCAGATACGCTAAACCAAACAAAACTGTCATTTCAGAATTCGATGTCACACAACAGTCAATCAACAGCACTGTTTCACTTTTCACTGTCGCCTCATTACGTAAAGAATTAGTTTGTCAATGGTACGGATGGTGGCATCATGCAACATGCTGATTTTTACTAGACAGCCGGACTAGTTGGTAGGCAGATTTACTAGTCCGCCGTAATCTTTACTAGTGTACGGACTAGCGGACTAGTGGGTAGTTCTACCCCTGGTGCGTGTGTACCTGGATATACATGTCATAAAGTGTGCATCAGCATGCATAGAATGACTATGAATCAGTGTGTATCTTGTTCCCGTCATTTGTAGTCTGTTCATTATCATAATGACGGGATGTATCCGGACACTGAATGTTTTGGACACCCTAAATATCTACCCCCAAAAAATTGTTTAATGATTTTCTCTGCTCTTTGTTTTCGGCACTTATTTTGTTGTCCAGATACTTACAGTTTGTAAAGACTATGTATTTTGTTGTGCAGATACTTACAGTTTGTAAAGACTATGTATTTTGTTGTCCAGATACTTACAGTTTGTAAAGACTATGTATTTTGTTGTCCAGATACTTACAGTTTGTAAAGACTGTATTTTGTTGTCCAGATACTTACAGTTTGTAATGACTACGTATTTTGTTGTCCAGATACTTACAGTTTGTAATGACTACGTATTTTGTTGTCCAGATACTTAGTTTGTAATGACTACGTATTTTGTTGTCCAGATACTTACAGTTTGTAATGACTACGTATTTTGTTGTCCAGATACTTACAGTTTGTAATGACTACGTATTTTGTTGTCCAAATACTTGCAGTTTGTAATGACTACATATTTGGACACAATGTTTTCGGACACACAATAATAATACTTTTTTCACTGTATGTTTTGGACAGCTAAGTATTTAATTATTTTTAGATCTCTGAATGCATGGAGTCATTAGGGCAGGTTTCTTTTATCAGTGGATATCTGCCCACATGAGAGACAAGTTATTATCTTTCAATGATCCCCATGATGGCATTGATAAAAGAGATATCTCTAGAATAGGTCCTAGACTCGTGTATATACACACCAGCATAGATATATTTTCTACAAAATCAAAGATTCTTCACCTGATGAAGGCAATCATTAGCTGCACCACCTCAGTGGCTTTGAAATAGCCGCTTGTCAGACTGCTAGTGACATCTAGTGACTACAATTGAACCACCATCTTTGTGGCCTTGTGCTGTTTCTATTGACACAACAATGTGCAGAGTCATTATTGGTTGTCTTGAAATGTTGGACATCTGGTCGTTGTGGGGGGATTATACGGGATCCAGCCCAGTGTTTCCACTTGACCAGTACACTTTTAAATGTATAGTTTCTGTTCACCCACCTGCATCCTCATAAATTTGAGGCTAGGCGGTGTAAAGAAGACGAAATTGAGGACCCGTATTGAGGCCTGCCTCACCCCATGCTGCAGTGAGATAGGAGGGCAGCAGACAACTTTGAAATATACAATATTTTGGGGGGAATATTCAAAATATATACATTACTAGATTAGGTAACTGGTACTTAATATATATATATCTAAAATTATTGATGTACATAATGGTGTATAATTATTAATATGACTAATACCATTATTTATTGTCTACAATGTCCAGTCTTTATAGTTATAATCTTTGTTCAGATGGCCTGTAATTCTCAATGCTAGGTTTGTTTTTCATTGCTGGGAGCCCACAGTATAATAATCCACAACAATCAACCAGCCTTCAGCAGGTACCAGTATAATAGATGTATTAACACACAAACTGTGACACATCGTATGAGAATCTCCCATGTGCCACCCACCTACTTGTTTCAATGTCCTGCCATTTCCATAGACCATTACAGTGACAGTGTATGTAAGAAAACACAGCTGTAGTTATTTAAAGATTTCTTATGTGTTTGCGATATGCCGTGCTTTCTAGAGTGTCTTTCTCCTGTCTGAGAGAATTGAGTGATGATCACCTCTCCAGGTGGCACCACGGTAAACTTATTTAAAATGAAAATACTGCAGTGGTATAACTATATATAATTGATGCCCCAGGTTTGTTGTTCCATGGCTTGGTGTAAGCTATTGGATATTTATTTAAATATAAATTTTATTTTTAGTCTGGTAGTAGAATCTCGGTAAAAGCATTTGCGATATTATTGCTGATGGAAATGTTATGTAGTTGGAATTGGCAGCTGAGAGCCACGTAAGACAAATGAGACAAATGAGTGATGTCATTGTTATGTAATCCTTTCTAAGGCTGTTGTGATGGTCAGAACTAATGTGTGCTAAAGTCTGTATTAGTGCGGGCATTGCAGCTCACACCTGACTGGTCATTCATTCTCGCACTTAGCAACAGGCGCATTAAAGGTAATCACCAGGGACCTTCCTCAATGTTATGTGGGGTGCAGTAGCACAGTGGTTAGAACATCACACTTAATCGAGAGGATCCAGGTTCTAATCCTCGTGATGACATCTTGAAGCTTGGGCAATTTTGTTGATGCAGCATTGCCCCAGTTCACTGAATACCTAGCTGTAGACAGTGGTGGGTATTTGTGTACGAGTAGACTTTGTGCAGTCATTCCAGTGTGGCTGAATGCTTCCCATAGAAGTTGAGATTATGTTGGAATGAAGAGGTCTGCCACGAGGTGAAGTGTAAAGTGCTTTGAACTGTCCTGTCATAAGAACTGGTACAGTGCTATGTAAGAACTTACCTTTACCTTTTACATTACGTTGTACTGTCTTTGTTGTCACCTGTCCTTTTCTAAACGATAAAGTTGTTTAGATAAGACACAGTGAGTGTGTCAATCATTTGGGGGAGGCGTTGGATGGTTTCATCCAATGTCACTACTACCTGTTAATTGTTGACTTGACATCACGGTAAATTGGGATTTTTTTAGAATATTGTGAATGCATTCTCAGCATTATAAAACAAAAAAGTTAAATATGACCATATATCAATTAAATGTTGGTTTTGTCATGAAGATAGTTATGAATCATCAATAATTGTAAATTTAGATTGATTGAACATTGAATGTGATTAGCTGGTTGTTTGGTCTGATTAAAAAAAAAATCAGTTTGTTAAATTAAATAATGTTATCTGAGAAATCTGAGGGTTTTATCCTCATTTAGGGCCTAGGCACTTAGTTACGTAGTGATGATACACTACAGAGGTTCTTTTTCAGTTTAAATTTACAGTGAGGAAGTTTTTGCTTTATAAATTGACTGGAGTATAGTGAAAGCCTTGTGCATGTGAGAGTAGTAGGTGACATGTGGTCTTTTAAGCAGGATGTCTGTAATGAAGATAAATGTATTACCAGTTGTAAAGGTAATGGTTTGTTTATGCAGATGTTCTCATTATTTGCATTTGTTGTTCTCTTCACTTTCTCTTCACGAAGGTCACTAGAAGTATCTAGGTGCACCTGGGGCTATTATTTTGTGTACCTTCAATTACCTTTGTTAGCTTCAAAGCAAGTTAGTACCTACCGCTTCCTTCTGAGTGAAGTAGTCGGAAGAGTGTTCTTTCTTTCGAGGAGGACGCAAAGGTCAGATCGTTACTGTTGCTTCGTCTACAAAAGGATTATACTTGTTTTTAACATGCCAATTAATCGGGGTCAGGAAGTCGTGCTGGTAGCATTTTAATAAATAAAAAAAAATTAATTTTGTGATTTGTTTATATTTTTTTTAATTGAGTTGTGACGTTGTTTATAAATGTGTTGATAATATTTTCGGAATGCAGCTAGAATTCCACTGGTTTCCGTGTCTGTTGTGTAATTATAAAATGGATTTAAAATAAAGGTAAATTTAGAAGTTTGAAGGAGTTAAATATATATTGACCTTAAATGGTAAAATCGTATGTATTTAAATAGTTTTAAAACGTGATAGGGTGGGTCCGTTTATGGTTGAGCAACAGGTGATGCAGGGGGCAGGGGTGGACAGAGGCTAGGAGTGAAGGGGGCAGGGGTGGAAGGGGCGGACAGAGGCTGGGAGGGTGGAGGGGGCATGGGTGGACAGAGGCTGGGGAATGGAAGGGGCAGGAGTGGAAGGAGCGGGGGTGGGGGGGAGTAGAAAAGTCATAGAACAGGTGTGCCCTGGGGGTTGCTGTCACTTTGACAAGCAGGTTACTTTGGGGTAACACCCTCTCCTCTCTACCAGTGCTTTCTTTGTGTTGCTGGTAAAGTTGTTCATCAACAACCATTATCACTGATTATTATTTACCCAGCTTACAGCTGATTACTGCCTGTGGCTGGGCCAGAGTGCTTCTTCTGGCTCCCCCCTAGGCTGGGTAGACCTGGTGTGTTTGTTGTTGGGATTTAGCAGCTCTGCTATTCATGCCCCAGCGAATGTGAAGTTGTAAAGCAATATTGAATTATTATCTTACCATGTACAGCAGGTGAGATTGCTAGGCATTGTTTCCTATCAGTGTTGATGTCTTGTCTTACCCCCCTTGTTCCTATCTACATATGGGGACAGACCGGTATTTTTAACAGATTAAGCAGACAGATTAGTGGAGTAATACTTACCAGAACCTTTAGTATGTTGTTTTTTTATAATATATATAAAATCTGAAGCATACATCATGGGTGTAGTCTAGCAGCTACATACAGTAAGGTAATTATATATCATATTACAGGATAATTATGAAGGTTGGCTGATAAAAGATAACTAAGAAGTTGTAGTAAGCCACTATAAAACAAACAAATCTTAAAATGCAATTCTGTAGTCCCGAAAGCCAGAGAGTTTAAATGATATCGTTACTACAGAATTTGGAGATTTCTTCAACCCTAGTTGACATATAGGAGAAAACAAGCCCCATAAGCACCCTAAAATCCCAGCAGGGACCTGGGAATAGGTTTGGGACTTGAAATAATTATAATTACACGGTTGCTGCACATGGTGGCTGCTGCCTAGTGATCAAGTCCTAATGTCTCTATGCTGCTGCATGCTGATTGGCTGACTCATTGACCAATCAGAGAGGGCCGTGAGAAAGTAGGGCAGGCGTTGTAGTGGGGTGTACACATACTTGTGTTGATGACCATCAAGACTGGACGGTTTAGACTGGACGCATCTGGTCAGACAAATACGAGGGAGAATTCTTGGACTAGTATCGGGGATCGGTCGTGTTGGATTACTGTAGTTTGGATGGTGTGATCGCGTAAGAGTTGGAGTCACTACAGAAGTGTGTTCATTTCATATGAATACAGAGTAGGTAGGTAAACAGGCAGCTATACTGTAGGTAGCTTGACATCAGGTGTGTTGATGTGAGTTCCTGTTTGTATTGTTTAATTTTTATGTATTTTGTTGACCCTGTTGTGGTGACCTGGTAGTTTTGTTGGCACCTCAGAGTTAAGTAGTAACTTGGTGCTTTTGTGCATCAATTCTAGTGACTGGTCTAGCCCCACTGTAGTATTCAAACTGACCATGTTGACCAGTGGCTAGTAGTGGTCCCACTGAATTTTGCCCGTTCATGTTAGTATCTTCAGTTGACCCCAGGCTATGAAGTCTTCTGTGAGAATAAATGTTAATAATGTCGCCAAAATTGCTAATACATTGATGAAAAATGTTTCAATTTGTTAGATGTAAATATTACAATAACAGCATTGTTAAATTGTTCTTCTATATATGTAACTCGGCTGTCATTCTTGACATATCACCTGTCGTATTTGATGTCATCTGTCACATTTGACACAACCCCTGTCATATTTGATATGTCACCTCTTACATTGACACAACACCTGTCATATTTGATATGTCACCTCTCACATTGACACAACACCTGTCATATTTGATATATCACCTGTCATAATTGATACATCACCATTTTGGTGAGCATTCTTTCAACTCCTGTCTATGTTGACCTGGTATGTCTCGTCCATAAAGACAATTCTGACCTCTATCTGATTCGGGATGAAACTATGTGCGATATCAGAACATAGATCCTTCTTCCCAATTATTACTAGCTTGCTTTGATTCTAAACTTGTATATAATGTCACGCAACTAGATCTACACCAAGATTGTTTTATTGAGACAAACATTCCTTGACTTGTGATAAGATCCTTAGTCTTCGAGCTACAAAAGTGTGTACTAGCCAAGGGCAAGATTTTATATAGATAGGTTAGTACCTTGGAAAAAGCAGCTGAGTAGAATTTATATCCACCGACTTGGCGCACAATAAGGCGTAGTGGGCGCAGATGTCAGCAGCGAAATTAGTTTAAAAAAACGACACAAGTCTGATGTTGATTTGCGATGGCATGAAAAACTGGCACGTCCTTGGCGTGTTTTCTTCAGTGGCTGAAAATTTAGTTTTTTGGCTGGCCTGACTTGGCAGGTCCCTTTGATTTCTAGTTGTCTGGCATGCTCACTCATTAATGTCTAAATTGATATTTTAATAAATTATTTTAGGGAAACTCATTTGTGTAGATACCCCGTAACAGAGTTCCTTATTAAAAATTCTCTCCAAATGTGTTTTTTAAAGAAATGTTGCCTTGTAATATTTAAGTGGTAGTTTTTGTTTTCATCATACAGTCATCAATAGTATGTTAATTGACAAAAACATAAAAATGATAAAAAAATTCTACAGTAATGGACACAGTGAGAATACCATGTTTTAAACATTTATGAAAGTGTCACAACATCGATCAGTTGTAAGCCTTCCTTAACAATGATAAATGCTATCAAAATAATATTTAAATAATAATTTCTGGGAACCACGTCTTGAGACAAGTACATTGTTAATATGTTTACAGGGATGGAGTTTCATTAAACAAAATTATTGTTGAAATGACCCTTTTTGAATGACCTTCATTTATTGGGTGCAGGTGTTGGGTCTCATCTTTCTCATTGTAATGTAGGCTGTTGTTTTCCTCCCCACAAATCGTGTATGATTACTGAAAACAGATACACCTTTTTCGAAACTATACCTGATGTAGTTTTTGTAATAATCCATCTACCTCGGTGAAAAGCACATCCGTGTTGTTTTTATATGGTTTTCATTGCGTCCTGTGTGGTTTTAGTTACGGTGTTGGTGAAAGAAGGTGCTGTTCTTTGTCTTGCCGTCACATTTCGTAGTGTGACACCTACTTTGGCTGAAACTGATATGTAACTTGTCCAAACAACCATCTGTCTCGTAAAACCACTTTTTAGAGGAGGCCTTTCACTTGAGAGAGGGCATCATTCTTTATGTTGACTGTTTATGTTTGAATGACGGTCTGTCTCCGTGTTGGTTGGTCTCTCTGACTGCTCCTCTGTCTGTCTGTCTCTGTTTCCCTCCTCCCTATTGCTCACTCATTGCTCTCCATCCTCTCCTATACTCTCCTTTCACCAAACGCTCTCCTTGCTGTCTCGCTTCACTCCTATTCTCTCTCTTCTTTCACCTCTCTCTTCTCCCCTCTCTACTAAACTCTCCCATCGCTCTCCATTCTCATCTGTACTCTCACAGAACTCTCCCATCCCTCTTTCTACCTCCCCACACTCTCCTCTCTCCCCTCTCTCTCCACTCTCTCCCCACTCTACCCTCTCTCTCCCCTCTCTCCTCTCCCCACTCTCTCCCCACACTCTCCTCTCTCCCCACAATCTCCTCTCTCCCCACTCTCTCCTCTCCCCACACTCTCCTCTCTCCCCACACTCTCCTCTCTCCCCACTCTCTCCTCTCCCCACACTCCTCACCCCCACAATCTCCCCACAATCTCCTCTCTCCCCACACCCTCCTCTCCCCACACTCTCTTCTCTCCCCACACTCTCCTCTCTCCCCACTCTCTCCTCTCTCCCCTCTCTCTCCACTCTCTCCCCACACTCTCCTATCTCTCCACTCTCTCCCCACTCTCTCCCCTCTCTCCACTCTCCCCACTCTACCCTCCCCACTCTCTCCCCACTTGCCCCACTCTATCCCCTCTCTCTCCACTCTCTCCCCTCTCTCCTCTCTCCCCTTTCTCCACTCTCCCCTCTCTCTCTTCTCTCCCCACTCTCTCCTCTCTCCCCTCTCTCTCCACTCTCTCCCCACTCTCTCCCAACTTTACACAAATCACTTGTATCTGGGAGAAAGGAAAACTTTTGAAAGAAGAACATTTTGTGATAGGTTGAGTGGTTTATGGGTGAGCTTTCTGGACAAATAAGAAATCAGAACCTTTTCATGGATAATTGCATTTTTGAGTGAGAGCTTTCTTGGAGAAGATGGGATCTCTTGGCATGAATCATTTCAAGATAGGGAAGACCTTTTTGAGAGAGTGTTTTCTGTGAAACTCTTGAGGGGCCAGCTGCTGCTCTAGAACTGTTACAGTTTGAAAGGCCTTGGCTTCATTAGAGCTTCATTAGAGTGTGTTAATTGTGTTTAGACTGGGCCTCACTTGGCCTGCTCTGGTTGTCTCTTATGCAATCTGACTTCACTCCCTAGTGGCTGCAGTCTGATGTAATTCCCATTAAAGGAGGCAGGAGAGGGGCTGGGGACAAGGGGAGATGCCCCTGGGATGGGGGATTATGGCTACTGTGAGCAGTGTCAAGTTTGTGGGGCTTAATTGCTGACTGCACCCTGGGGGTGATGCAATGTTACCATGTGGTTTACATGTGCTACACTGACTCCAGCCAATGGAACTGGGGGGAAGGGGTAGTAAATAAGCTGTTTTGGGATAGGTCATGTATTGTGGAGGGGGGCTGGTTACCCCCTACCGTTCTCCACACTAAAAAAAGGATAGAAGCATTGGCTAAGCAAAAAAATCAGAATATGTGCACTATATTGTTAGAACAGTTAGCTATGGCTTAAAATGTGTTATAATTTGTTTGCTTTGATACATTTGCTCAGTTTTATGAAGTTGTTCATTTATGTATATGGCATTGGTGAATAGGACATTATTGGGATTTTATGTTAAACCAATGCAGTATTTGCATACGTACGACTCATTTTGGCAAATGACAGCATCGATATTACCAGTGCGATAACCTTTAAAATTACTACTTAGCGTCCACCCTGTGTAATGCAGACTTGTTAGTTTAGCGCAGAATAAATCATTCTCCAATCTGTCTTCATCTTTGCTCCACTAGTTTGCTTAGGAAACATTAGGAGCCCAGCCACAATAATAAATGTAGCAAATGAAAGAACGGTAGACCATTTTGGTGAAATTATTACTTCAGCCTTGTAACGCACTCCAGTTGGGATGATTTATAAATCTCGGGAAAGTAGATTCGTGGAATAACAAGATTAGCTAGACAAAAGGCGGAAAAAGCCTTAAAAACGCTGTTTCGATCGGAACTAACGAATAGCGTGTTTCACGGAATCATTGTCGTCAGAAGGATAACCATAGCAGAAAAATGACGATAGCAACGGAGAAAAAATCTACCGCGTTTGTACTGGCAAGTTAACACGTTCTTAACACGCTATCCAACTCGCTGTAATTGTTTTTACTTGACATATTTCTTATTTATGGCGGACTTCAATGGCGTTGCTTGTCCCCTGTAAAGAATACCAGCCATCGCTATGATTAATGCCCTGTAATTTGGCGGACAAAACCGTTTATTTATGATCACATATCGTGTCGGTGAACACTTAGGAAAAAATGGCTGAGTGAAAAGAACGGGGGGGCGATTATTCTGCTTGAGTTGAATCGTGAAATGTTGATGTCTTTGACTGACAATCTCTTGTAAGGGCATTAAGGCGGTCTAATCATAATCATAAGTGCGTTACAGATGTCTGCCAGATTTTGGATGAGATTGGTGGACAGATAGAAGAAGCATCAGGGCTTGGAAAATGCCTTTCATGTTTGCTGTACCTTCTGCTAAATGTTGCTTAGCTGTGGTTGGTTTTCCTTGCTGGTGGTGCTGGGTGCTGCACCGGAGGGTGAAATGTGGTGCTGATCAAATCTTGTTGTGTGTGAATTATTATTGGGAAAGTGAGGAAAATTGCACAGTCAGTCAATGTTGTGTGCTGTGGCTGGGGTGTCACTTGTGGCGGGCGGTGGTCCCTTTAAGTGGCTGGGCTGTCTGTGCTGGTGTGTTGATTGAGACCTGTCAACTTGAGTGGATTGTTGATGACAGTTTATACAATAATGAATTGCATAGATTCACAAAAGCGTGTTTCTTGTCTGGTTGAACACATCCTAGATGTTGAGTGTTGTTGATAAATATGCTGGGGTTAATGTTGTAAGATTCGCCTTCTGATATGAATACCAATGTTTAAGCAGTGGGTAAATACATTTGATCTACAGAAGGTGTCTATGGCTGTAAAATACATGAAATTTAAACTCCTTAATATGATTGTCCATTCAGTCATACAGTTATTAAATGTTTAACACTTCTTGGTATTGCAAACCAGATATTGTGTGGAATTTCTAAAGTGCTAAACATGCAAATACTGATATTCAGTATTTCACTTGACAATCCAGTACTTATGATGTTGTTTTTGGCTGCTCAAATCTTTGCACTTGCTGATATGTTTGGAGATAGTAAGAGTTAGTCAGTCATCAGATGAGGCAGATGGAGTTTGTTGGAATTTCTAGAGGGCATAAAAGTAGATTTTATGGGTAGTTGAAGAGGTTTGGTTTAATGAGAATGAGAAATGAAAGGCAAGAAATGAAGTGGGAATATATTGGTCACTTAATGACCCCTCAGTTTAGGAAGCCCTTGGGTTTATAGTCCACTTAGAGACCCATGGGTCCTAATGCCTCCTGGAATTCTCAATCATGGCATTGTACAGTAGAAAACATTGTGAGGATTCATTAAGGAGGTGTGAAATTGTTTGATTGATTACAGTTATTTGAGTTGGTTGTTGGTTATTGTTAGGTTTAGGGTCGGCCATTGCTCACCAAGTCAGCAGTATAGAACATATACTGCTTTGTCTGTCTTTGTTGGGAAGTGTTTTTTTATTCCCCCATTAGGATCAAATTCCTGGAACCAGTGAGATGTGAAAATGCCAGAAACACCATAAAAGTTACCTGCATTCCAACGTGCATGATGATGTGGTTCAAGGTTTCTAATTATTTTCTTTTGGTACTTGCAAGTGATACAGTAACACTGACATTTTTGGTGATTTCATCAGTAACACTACAGTACAAGTGAAAAGCCAGTCACCAATTTGGTAGCAGGAAGTAATTTTGTGACGTCTGATGACTTGCTTACATTGTGATGGAAATGAAAACTTTGTGTGTTGCACTATAAAAAAATTAGACAATCATGCAGAATGGGGCCTGAAGGGTTTTGCCAGGAAGGGGTTATGTCTTGAGGGGGGGTTATATCTGGAGGCAGATGGAGTGTTATGGCCAGAGGAGTTTTGTAGGACAGGGTGATGTCTGGAGAACATTATATCCAGAAGAGTATGTCTGGAGGGGTTATATAGATAACTGAAGGGGTTTATGTCTGAAGGGGGTTATATGTGGAATACAGACGACAGTGCAGAAGACAGTGCTGTAGCCCTGATGGTGCTGTACCAAGGAACTATATGCACCGTTGGTAGAGAGACTTAAGTGCAGTAAAGGTATACTTGAGCAGGTGCCTATTAAAGGGTAGTAGACATTAACGACCGGGCTGGCTTCACAAGGCAGTCTGGCAGAGGCAGGAGCACATAATTTGTAGGCGGAAAAAATGTCTACTTGTGTTTCACTGGAATTGGAAAGGTTGAGGAGCAGCCTGTAATTTCACCCAGAAAGCCCTTCAGGGGTGATCACCCCTACCCCAGCCCATGCGGAGATGACAGTTCTTGATGTGAAGGCTCCATTCCGGACTGCTAGGGCACAAGTGTGGACTTCTGCTGTGGTCTTAAAGGGGACCACACCAAAGCTATCCAACTGTCAGCATTACAGATATGGATTAATGACTTAACTACAGTATTATAAAAAAAACTAAGATTTTCTATTTAAACATACCCACATGACATGTTTATGGGGTATTATGTTGTTATAATAAATGTGACAGTTCTGTTAAGACTCGTCAAGACATTTGTTCAAAATTACACTCACCGGGAGGTTTTTCATACTCCATCTGTACATTCAGTTTTGCATTAAACATACAGTGTACAGATGGAGTATGAAAAACCTCCCTGTGGGTGTAATTTTGAACAATTCAGTTTTAGATTAAACACACAGTGTTTGTATAAATTAAATACATTTGTTACTACAGATGTCCCAACAAACAGTGGGAGGTGGATTATGGGAGGACATCCAAAACTAGTGTGTCACAAAGAAAGTTAGTTGACAGAAAAGTCCAGCTGTCACCACTGTCTACCATTTGTAACCTTGAAGTCAGTGACTTTTTGCTGTGTATGCCCCTGTTCGCTACCATGGTAACCTCTGTTTAGTGTATCATGGCGTTATGTGATTGGCTGTCCATGCGTGCGTGAATACAGACAGATGCACATGTCATCCATGTAAAAACGGTCCCATCGATGTGATGTTCGTTCAAGCGGAAACCGTCCATTAAAATTAAACCACCTTCCATTTTAGCATGCGTCTGGTGATGTACTTACCAGGCAAATGTATCCTTTGTGTCATTGAAGAACCGAATCTAGATGTTTCTTTATTATTGCACATATTGTGAGTGGTTGTTTTGCCTGTAAGGGGTGTTTTGATTGTACTTGCATTTTCCCTGAAAGGGGTGGTGTTTGTCTATAAGGAGTGCTTTGTTCATAAGGGATGTTTTGCGAGTTCTTCTTTTGAAGGATTGTTTGGCTTGCAAGCTCAGACATGTATTCCTGTGTAAACAAGCTAAAATATAGGTTACTATGTGTAGCAAGCGTGTTGGGTCTTGTCTGATCACTCACCTTCCTTCGGCACGAGTGACTGTGAAACTACACGTTGTTGACAAAGGTATTTAGGAAACTATTCAGGTAGGATTTAGCTGTTAACTTACTGCATAGTCTGCTACACCCTACGACATGGGTAAGAACCCCTCCAAGAGGAAGAAGAAAAAAACCCTTTATGGTTTAGCACACACATTGGTGAGCTGACAACAGAATAAGGCTTTCATGCATCAGTTACAATATTACATTATTGGGTAAAAAACACAAAAATATAGTGTCAAACACAAGAAATTCATGTCACTTGATAACCCCACATGACCAGTGATGTCACACCATTTCAGCAAATGTGCCAGTTGAACATAGTTTTTTACATTTTGCTTCTGAAAGCCACATTACCTTGGGTCTGTTACTTTGGTGAATTGATCAGGTTTCCTGCATCCTGAAATTGGTCAGATATTGCTGTGTTGATCGGCTGTCTTGTCTGTGTAAGCCAATTGCACAGGTAGAGCACAGGTATCTATTTCACAGAGCATGTTAGTTATCAGTGATATCCTTTGCCCATTGTTTGTTTGACTGAAGTGAGATGGATAACGTTGGCCTGTCACCTGTTAAGTGCATCTAAGTAGCAGTTTGTAGTATCAGGTGTGAAATTCATTCCCTCCTTCGAGACTCAGGTTCTATTTCTCACCACCGCTGGCACCTGTAGCCTTTGTTAAGTAACACCAAAATGTTAGTCATCAGGTATGAAAAAACGCACGTAGGTCAGTTTATCTATCGTTCGTGTGAAGTGAGATGCTGGGGTGATTTAAATATCTTATGTAGATGGCTGTGTAGATTGCCTCATTTACTGATTACTGAAAATAGTTTTTTGGGTCGTAAGTTTTGGATGTTTTTCTGGTTTTTCCAGCCATTATCCCTCCTTTGGAACAAAAGTGATTGTGCTTGTGCATTCTTGTGTGTGCGCCCACATTGGAACTAGTGCTGCACAGTAATGTGTGTTTTGTGAAGTTATAAAACCTACTTTATGTGATACGGATCTTGGTTGTTGGTATTTGCCACTTACATTTGTGGAGTTTTTTCAGTTCTGCTGCGAGACTACAGGGGGCGATGCTAGGGCCGACTGCCTCCGAAGTATCAGTCGATTCACAGGCTCAGTGTATAGGTTCCTAAAGTAACAGGCACCGTCAATGTTTACATTCAAATATCTTGACAGATCCGACCACCCAGTATTACTGGATGCTTATCACAACCTGTTAGTCCTGACAGACATAGTGGCACAGGGGGTTATAAGCTACGTTCACACTTACACTTTAAAACGGTTTAGTTAAAACGTTTTAACTAATCCAGTCAGAAAACAGACGTGTGAACGCGATTTAGCGCTAAAACGTTTTAACTAAAACGGTTTAGCTAATCCACTTCAGTAGGTGATTTAGTTGCAAGTGTGAATGCAAGTGGATTAGCTAAAACGTTTTAAGCACGTCACAGTCATGCGCATTCGATCTCGCGCCCCGTCGTTTCCTGTCTATAACGTAAACATAAACAACATTTTGGCGCAATCATGTATTCGACTTCGATCGACGCAAAATCAAAAGAAATGCAAGTGCGACGCGACAATTGGGACGATGGGGAAGTTCGGCTGTTAGTGGAGTTGTGGGGAGACGATCGGGGGTAGTCCGATTTAGAAGGAAATATAATTATATATTGGTGCATTGCCAATCGTCTGAACCGCGACCTGAGCGAGGGCGCCGAGACGGGGTCAGGGGGACATCGTTAGCAATTTTGTTATGCTAGCTTGCGTATGTGCGCATACCAACTTCCTCCTTAAAACGGTTTAGCTATTGCATGTGTGAACGCTCACAATTTTCAAGCATGAACCGGTTTAAGCTAAAACGGTTTAGCTAAACCGTTTTAATTCTGTAGGTGTGAATGCAGCTCTAGACCCTCAAATCATGAGGACCATGGTTCAAAACCTCTTGTTTGTATGTTTCAACTGGCTGAGTTACCCCAGTGTTACAGGGAGAGTGAAGACACTTGTTGATACTTTCTAGGTAACACCAATTTTAGATCTTGAAAAGAGATTATACAAAGCCCATGAATAGCTGCAATGTTACTATATATTATGCTGGTGATAGCAGGCTGCGAAATAAGGCCGGTCCGATCGTCCCGGACGAGTAGTTTCAGTGATCGGACTAGTCCATGTTTAGTGGAGCAGTCCCATAGGACTAGCTGTTATTATGTGAATTAATTTACGCTGTGTATACGCTAGTTGGGTGTTGTGATGGAATAAAACAAAATAAGACAGTAAGGTAGCATTTTATCACAGGCGTATTCCGTACGACCGTCAGATGGGAAACTTGCTGAACGCAGTGAATGTAAATGGCGGCTGTTTACATCCGGTTAGTGTAGGATAGGTAGTGCCACCTAGCGACCATGAGTGGTGAGCGACATGGACAAACATACATGCGCGGTTTACAGACATCGTTACGTGCTATCCCGTCGTGATGGTAGTTGCGTTATTCCTGCATTGGATGATTATTTTAGCAAGTTACCAAACGCCAGCAATGTTACTGATTGTTTAGTCGGCTTCGGGAAAGAAAACGCTAATGAAAAGTATAGGGCAAATGATGCAACTTAGTTCGACAATGTCGGTTCTTTGTCGCCGTCATGCTTCAAATTCTGCTGGCATCGCCTTGTCCACCACCCCTGTTTGCTGCCCCTGATTAAATTAGTCATTTCTTCTGATAACTTTGCAATTGGATCTACGAAATCACATGTATTTGTTTCTATTAATGACACATTTAGTTGAACATTTAATTGAAATGGGAAACGGTTTGTTTTCTTTATGAAATAAAGCCACTTTTATTATGTGCCATAACTGTCATACATATATGATACAACAGTATGATTGATGGTACCTGGCACATTTATTTTTAAGGACTAGTAAAACAATATCAGGACTAGTTGTTTCTGAGTTAACTTGTCCGACGGACTACCTGTCAACTAAATCCACCGTGCTAGTTGCTTAGCAACCCTTCAGTGCTTGTTTGTCTATGAAGTTAACATTGACCACCATGTTATACTTTTATCGTATCAGTCAGTCAATTGATGTCCCTCTTGGTAACTATGCATAACATTTAAAAGTTTACCTGGTTCCACATGTGAAACATTATTTTCACCACTACTAGTTTGGTAGGGAACTAAACAAACTAAACATAGCTTGGCTTGTGAGGAATTAGGCAATTTTTTATATTGACATAGAATACCCTTTTGTGGTTTGCAGATTGTCGATATACATTGCCTATGCACATGCACAGTGGACATTAGTGTGACGAGAGTAGCTATTTCTGTCACTAGTTTATCTGCAAGGTTCTTGGTATGTTAAAGACTAATCACAACGTAATTGATTAAGTAGTCGTTTTTGCTGCTGTGATGCTAGTGGTTTACCAGTCACTCTTTGAAAAAACAGGTGTTGTAACAACATTACAGGGAGTTTTACTGATGTAAAGAAATACACCACACTTACAAAATGTACTTATGTTTGGAACTCACTTTGTTATCTAAAATTATTAGAGGTATGTGCATATCGCCTGTGTAACTATACATTTTTTTCTATTGTAAACACACTAGATGATGTTAAGTGGTGTAATTAAAGGTAAAACTACAAAACAGTGTAATTTCAATCTTGCTTCAGTGCCCATAGTGCCCTGGTCTACCCTATATTTTAGTTTTTGTGCTCAATATTTCCAGCATTCACTGGTAAAAATTTGTAATTTTTTGTTGGCAGTCTGTCAGTTTCCTCAAGTTTGTGTGATAGGAATTCAAGGCTGGAATTCATATTCTTATAGCAAATTATGTAGATTTGCACTCACCCCCAAACAGGGCATGGCTAATTATGAGTGACACCCGTCAATCATGTGTCACATAAGATTGTAAACTTTCTCCCTTGATAGAGCAAACCAAATTGATTGCCTTGTCACTTTTTCTGGGCCTGACTATTGTCTTGATGTTTTTGGCAGTTGTATGCCCAGTGGAACCATGTCTAGTTATGATTCATATCCACTCAGACATTTCAATATACAGCCACCAGTGACTGATGATCTTTTCTACTTGTGAATGTGTAGTCATTTTTCACATGGCATGTATATGCATATATCACGTATCTGCCAAGCACTGTTTCTAAAGTACCACTTCACACATAATTCACGTAACGTTTTTCCCGTTTTCTGAGCGTTTTTCATGTTCACAGCTTGTAAAATGCTGAATTGATTCGCTTTCAACTTGGCCATTTATCATGGGTTTGTGCTGCTATCGAAGTCATGTATGTGTGTATGTAATGTAGCTAAACCTTACAGGTTTATCTAAAGGTCAGAACTTGTACATGTAACTAGAAAAACATATTTTATTAAAATATGCTTAAAACTATATAACCGTTTAGGGCAAATGACAGTTATTTTTGTAAGATCAGGTGAAAAAAGTTCTGTTTTGATTAACGAGAAGACTTGACGGGATTGCTTGCCATAATAAATTAATAATCTTCACATGAAAAGTTGGATGTGAACAATCAATTAAACAATTTTATTTATATTTGGTTATTACTGGCTCAGTTATTTGTTTGAAATTTGATATGACCTTCAGCTTCAAGAGAGCATTTAAAACTCTTGTTTACGTAAACCATCTTTTTTGCAGTTGCACAATAACATCCTATCAAAATCAAAAAGCGCCATATCTGGTCGGAATACCAAGGTGACAAACGACAGGAAATCACTTTTGTTGACCCCCAACGGACCCACCACAAACCCGCTCGACTGGAGCTTCAAAGAGAGGCTCAGTGATGTAAGTACCACATTAGATTTCTATACAAATTTTCTCATTGAAAATTCTGTTAAAAAAATGTGGAATAAATGGAATCTTTACATCAAATTCTGTTTTTATATTCTTTATTGCAATAAGTTTAGATAGTGAATAGTTTTTCTGTGGGGGTATGTTAATATTTTTCTCTTAGATGGCCTACATCTTGGGCATCAAACTTTCAAGGATTAATCCATGATCCTTCTGAAGAAAACTAATACCTATAGTTTGTTCCTTTTGCCCTTAATTGACTTAAGGGTTCGTTGCTCATGATGTCATGCATAATTTCTGTGACTGTTCTGAGAACCGCCCATCAGTTGGGGAGGTTTTATGTAAATTGCGTTAATATAAAAAACTTTATGAACAAAAACCGTTGACTGTGTAATACTGTGTATGTGATGTCATTCAGAGGATGGGTATTTGTTTTAAGAAATTTAGTAATGATTGTTTTGTAATAATTACAATTTTCGTCAAGTTACTGATTATTAATCAATGACTTTATGGATGTTTATAAAAGGACCTAACCTTGACCTTGCCCTCTGGTGGTTAAAGTGTGATGTGATCATCTTCGCTTTCTGCGAGTCATTGTGACCTTTTGTGACTGGTGATCTTCCCAGTAGAAGATGCAAAGCTAATTACGGTAATGAGCAGGGCTTGATTGAGGCAGATTGTGCCAAATGGACAACCTAATGAATACCCTCACTTGTAAATAGGTTTTGTGGAGGTAAGACTTCAACTAATGGTGGTCATTAACACACTTCTGATGGTCACTTGTGCACATAATCAGTCCATAGTGGACATTGCCCATGGCTTGACCAGTCTTCATTTCATAGTTTGACACATGAGCTAAATGGTATCATTATGTTCATCAGTTGGCTCTTGTAATTCTGTGTCATCCTGACGATTCTAACAAAATGGCGACTGCTAGAAAGTCTAGGTCATCTTAAACCAAGGCTATCTGTTCCTCATATTACTGGACTATTACGAAGGTATACTGCCCACCAAATTGTGTTTAATAAGCCTGAAACGATAAGATACTTTGGAAAACCATCCTATATCTATGTAGCGCCAGCTGGAGGATGGGCATTTCTGCCCTATAGGCAACCTTCCCCCTTGTGACATCAATGTCATAGGGTGGGGGGATACCTAGGGGAAAGACAAATTGCCACACTGGTGTCAAATAGAATATAGACCCCCCATGTGTCTCACTATTTAGTAGCCCTGAACAGAAGTTTGTGTTTCATAAGCTGTCACTTTGACCTTACTCAGAATTTTAATAAAATGTAATGCTTTATATCCGAATATAAAACATGTTCACAGGCACTTAAAATACAACATTGATTTGTATAAATGTTATCACTATAATAAGATTATTTTTAAAAAGATTTAATAATGTTATGGGAATCAGATATTCCCACTTGTGTTTGATTTGAATAATGTACCCACGCTTTGCATTGATGCGTCACGAGTGAGCACGGGCACATTATTGTGATGCGATTGCCATTGAGCGTTCTTTCTGTTTAAATGGGTCATTCCTGTGTTTCAGCATTGGCTGGGCGTGAAATAAAGCCGTTGTTATTCTTGCCTCGATCTTCATTTTATAACTCCAAAATCCCTAAAAGAACCGTACCGCTTGGGCCATTTCTGCAACAATAATGTATTGTAACCTGGTTTTTCAGACGAGCACTCACTCCAGTGTAAATTCCAGCTCTGGGCAAGGCTATTTGGTAAGTACCATTGAGGGTATACGTCTGTCTATCCTTTTCGCATCTACTTCCAGTTGTGTTGTTTGTGAGGTCCTATCTTTCCAAGACCTCAAAGGATGTAGGATAGGTTACAAGTGAAAGTCACCAAGAAAGGTCACAGGGATTATTGGTTAAGTAATGGAAATAGAAACAAAGAGACCATAGTTTTATGGATTTATAGTTCGCTCTCCCAGTTTTCTCTAAAGTTCCTGTGCCAAATTGTGATTAATTTGCCATAATCTGACAGATTATCTTCTTTTAACCTTGGTTACTTAGCTTTATTAATAGCATATCCAATGAACCTCATATCCATTCATGTATTGATGACTAATAATGCTACCAATTTAAAGATTGAGTAACCGTTTTGTTTTGATGAACCTATGAGCTTGATTTCTGAGGATTTTTTGTATGAGCAAAATTGTCTTATTTTTTGTGTGAATTTTATGATGTTTTCTCCACCATCTGCCACCTGGTGTCAGTTTGGAGAACAGGGCGTTCCTGCAGGCTCGATTATGTCTGTTTGTCATGTACGCCTTATTTGCAAACTTCAAGAGCATCATCACCGGTGCCTTTGAGAACCACTAGAGGGCTCTTGAGTGCGAGAGCGTCTTTGTCCCGTTGCTACAGTAACTCGACTCGACCTTGCGTTGTCGAAGTCAAGTGCTTGCCTATGCGAGCCATGTCGATTGGTCGCTTTGTAAATCGTTGGTTGATGAGTCGCCCTCTAGTCCCAGGCAGCTGCTGTATTTGTCAAGGACTTCAGCCTCTTGCCCTTTCACTGACATGCTCTTGTTGAGACAATGACGTCTTCACAAGCCTGCTATCTACTACACTGAGCTAGTTTGAACAGTGATGTCCTTAGACCTGCCTGGACACGATGTCTTAGCTTTGTGATGTAGTTGTCTCCGTCTGACCGATTGTGTTGGTTGGGACAGCTGCAGACAGAAAACCTGAGACGTGGGACCATTGCATCAAGACAACAAGCTCATATAATATAGAACATCTATCATTAAACAGAATCCTTTGTTATATTTGAGGAGCTTTTTTAAAATGAAAAACGCTGGCATTGTATTACTGAGGATACTATTTCCGTGACTCACCAGCAAAATTGTCATGACAGCATTATTGTCTTGGTGTTGACAGTTTTCAGTACACAAGATCATCGTTAAGGAGCGAAATTGATTTGAAAGAGTAATGTCTGGCTGTTGAGTTCATGAGAATGTTAGATGGTGGAATGGGGGAAAATGGAGAGAGGTAGCAGAAGAAAGAAAGGAAGGAAGGGGAGAGAATAGGGAAGAGGGAGAGAGGTAGCAGAAGAAAGAAAGGAAGGAAGGGGAGAGAATAGGGAAGAGGGAGAGAGGTAGCAGAAGAAAGAAAGGAGGAAAGGGGAGAGAATAGGGAAGAGGGAGAGAGGTAGCAGAAGAAAGAAAGGAGGGAGGGGAGAGAATAGGGAAGAGGGAGAGAGGTAGTAGAAGAAAGAAAGGAAGGAAGGGGAGATAATGGGGAAGAGGGAGAGAAGTAGCAGAAGAAAGAAAGGAGGGAGGGGGAGAGAACAGGGAAGTGGGAGAGAGGTAGCAGAAGAAAGAAAGGAGGGAGGGGGGAGAATATGGAAGTGGGAGAGAGCTAGCAGAAGAAAGAAAAGAGGGAAGGAGAGAGAATAGGGAAGAGGGAGAGAGGTAGCAGAAGAAAGAAAGGAGGAAAGGGGAGATAATAGGGAAGAGGGAGAGAGGTAGCAGAAGAAAGAAAGGAGGGAGGGGAGAGAAGAGAGAAGAGGGAGAGAAGTAGCAGAAGAAAGAAAGGAGGGAAAGGGAGAGAATAGGGAAAAGGGTGAGGGGTAGCAGAAGAAAGAAAGGAAGGAAGGGAAGAGAATAGGGAAGAGGGAGAGATGTTGCAGAAGAAAGAAAGGAGGACAGGGGAGAGAATAGGGAAGAGGGAGAGAGGTAGCAGAAGAAAGAAAAGAGGGAAGGAGAGAGAATAGGGAAGAGGGAGATGGGTAGCAGAAGAAAGAAAGAAGGGAAGAGGAGAGAGAATAGGGAAGAGGGAGAGAGGTAGCAGAAGAAAGAAAGGAGGGAAGGAGAGAGAATAGGGAAGAGGGAGATGGGTAGCAGAAGAAAGAAAGAAGGGAAGAGGAGAGAGAATAGGGAAGAGGGAGAGAGGTAGCAGAAGAAAGAAAGGAGGGAAAGGGAGAGAATAGGGAAAAGGGAGAGAGGTAGCAGAAGAAAGAATGGAGGGAAGGGGAGAGAATAGGGAAGAGGGAGAGCGGTAGCAGAAGAAAGAAAGGAGGGAAGGGGAGAGAATAGGGAAGAGGGAGAGAGGTAGCAGAAGAAAGAAAGGAGGGAAGGAGAGCGAATAGGGAAGAGGGAGAGAAGTAGCAGAAGAAAGAATGGAGGGAAGGGGAGAGAATAGGGAAGAGGGAGAGCGGTAGCAGAAGAAAGAAAGGAGGGAAGGGGAGAGAATAGGGAAGAGGGAGAGAGGTAGCAGAAGAAAGAAAGGAGGGAAGGAGAGCGAATAGGGAAGAGGGAGAGAAGTAGCAGAAGAAAGAATGGAGGGAAGGGGAGAGAATAGGGAAGAGGGAGAGCGGTAGCAGAAGAAAGAAAGGAGGGAAGGGGAGAGAATAGGGAAGAGGGAGAGAGGTAGCAGAAGAAAGAAAGGAGGGAAGGGGAGAGAATAGGGAAGAGGGAGAGAGGGGTAATGGAGGCTTAGTGAGGGAGAGAAATAGGCAGATAGAAAGATGGAATAAAGTAGAGATGTGAGAAGAGAGATGACAGGACATAAGTGTAGGGATTGAGGGAGATCAGAAAGCATGTCTGGTGCACGGTTTACTACCCAGGAAAAAACTTGGCATCTGTCTAGATTTCAACAGCTGGAGGTCGTATTCATCACTGTTTATGCATCGCTTGGAGGAAAGCAAGAAGAGAACTTCTAAAGTGGGTCTATGTGAATGAGGCTGCGCTTACATGTCTAATGCTGTGACTGTGTGGCTTACACCCAGCTGACACCAGACAGAACGCCTTGCACCTGCTAGAGGCCTGACTTGGCAACCAGGAGCTGATGTTTCTATAGGCCCAGTCTGAAGTGGCTTTTTGCGTGTGCGGCCACACGGAGGGACTGTTATTTATGAGCTAAGTGGAAACAGAAATTGAAAAGCAGCTAGGAACGCAGATATGCCAAGTGATTGGCAAAGGCTAGGTCACGCATAACTGCATTGCCGCAACAGACACCATCACTCATCAGCATTGTCTAATTGTGTCCGATTGATTTTGAGCATTCCCCTTATATCTTGCTTGATCAAAACCTCTTCTCTAATGTCAGATGTTGACCTCATTTGCTATGTGTTACGTTGTCACTGTGGGCATTAAACAAAATGCATGGCTGCTGTGGTCCAAAGGCAAATGAGGAACAGATGTTGTATCAGTGATGTTCATTTGAGCTCTACTGCTCTGTTTAGTCACATGGGTGGGATCTAGGGGCCGTATACCCCAGGGGGTAGGCCTCCAGATACCCTCCAGCAGATGTAGAATTCAGTGTGCATATTGTGGAACACTGTTGATATGAAATCATTGCAGATGGCTTTGTTGAGCACTGGTAGGGATGATGGATGCCCGGCCACTGAGGGAGGTTAAGTGGGCTCTGGTGGGTAGGCAATCAAGCCTGTTTTCGACAAGGTTGGCTGCTCTCTCGAGTAGATGATTTATCAAGTTGCTTGCCACAACAGTTGGCATTCCCGCTGAGGAGAAAAACCACCACCGCAGGTGCTTGACGGATCATGCTGGCACTTCTTGCTGAATTCATGCCACCGTACAGACATTGTTGCATTGCGTTTGTATCGTTGACATTCCGGGCCACTAGAGGGGGCGTGATTCAACTCCCACCATGTGTGTGTGTAAATATATGTATAGATGTTTGCTCGGGATCAAATATCTGGTGGCTTTGATGCAGGTATTTATGTGTTCCTTCTGCCGTTGGAGACAGTTGTATGTTGATGTGAAGGGTTCAGTTTCACTTCCTTTGAAGGCTCATTTGCAGAGAGTGCTCAAGCAGTTGTGACACGATGAGACAGTTGTATGTTGATGTGAAGGGTTCAGCTTCACTTCCTTTGAAGGCTCATTTGCCAAGAGTGCTCAGGCAGTTGTGACAACGTGAGATAGTTGTACGTTGATGTGAAGGGTTCAGCTTCGCTTCCTTTGAAGGCTCATTTGCAGACAGTGCTCAGGCAGTTGTGACACCATGAGACAGTTGTATGTTGATGTGAAGGGTTCAGCTTCACTTCCTTTGAAGGCTCATTTGCCAAGAGTGCTCAGGCAGTTGTGACAACGTGAGATAGTTGTATGTTGATATGAAGGGTTTAGCTTCGCTTCCTTTGAAGGCTCATTTGCCAAGAGTGCTCAGGCAGTTGTGACAACGTGAGATAGTTGTACGTTGATGTGAAGGGTTCAGTTTTGCTTCCTTTGAAGACTCATTTGCAGAGAGTGCTCAGGCAGTTGTGACAACGTGAGATAGTTGTACGTTGATGTGAAGGGTTCAGCCTTGCTTCCTTTGAAGGCTCATTTGCAGAGAGTGCTCAGGCAGTTGTGACAATATGAAGCTCACGTTACAGTGAGGATAGCAGTTGTCTTTGAGCAGTGCTGTTGGATTGCGGAAATGTACTATAATGTTGGTGAATGGTGCTTATCACTGCTGCTCGTTTGCAAAGGTGCTGCTGTTGTTTGGTGCTGTTGTTACTGTGCCTTGCTGTGTTTACTACTTGCTATATAGCAGGGTTATTTATAGAGGCGTGTAGTTTACAGGTGTTTATTGGTTCAAAGAGCCTGTTACACTGAGATGCAATAATGAATTCATTGTTGGTATTGATACCAAGTGTAGGGGTGTCTTTCAGAAGGTTGTGTGCATTACGTGTTCTTGGTTCTTGAAGTACTTGCCTCGACTGCAATGACCACATAGTTTCTATTACTTATTAATCACCAAGTCTACATTTATGCTACTATATATGTTAGTTTCTCAGGTTTTTTTTACTTTTGTGTAATCAGTTTAAACTCAAACACACACTAAAATTGGGAGTTTTTCTTTCTTTTGAATTGTCACGCTGGTTGTGGGACACTTTGAATGATGTCAATAAGAAATGGTCACTGGTTTTATGTTTCAAGTTTTCTACTTGTCTAAGGTATGGCAAAATGTATAAATCATCCTGCTCCATTTCTTATCTAGTGTGCTTAGCAACAATTGGGGTTATTGAGATATCCAAGACACTTGGCTTAGTGACATTGATTTGGTTTGGAAATAAACAGATGCCAGGTTTTATAACAAATCTCCCGAGCCCAGTCATTCCCTTGAGGCATTCATTATATCTGACAAGCCAGCTCCACAAAGTACGGATGCCAATTCATGTGGTCTGCCATTAAGGAATGGTCCACGAGCATCTTGGGAGATTTTCCACTTTCGCTGATTACCAAAGAAACGATCGAATAAAGCATTCTCCGCTTGTTGGTATGTAATTAGCCGCCTGGTGGTTCGTGCAGGAAACGATACTGGTTCACCAGCATCCAATATTGCTGACATCCCATAGCAGCATGGATCAATCAAATCCCCGAAGATTACCGCAGCGGTATTATCTGCTCGGCATTATGGGAATACGCCGAAATTGAGCAAACAAATATGCAGCTTTGGATCACGGTACAGACGCCGGATGACAGCGGCGCGCGGCATCGCGCACACAATCAATTCGTGTTGCTTCGTTAGGAATCTGGTTAATTATTCACAAGTTAGCAGCGAGGAGGTAAATTGCTGTAACTCACCATGGCTGTGATGAATCGATTGGCTAGCGACAGATGCGGAAGCGAAGTTAGGTTATTAGAGCTAAGGCAACATTAGTAATGAACGCATTTTAGGAGTGTGGACCCTCTTTCATATGTGACCCAGTAAAATGTGACAGAAACTGAAAAATTATATATAATATTTTTATTTATTCCAGACATTTGTATTTCAATGAATCAGACATGTTATATTGGTCCAAATAATAACAATTTAGCTTTTAATGCAGTGTAGAAAATGACCCTAGTATGTATATCAGGTTATTCCTTCATTAATTGCTGACTTATTGGTTTGGTTATTTTGCGTGTCTGTAGGAAAGTGTGGGGTACATTGTTTGTGGAATTTCTGCAAGGTTGTAGAGTGTATCCAAACGTAATTTCTGCACACAGAAAAGTAACGAAGGGAGCTATTAGATTGGAAATTATTTCTAATGAAATGTCTGTTTTTTGCAGTGTGACAGCGAATCTGAGGCCGAATCAAAGGTAAGTTGTGGTTACTTCTGTACAGTTGTTTATCAGAGGATCGCTGTGGTGGGCATCTTTACTGGTAATGACACTCCTTCCATTTTGAAGCCACAATGTTGTGTTGTATTTTACTCCATGTGTTGTCGTTATTTTTCACCAGGGGGAGCTGTGTGTGCCTATGTTGTGTTGACCAATCAGTATTTGGCTTGGTGTTTGTTGTTCCTTCGGGCATATGTACATAGGTGTTGCGGTACATAAGAAATAGTTTCTTTCCGCCAACTCTCTTGTTAACCTAATGACGATCCTAAAATTGAGGTTGTTTGTTCCGTTACCCAGAATCACCAGGGGTCGTAATTATTAGCAGGAAGTTTGCTGAATCGGTCGTAATCCGTCCCTATTTGTGGTCAGCAGTGTGGGAACCATCCAACTTTAAAGGTATCCATGGGTAGGAATGAATGCTTTGGCAGTAAGTGCAAATAATGGCTGTTTACAAATTTAATGTGTGGTTTACAATTTTGAGTGCACAACTTTCAAATTGGGAACATTGTTTCAGGCTTATTACATGCAATTTAGTGTTCAAAATTCATTCAACTTAAATTATATTATTTATTGTGGTATTAAGAAAATATATAAATGTCAATAAATAATAAAATAAAACAAATAATACTTTTATTTAGGTTTTAAATTATCTTATTCGTGTGTATTGTGTACACAATTTTAATAATTGTGTACAAAACAATCACAACACTAAAAATAGACTCCACAGTTTGTACAAAACAAACGGAAGTGAAATATTTAATTTAAAATGTTAAAAGAATTGCCTTCGGAATTTGACAGTCTTAATTAATTGGTGTTCAACTCAACTAATTGTAATTAGATCTCCATTAACTTCCACCCCTGTCCACTATTGCTCCAGGCACTGACCAGGCCTGCACTGACCACATGTAATGACCAGTCTGATCCAGCTTATCAGGCCCAATCACTTAGAGGTATGTCATAATAAGTGTGGAAGATTGGGTTACTGGCTGGATCTACTCTTTGCAGGTTACAGGGGGTAAAACTGCTTTCATGACTGTGCATGTGAAATTTATGAAGAAGAATTATTTTTATTCAAGTAACGAAGTACATACATTCCAGGTGTAAATTATAGAATTACTTATTTGATGGAAACAAAACTACAGCAAAGTATACGATTCATAAGACTTTTGAAGTCACTCTCGGGGAGCCATATTTTATAGATGTTGCTTACAGTTGTAATACCAATTGGCCAGCTGTAAATATCCCCTTGAAGTCATATATTACCCCCCCTCAGTGGTTTACCCTTTGTGCCCCAGAAATGCCTAATAGTTTGTACCTAACCCACCCAGTAATTATGACAAAGCCACAGGTATGTTTTACTTCCTTAGTTAACAGGGGTTTAGTTGGCCAATGGTCCATATCCCCTTAGATACCCAGGGGTTGAGTGGAATCCAGTTAAAAGGATTCGGAAAGCCCCCCAGGTGCTAACACTGCTGTGTACATAAACCTAGCCAAGGCTGTTGACAAACTACTCCGTCTAGTAGTCTAGCACTGACTCCCTTAAAGGGCCCGTCTACCGCCACAAGTAACAGCTCCAGTGCCTTACAGGTGGTGAATGACAACTGGCCATGGTTTTATAAATAATTTATTTATGTGATTAATTTAACATGTTCATTTGTCCCCATGCCAGGGTTCTGGCTACTAGAGCGGGTATTTATTTTACTAAGTGGTTATTTACATTTTCAGAAATGTTGTATATTATTATTCATTTTGATAAAGTTGTTCTGTGTTAGATAGTTTAATCATTTACGGATTACAGATTTATTTTGCCAATCAGGTGTATGCTATGGATGAACAGTTGAAGAACACTAATTGAATTATTGCAAAATATAAAAAATAACTAATTACTGTAAATAAGTTATTTTTCAATAAATAAATCTGAAACAAGTCAAAATAATAAAATAGGCCAGTGTTTTCATTTCAACAAGAACTTTTCCACAGCAAGCATTATTGGGAAACACTAATGGGTCCTCTAAATGGTTACACCCTCTAAATATTGGGGTTTGTTTACATGCAAGAAATGTGTGTTTGATCATTTAGATTCAGTCTAGATACCATCAACAACAGAAATGTTATCTGACAGTGCTTGTGCAAAACTTAACAATAATTGATGATAAAATCAAGTTAAGTTCCATTTCTAGGCAATCATGTCCCCGCCTAATCGAATTGTGCTGATGTCATAATCGCGCTTTGAACTGGATAACATGATTTTGCCATACTCTGCCTTGGGTAATCTGATCATAGTCATATGATTCAATATGGCAACCGTTATTAATACTGGTAATTCTTGTCGAAATTGCCAAAAAGCATTTTAGGATCGCAATGAATTATGGAATTAGATTTGCGTATCGCTTGTGTATTATAGAGCTGCGGGAGAATAAGAGGATTATCAATCACATTGGCATGGATGATGTGTTTTAATCACGGCAGAATTATCGAAAACGGTGCCATGTCTGAAGTACTTTCGAAGTCCTCATTATTGATTGGACGTTTGTGGCCAGTGCTTTGATGCGGAAGCCTGGATACATGAGATTTGGGCGATTTATCATATCTAATTTCCCATGTTTAAATTAGTGCGATTTGCAAGTGGCCTTGTGGAATGAATCAGTGTTATAGCTTGGTATAAATTAGAGAGGGTAATTGGGTTTGGGGTGCGGGATTGTCCATCCTATAATTAGGGAGTGTGATGTTGTAAGACGCTCATTTTAGATTTGTTTTATTGTTACATTGTCTATTGTAAATTTACACCTGGTGTCATTCTGCGAAGTTGATATATAAATAGTTTCAGCGTGTGAAATTAACACCACCTAAGAGGGAAGGTGAGGTATATTATGATAATGCTTAGTAAATTAATAATATATTATTAATAAAGGTGTGCTTTATGGCAGTAACTCATAACATATAATCTACAGGCATATATTTTACGAGTGTTGCATAAGAGGAAAGTGCAATTTAAAAATACATGAGGTTGGGGCAAATTATTTTTATAACTACAATAACAAACATTGGAAAAATAGCATATTTTAAAAAGAGGATAGGTCCAATTAAAGAAACATATATAGAGCAGTTACTTTTAGAAGAATTGCATGATTTAAAAAACAAGATGAAAAGCAATTTTAAAACATGAAACAGTGCATTTTTATTAGAGATTATTGATATTTCAGCTCTAGTAGGGAATACCATTGATGGAATGTCTGTGATGGATTCAGGCGTTATTGACAGCAACCATAAATGAGCTTCCTGTGTCTCACATAAAAACCAGATGTTAAGGAGTCATGTAGAAGGATGTGGATGTTAGGCAAAGTAATTTCTTTTCCCCAGGCTTCTGTCAGGGTTATAAGGATATAATCTGGGTGGGTTTTCCCAGCGGGCAGAAAGACTAACAGAACCAGTGTGGGGGGGGGCTTGTGGGAGCCTCCACTCTGTTGACGTGTGCCTTTAAATCTTTAATAAAGTTGATCTAATTTGGACGCTGGCAGCTGGCTGTATGTTGGCCATAACTCGCGATACATACAGCAGCGTGTGTTGCGGGCATAATAGACCTGTTACAGTGATTAGGCGCGGCCGCGTGCCTTGTATGCACTTCGCGATAATTACATTGTAAATTTGCGAGTCACGTTGGACACATTTGCCGCCGGCCGTTCCCACAAGATGGCAGCTTATTGATGGCGGGTGTTCATCGTTGGACAATTGCGTTGCATAACTTTGTGTACTGCGGTACTAATCCAGCCAGATAATGCTGTTATTAAAATAATTGATCTGCTCCGCCTGTTGCAGTGTTCTTACTGCATTAAGGGGCCGACAATGCCGGATGGATGGTGATGGTGCTTTGGTGCACATAGTGCCAGTTTCAGGCACTATTGGAAATGTGTTGAGTTTCATCTTCTGCAGTTAATAGTAGTAATATGATTCTAAACATCAGGAACACATGAGCTCAGAGGTGCAAGAAACGAAATCATTACTCATGAACACTGACATACAGAAGTCATCATCAGAGCAAGGGAACGCCAAGGATTTAGGGTGATAAAGCAGTTTTAAATGATGAACAAAATCTACGGAAGGTAGATTTGAAGTTATTCCAGAATTAGGCACTATTATAAATGAATTCTTAACTTTCATCAAATGTAGGCCTATGTACAGACTACAGGCCATTATTAGGTTGGTCATGAGACTCATGACAGTGTTATGACTAGAAGTTGTCATGACTTCGAGTGCACATACTTGGACACTCAATCACAGAATTGGAGTTTGAATTATCATGCTGCCATTTAAAAAATGGGAAATTATGGTCATAATAATTTAATTCACTCAATTGTATGACTGCAAAAAATGTACACATTTGTTAGCAGTATTATTTATAAAAAAAAACTGTAAAATTACATCCTTAACATTGACTCGGCTGTACATACAGCCCTGTATTACTGTCAACATTAAATTTATAGTTTTGTAATCTTTGAGACATGACCATAACAAAATGTTTTGTAAATAAAAAATTTGCCTACATTTACTTTTTAATAAGAACACAAAACAAAGATGTGATTACCAGAAGACATCACGGACTGATGTCACACAACAACAACTAAATTGACACAGTGACTACCAAAGTGACAGTGACTAAGCTTTGCTGAAATAGTTGTTTATATCACTATACAATTCCAGCAGGTTGCCACGTAAGCGCATGGCGTCACATCAGTCACATCCCAATTTCATTAGTGACACAGCGGACCCTGTTTTCTCATTTCCACTCTCGGGCACAGAGCCTAATCGTGTTACTTTTGAATCAGAAAGATTGCATGAAATTGGTCCCGTCGGAGAAATATTTGCCACCAGGGAGCACCTGTTTAGCAATTGAGCGGTGATGAAGCTCGTAAAAGGGCTGCAAGTTTTTCACCTGACATGCAGTAAATGTTGGTTCAATGGGAGTTTGGCAAATTGTCTTTCTCAGGAGTTTCACTACACTAGGCCTTGTGTTACAATGTGTCAATGTTTAGGGTTTACACTACACAGCAGTAGGCTTTGTGTCACAATGTGTTAGTGTCTAGGATTTACACTACACAACAGTAGGCCTTGTGTCACAATGTGTCAGTGTCTAGGGTTTACACTACACAGCAGTAGGCCTTGTGTTACAATGTGTCAATGTTTAGGGTTTACACTACACAGCAGTAGGCTTTGTGTCACAATGTGTCAGTGTCTAGGATTTACACTACACAACAGTAGGCCTTATGTCACAATGTGTCAGTGTCTAGGGTTTACACTACACAGCAGTAGGCCTTGTGTTACAATGTGTCAATGTTTAGGGTTTACACTACACAGCAGTAGGCTTTGTGTCACAATGTGTCAGTGTTTAGGATTTACACTACACAACAGTAGGCCTTGTGTCACAATGTGTCAGTGTCTAGGGTTTACACTGCACAGCAGTAGGCCTTGTGTCACAATGTGTCAATGTTTAGGGTTTACACTACACAGCAGTAGGCCTTGTGTTGCAATGTATCAGTGTCTAGGGTTTACACTACACAGCAGTAGGCCTTGTGTTACAGTGTGTCAGTGTCTAGGGTTTACACTACACAGCAGTAGGCCTTGTGTTGCAATGTGTCAGTGTCTAGGGTTTACACTACACAGCAGTAGGCCTTGTGTTGCAATGTGTCAGTGTCTAGGGTTTACACTACACAGCAGTAAGCCTTGTGTTACAATGTGTCAATGTTTAGGGCTTACACTACACAGCAGTAGGCCTTGTATTACAATGTGTCAGTGTCTAGGGTTTACACTACACAGCAGTAGGCCTTGTGTCACAATGTATCGGTGTCTAGGGTTTACACTACACAGCAGTAGGCCTTGTGTCACAATGTATCAATGTCTAGGGTTTACACTACACAGCAGTAGGCCTTGTGTCACAATGTGTCAGTGTCTAGGGTTTACACTACACAGCAGTAGGTCTTGTGTCACAATGTGTCAGTGTCTAGGGTTTACACTACACAGCAGTAGGCCTTGTGTCACAATGTATCAATGTCTAGGGTTTACACTACACAGCAGTAGGCCTTGTGTCACAATGTATCAATGTCTAGGGTTTACACTACACAGCAGTAGGCCTTGTGTCACAATGTGTCAGTGTCTAGGGTTTACACTACACAGCAGTAGGCCTTGTGTTACAATGTGTCAATGTCTGGGATTTACACTACACAACAGTAGGCCTTGTGTCACGATGTGTCAGTGTATAATTTACACTATACAGCAGTAAGCCTTGTGTCACAATGTGTCAGTGTATAATTTATACTATACAGCAGTAAGCCTTGTATTGCAAGTTCACTCTGTGTGATTTACACTCCACAGCAGTTCTGTGTGATTTACACTCCACAGCAGTAAGCCTGGTGTTCCACAGCAGTAAGCCTGGTGTTACATTTCATACTATCTGGTTTTGATAGTTTGATTTAGCTGTGTGTAAGTTCCCATTAGGTATAGTTGAGCCATTTAGTAGGACTTTGTTTCAATCAAGATTGATGACTTTATATCGGTTGGTCAGTGTCTAATGGCTCTCTACATTTGTAATAATATTATCAAGTAATTGAAGGTTAACAAATAAATGGACTGCTTAACTAATGACCATCAGCATGCTTCTGTGTGCCCTTAACAAGATCAATGCTGTTTCACCACCAACTGACTATTAGTGACGGGTACAGCTGTGAACGTTGACAACTCCAGCAGCATCAACAGCAACAGTTGTCAAATATGTTGTTACAGACTGTCTATCCACAAATTCTTGTGCTGAAAATTCCTCTTCCTGTGAAGCACGAATTCAGCATGTCATTATAATATATCATTAGTCCGTGTCTTATTACCTAAGGTCCTTGTGATCATTTGCTGCAGGTGTATCGAGTGTTTTCCATTGTAACACTAGAATAAGCTATGGCATTCTGTAGGTGGTGAAAACACTATGCCACTGTCAAATTGTTGCTGTCAAATAGCATTATTCTACTGTCTCGTATCGTTTCATGCCTGTGTCCTGCCCGTGGATTGGTGGGATTGCCATGTGTGGCGGATATATTCAGCGAGTCGGCGCTGTACAGCCTACCTGTGGATAATGGCTATTGATTCATGGCTGCGTCTGCGTGGCGCTTATCGGCATAATTGAATGCAGCCATTACTTGCTAAATTACGTGACAGTGCACAATTTCCTGGATGGCCGTCGCGCCATATTTACACGCGTGCGCTCGTGGCATTAAGCCAAATTTATTGTTCGGTGGCTGTGGCGTGACTCCTGTCGCACAAAAGCTTAGCGGGCTTCAGTGACATCGGCAGGGTCTGTCTACCGGCTGCCTGGAGGCGTTGTGGAATAACAGGACTGCGCGTTACCGCAACAGAACAGGTCTGTCTGTCCTAAGTTTGGCTCATGTTTACTCGTTGGATGTAATGTTTTTTGGTAGTTGTTTACTTGCTGCTTCATAGGCTGTATATCTATAATTTGTGTGTGACTTAATTTGTTTCTTTTCGTGTTGTCCTAATATAGTGTGAATTGTCTGAATGATTTAGCACACATTAGCAGGGTTTAATTAACAAGATTGTCATCCAAGTGGACAAGGGAACCTGTTGTTTATCAAGAGTCCCACAATTTGTGTTACTCTCCCTTCTGTGATATTTTTAAGTTTGCTTAAACATATTTACTCTGCTGTCATTTACGCAGTCAGTAGGTAATCAGTTTCATTCAGTTATAGTGCTATTGTGAGAAGAATATTGTCTGATATGTGATGCACACCAAACAGAAGAGTATCAACATGGTAGAGACTGGAGTATCTGTGGTATTGTTTTATAGAAGGAAACATGTTCGCTTTGATACATCAGTTAGTGAAACTTTAGGTGATAAAAATCATGGGATTGTTAAGGTTATAACATAAATATTTGTGCTTTATGTGCACAGGAATGAAAAATGGGGTTAAAGGAATGTGACCGAGTTTCCTACTATTTTGGCTTAAGTGCACCAGAGAAATTGTGATAAATTCCTAGTGTAATATATCCCCCATATTGACAAGATAGTGTTACCCGAAATGGGTCAGGGTTTGGTCCCTGCAGACATTGTGATGATTAAGCGCTGATCCCTGACCATTAGGTATTAGTAATAGCTGACCACAGGCATATTTATAAGTGTAATCAATGTGTCCATGGCAGGAAATAACCACTGTCAATAGTCAATGTTTCTGTTGCCATGCGTTACAAAATGGCTGCATGACTCACTTAGATAAAATCTTGTGGTCACAAACCACAGTTAGTACATGTGCTCTTTGTCCTTGTTCCCTGTTGTACAGAGGTGAAGGTCAGGTATACTATTGCTGCATCTCTTGTTCTCTTATTTCTCCATTATTTCCTGTTAGCAGCACCTCCATCTTTTGTCTTTCTCCGATCTTCTCGTATCCCTCTTTACACAGTTCTTCTTCCTCAGCTGTGGTCTTCCTCGTTTCCTGCATCCATGATGTTTGTATCCCTCTGCTCACGTTGCCTGTTTTCCTGCTTCCATTTCTACCCAGCTAGTGCCAATCTCTCCTTACAGTCTCTAGTGTCGATTTCATGTGATGTGTAAATTTACCGAGAACTTTTGTATTGGATAAGTTAGTGAAGTTGTTTTCTGTACTGCCACGTTAGATCTTTCTATTGACGGCAACGAATAGATGCTGCTCACTGGTGTATCAGCGCAGAGGCTACTCAATTTTTATAATAAGTCACTGGGCTATGTCAAAATGTAGGGGTATCCACTTAAAACACCTTTAATGGAGTTTATACTGATGTATATACTAATGTTATATTTGTGTAACTGGAAAAGTGCAGGCTATGTCATAAAACAGAGGTTGAGTGAGGTTTGTTGACAGAGAAACCAAAGAATTACCAATTTCAATGAGGAGGGTGGTTTATGGAGGTTTTGTTAGAATGTTTTGAGGAAGGGAATGAAAGGGCAACAGCCCTAATAAGGAGTGCTGAGGGTGGAGATGCTCTACAAGTGATTCCCCTCCTTGTTACCCTTTATCAGGGGGTGCTAATGGGGCATTAATTATCTATTGCCACCAGCTGTTCCCTGTCCCAACTTGGGAGGTGGGACTACACCCTGCTGGGATGGAGAGAGGAACAGGGCAAAGGAAGGCTGGTACCCTTACCCTAGTTTTCCAGCCAGGGTAGGACATCTTCCTTGCTAATCTTGTGTTAGCCTGGTTTGCAGTAATTATCTGTTGTTGGCAGTAATAACCTCTTGTTGATTCTAAGGATATATATATATGGTTGATTCCAAGGACTTATTGTTGATTCCAATGATCTCTTGTTGATTCCAAGGATACCATGTTGGCAACAATCATTTCTTGTTGGCTTCAAGGATCTCTTGTTGGCTCTAACAATATCTTGTTGGCTTCAATTATCCCTCCTTGTCTGCTCAAAAATACCTTGTTGGCCCCAAGGATCTCTTGGTGGCTTCAATGATCTCTTTGTGGGTCCAGTGATCTCTTGGTGGCTCCCTGGATGTGTTATCTCTGTATCAGTAACACATTGAAGTAATCTCATTCAAGAGCTTTTTCCCTTGACTCATCTGCACAAGGCATTTCCTGATCAGTGTGTTACTTCCGACACTTAAGACAGTTTATAGGCAGACATTTCCCCTGGTCACACATCAGTCTTCCCAGCTGGATTTATAGGCCTTTCCCATATTCCCTTCCCTCTCCCAGTGATTGTATAGGAAAGATTCTTGTTTTTAACTTCTGGAATTGTTTATTTAACATGATGTGATGATCCAGCGGTGTTTGAGTATATATACAGTAAATTGACTCATTCAAATGCAGTTTAATATAAAATTAGGAATTTGTTTTCCCACCAGCATTTGCTCAATTACGTAATAAATTGATCCATGTTTTAAATAATAAAATGAGACAGAAATAGTGTAGATGGTCTCCTGGGAACTTTGTAGCCACTTTGAAGAATGACTATGTGTTCCATCCAATCTTCCCAACCCATTATCCCTGCTCATCTTGAATCCCTGGTCACCCTGAAGTCTTTCCACATCAAATAGACTTCTCTAGCCTACACCAACCTACTATCAGCATGGAGCAGACAAGGCTGTCTTTAGGTGGGTACACATTACAAGAGACACCTCCACTATGGCCTATTACTTTGGATGTTTTCTAAAGGGTGTTTGTGTAAATACCACATTAAATTTGAATGAATGTCACTTGAAGGAATGCCTATTTAACGTGAGAGTATTGGTTAAGACTACTTTAACATTAAAGTTCATTAATTTAAGCATGCTGTTTGAAGAAGAAACAGGCTATGTTGCTGTAGCAATTAATTTCAACCCATTTAGAATAAGGTTCGTTGATGTTTATAATGAGTACCATGAGAGATGTTCAATGTCCTGTTGCCTTGAATGTAGGAACCATGACAATAATAATACTATAAAAGTATAATAGTTATATTTTATTTCCTTGCAATCACGAGATTAAATAAAATACAAGAAACATGATAAAATGTTCATTTGTTAAACTAGTACATGTGCCAAACATCAAACAGAAATATTGTCAATAGAGATGTATAGAATCTGAGTTTTAGTTACAATTTGAACAGTTTATGGGTGCAACATCAGCTTTGGGCTTATTAAAGGCAATTTGGTGGATAGTATATCTTCAATATATTCTAGTGCCAAAACATTAAAAAATTAGGAACATACCTCTTCAGTTTAATGTTTAGTTACTCAACATCAGGAGGTAATTATCTGACTAATTACCCAGCCATCCAGTGTCCAGTTGATTGACCAGTTTGTGTTTACTCAGGCTAGAGTGGACAGTGCCCAGTAAGTACTGGTCAGTGGTCAGACTACCCTGGATTCTCACCTGGTCTGTCTGGTGAGAGATTAGTCACCCCTGGGACATGTTAGTGGGCCACTGGGTGATTACTGGCAGGCTTAATTGCCCCCTCCTTGGTGCCTCAGACTTCGGTTTAAGCAGATTTGGGAAATGGACAACGTTAGAAGAACAGGTTTTGTGATAGTTTGTTTTCCCTAATGTTAGGTGCCATGTCATTAGGGGAACATGTGGAGGTTAATGTGGGTGACAGGTGTTCTCCTCCTTGCTCTCTTGTGGGGTGGGGTTCATATAGCTTCTTCTGATTTGCTTGTTAACACTCTCCATCTCTCTGACTTTTGTAATGGTCTTCCATTGGCTGTTCGCACCTGCCCTCCCAAGGTCCGGTTTCTCTCTGTCATTCCATCCAGACATGACAGGCGTAGTGTTTAGTAAATTGGAATGTCAGTTGAAAGAAGCCGGTTTTGAATCCTCTTGCTGTCAGTTCTAAACTTGGGCAGGTCACTCGGTTAGAGACAGTGGTGGTTATAATATGGGAATGAATAGTCTTTGCACAAGAATTGCTGCATAGCTGAATGTTTCTCAGATAAGTTGAGATGGTGATTGATTGAACAGGTTTGCCAGGAAGTAAAGCCATGAAGGCAGTAAAAACACTAAGAACTTATCATGTAACTTAAGTTTTTAGCATGAAGAAGTCATGATACCCAGTGGTACAGAAACTGCAGCTGTTAAAGGGAGACAACTGTTTAGTGTCTGATTGTTCCTGGTTGTGTCTCTGTTATCTGAAGGACAAATCATGTTGCTGAAGCTGGCTCATTAAGATTAGCTGCAGAGTGACACAGTTTATTTGCAGCCAAAATCTCATTTTCTTCCTCCCTTACTGCAGGGTGGGGTGGGGGTCAGGTGTGAAATGTGCTGAAATGTTGTCAGAGGACACAGTTTGCAATTATTGAAATTTCAAGTAGCACATGTTGTCTCAGTTTCCTAGCAGTCTTAGAGATATTTATGTATTCCCGATTAACATATCAGGCTGCAGTATTGGAGAAAAGCTAGGAATTTGGGTGATATACAGGGCTGTATGTCCCTTTTTGATTTCAAAATTTTTGCTTCAAAATTTTATGTCAAAACAGAACTTTTGATCAGTTATGAGGGTTAGCTAATTTGTATTGCATTTATGCAACCTGTTGATTCATCCAAATTATGTTTTGTGGTGAAAAATACGTAGTCATTTAATCAGCTGGAAAGGAGCTCTTTGAGGTCACATTTACCTCTAAAATAATTGATGAGCTCTAGTTTTGAGAGGTGAAGAACTTGGCAGCTAGCCAAATGATCTGAGATCAGTCGACTGATTGCTTTAATTGAGGTAAATTTATACAGATGCCTGTAATGTGATCCACCCAGTCCAGTTTGTAATTTGCTTTCTTGCCAGCCTGCACCTGTTCCTGTGGTTTGATGCCAATGTACCTACTCCTGCCAGTTTCTGACTCATTAAGCTGGAATAGCCCATGCAGCCAGCCCTGCCTTGTGTGGGCTGGAATCATAGTAGGGGGGCTTTGTGTCAGCCAACACTTCACAGTTATTGTGATGGTTGATGGGGCCATTAGTGGGTAGGACTATTCACTCGGGTGCACAGGGTCATATTGGGGTTACACCCCTAGCTGGTTTTGTTACGCCCCATTTTCTTTGTTGGTGGAGGGTTTTTCTGTTGGTTGTATTTCATGTTGTTCATGTTGTTGGAAAGTAGAAAGTCTATTGCTAGGCACACACCAACCGACTAACGCCGACTTGCGTTGCCAGTCGGCGCAAAAAGCAGTCGGTGCTAAACGCCAATTAGTTCTGCCGACTAGCGCCGACTTCTGCCCGCACACACCAGCCAGCACACACCAACTGACTCGCGCCGACCGTCGGTGCTCGGCGTGATCCTTGTGGAAAAAATCCACTATAAATACGCGTGTTTACTACGGAGTTAACAATGTGTTTCGATACACCTACAATAAACACATGAAACATTTGTAAAAATTAGGCCAAAACGGCTATCAGAAAGACGAAACTTGTTACATAATAAGTTGGAGCTTCGCCGTCAGCCTTCACGATGATATGGCTTGAGCATTTAGCATAGACCATAGTCTATCCTCCAGCAAAGAAACGCATAGCGTCGAGCTATGTTTTATAAAAGTACGCAGAACGTTATATTTAGCCGTTTCAGTTAACAGTTATGTTGAAGTGTAATCAGTCGCACCCAACGAATTCCTCAAAAACGTTTTCCACCGCTAGCGCTGCTTTGCGGATTTTTAAGGCTTAATATATATGCGCCCGGTAGCGGCGCCACCAGAGGTAGCGTTTTTCACAAAGCAAAATGGCGATTCCTGTCGGAAGCGTGAAACAAACTTACAAAGTCAGGTGGAAATTAGGTTCATTTGTGGCGCCTGTTTTAAGAACAAGCGAAAAAAATGATGATGGTCAATGGCAATAGGATAAAAAACAATCTGTCACTTTCTGAAACGTTGGTTACCCGCCAGGTCAGTAAAATATGAAAGTAAAAAATGAAAGCATGCGGCCCGAAATGGTTTGAAAACTCAAAAAAGATGCCGGACTTAGCATTGACTTGTATTGTGGACTATCACATGATCGCGCTATGATTTCTTATTGGCCAAGTTACCGTCGACCGTCGTGTTATGACAAAAAACCTGCACACACCAGCCGACTCGTCATCGGATATGCGTCGACTTGTCACCGGACACCTCCTTATCTAACGCCGACTGCCGATTAACGCCGACCGCCGATTCAACATTCGAATCGGCATTAGTTGGCGCTATAAGGCCGACCGTCGGGCTTAAATTCAGCACACACCAACCGACGGTTTTTACGCCGACTAGTCGGTTGGTGTGTGCCAAAAATCGGCTGGTGTGTGCCTAGCATATGGCAATGGGGTGACAAGTAAAGAAGAAGGTTTGGTAATGGGGTGACAAGTAAAGAATGTTTGGCAATGGGGTGACAAGTAAAGAAGGTTGTTGGAAACTTGAGCCGACACTGTCTGTTGTCATTTTATAATGTTTTATTATCATGTTCTTAGTACTAGAACACACGTGTTGCCTGCCAAATTGTACTTAATAAGCCCAATTTGCACGAAATGTTCAGATTGTAAAAAAAACATTCATAATATTGTAAACACCCTGTAATGGCAGAGTTATGGAGGCAGATGAATAACTGCAGGTTCCCGGAATTGCCCTTTGAAGAAGGCTGATTCCCACAGTAAAGACCACCAATGGGATGGTTATGATTTTGTCAATGTCTTGTAAATATTATTACCCCTGGCTTGAGGGGATGATTCCGGATAGTTTAATTTAACATAATCTTCAACAACAGTGACCAGTCTGCAGCCAGAGCATTGACCTGCTCTTTCCATAAGGGTCGTTTGTTCATTGCAAATGAAGGCCAACCAATCTAATATCCAGGTTTTCACAGATCAATCTTGTGTTTTTCTTTATTTCCATCTGTTTTTGTAGCCAAGAATGATTGTCCACAAGATGACCAATGACACTGGTTCTTCTGTGCAGCGATAGTGACCAATGGTCTGTAATAAACACAATCTTAATGTCATCCTAAATCTGAGCAGAACATTACTAAAATCCGCTGTTGGTGTCATACCTTAGGAATTGTGGTCACAGTAGATCTACTGAAGCTCATGTTGCCACTGATGACACGATTCCCAGGGGTGAGTCTGTAGCATTTGCACTTTATAGGAGGGTGGGGGCAGGGATTTTCTATGATGCTAGGGTCAACTTTAGGTGACATTGTCTGTGTCTGTCCAGTTATGGTCTGGTGGTCAGTCACGGTCCAGTGGTCAGTTGGTCAGGTGAAATATCTGATAGGTGCTTTGGTTGACTGGTGGGATGATAAACCCAGATTGTGATCAGTGAACCATGACAGGAACCACAGGTTTGATCATTTCCAATGTAGGTGAGGTGTTAAATATATACTTATTGACTTATTCTCTTTATGCTTGGGAGTGACATGTTGGGCCATATATTGCCAGAACCCTGTCTTTGGTTCACCTTGCTGCTGTGTCCCGTGTCAATCTAGCAGTCTTTTATTCATGTGGTTTAGAGGATAGGTCAATGTTAGCATTGTGTTAGTTTGTCACGTGTTGCATCATATTGATATATTTTGACATTTGAAGCATCTTGCTAACTGGTAATGTTTCAGTTTTACATTAATTTAATTACATAATCAAACATCTTAAATGTCTCCCTTTTGGTGTCTGCTCTATGTCTGTGATGTGGCATTGTGTTTATCAGTCAACTGTATTGTATAACACAAGTGTTCACTTTTTAAAATGCCAATTGCAGCCGTTCAAACATTAACAAGAAAGGATTGTTTGGGAATCCAATAAAAAAGCAATTTGTTTGTTTAGGCGCCTGCTTTGCAACTTGTGTGTATAGATTGTGTTTTTTCTAAGGGTAGTGTTATCACACGAAGATTGATAGGAAGATTGATAGGGGGCGTAAGTGTAACAATATGTTGTAAATGGGTGAGGTCGGAAAGTACAGGTATTGTATTAAATTAAGGTCGTGTGTCAGTTATATAAGGTCGCTGTTAGTTACTGACATTATTAATAACTTGGCACTGGCAGACTGTGATAAGTCTGGGCTGGTATTTGTTCCAGAAAGGTTTGTAGAGGACGGTCGTTCAGGGTAATTTAGTTTGGTTTGTGATGTGATTTCGTGCCAGATTTTGTACAGTGTAATAATGCTGAATCTATAAATGAGACCAACCACTGATGCCAAATGGTGATAGGTCTTACTAAAAGTTTACAGGTTGAACTTGAAGTATAGAGCAATGGTGCATTAGTACTATAGTACATGTTACAATGGTGCATTAGTATTGTAGTACATGTTACAATGGTGCATTGGTACTGTAGTACATGTTACAATGGTGCATTGGTACTGTAGTACATGTTACAATGGTGCATTGGTACTGTAGTACATGTTACAATGGTGCAATTGGTACTGTAGTACATGTTACAATGGTGCATTAATACTGTAGTACATGTTACAATGGTGCATTAGTACTGTAGTATATGTTACAATAGTGCATTGGTACTGTAGTACATGTTACAATGGTGAATTGGTACTATAGTACATGTTACAATAGTGCATTGGTACTGTAGTACATGTTACAATGTAGTACATGTTACCATGGTGCATTGGTACTGTAGTACATGTTACAGTGGTGCATTGGTACTATAGTGCATGTTACAATGGTGCATTGGTACTATAGTGCATGTTACAATGGTGCATTGATACTATAGTACATGATACAATGGTGCATTGATACTGTAGTACGTGTTACAATGGTGCATTGATACTGTAGTACATGTTACAATGGTGCATTGATACTATAGTACATGTTACAATGGTGCATTGGTACTGTAGTACATGTTACAATGGTGCATTGGTACTGTAGTACATGTTACAATGGTGCATTGATACTATAGTACATGTTACAATGGTGCTTTGGTACTGTAGTACATGTTACAATGGTGCATTGATAATGTAGTACATGTTACAATGGTGCATTGATACTGTAGTACATGTTACAATGGTGCATTGTTACTGTAGTACATGTTACAATGGTGCATTGATACTATAGTACATGTTACAATGATGCATTAGTACTATAGTACACGTTACAATGGTGCATTAGTATTGTAGTACATGTTACAATGGTGCATTGATACTGTAGTACATGTTACAATGGTGCATTGGTACTGTAGTACATGTTACAATGGTGCATTAGTACTATAGTACATGTTACAATGGTGCATTAGTACTATAGTACATGTTACAATGGTGCATTAGTATTGTAGTACATGTTACAATGGTGCATTGGTACTGTAGTACATGTTACAATGGTGCATTGGTACTGTAGTACATGTTACAATGGTGCATTGGTACTGTAGTACATGTTACAATGGTGCATTGATACTGTAGTACATGTTACAATGGTGTATTGGTACTGTAGTACATGTTACAACGGTGCATTGGTACTGTAGTACATGTTACAATGGTGCATTGATACTGTAGTACATGTTACAACGGTGCATTGGTACTGTAGTACATGTTACAATGGTGCATTGGTACTGTAGTACATGTTACAATGGTGCATTGGTACTGTAGTACATGTTAGTAAATTAATAAGCAATAGGTGATAGCAATGGTTGATCAGATCAAGAAATATAATACCAGGTGCCCAAATAATAATAATAATATACATTACTGATGTCTTGTGTATAAAGATCCTGGTAAAAATAAGTTAAAATTAATAAGTTAAAATCATGAAATATATTTGAAAAAGACAACAGAAATAAATAAAAGATCCATAATAATTGCCACCTAATTGATTCTTCCTTCCCCAGAGAATACTAATAACTGTGATGTGAAAATTAAAACATACTACTAAACTACACCTCATTAGTACGTCTTCTGCCGGATTGTGTTCCCTGGATGCCCAGCAAAGTGATTCAGTGGCCAGATATCAGGTGCAATATCTAATCTGGATGCATAGGATAGCACTGGGCGTGTATGTCAATTGTGCTAGGCTGTGACAATTATGTTTGGAGGCATGTTGTGGATTGTCACGTTGTGACAGGGGCATCTGTCAGTGTGACTGTATTAATATTTGATCCTGCTGGATGCCTGCTGCCTCGACTCCGATTAATTGTCTCTGGCAGGCCACTTAGCCATTCCTTCGACTGTGCTTCAGTGGCACCAAAAGTGCGCACTGATTGTCGTGCAAACGCATGCCATTTAGACAAGCAAGCTTGCACGAGCGTCTATGTCGCATAGCAGTGGTGTCAGTTGTGTCGGTGCGAGGTGACATGTAAGTGACGCAGGTGTATTTACTGTTTAGCAAGGGATTGCTTGGTGGTGTAAGGTGGAAAGGGGGAATGTTTGAGGTGGCAGAGACATTGCTGAGGATATGGCTGATGGAGATTGTTCTGTTGAATGATGTCGTGTGTTGTGACGTGAAGGTATGAAGGTTTATTGTGTCAGTTGTGTAGTTTTGGTTAGTTACCATTCTCTTGGGCTTGGAGTGATCTATCATCAGCAGTCCTTTGGTCAGCCAATGATTTGTTTATGATGGTAAACATTTATGATGTCATTCTTAGTGATTCTGGATTGTTGAGCATCTTTGCTCAAAGTCGTGCGGAATTAGGAGCTGCAGAAATTTATTACTACCGGTACTACTACATTGTGTTTCATGCTTGTTAGGGTAATTTTATTATAAATCACTCAAAATGTATTCATCTCATTTTGTATGCTGAAAATATTGATGGTCATTGGCAGGGGTTTGAGGGCATTGTCAGTGGTCACGGTCAAGGAGTAGGGGTCATTATCAGGGGGCATTTCATCCTTTTATGTCTACAAATCACAAGTGAGGACCCATATTTTTGGCAGCTGTGCATGTTCTTTGGCTTCATTAGAGTGCAATGGTGCAACTCCACCTAACAGACATTGCCAATATCTGCTTGGATCACTTGCGTGTGCTGTCTGTGTTTGGCACTGGGTCATAGTTTGACTCTCCAGTGTCCAGTAGACTGGCCAAGGCAGCTGGCATGTCTTGCTGCTCTATGGGATCCTCTTGCCATGACATAGCAGCATCTTGAAGCAACAGATCAATGCGATTAGGCATCTCCTGCCAGGTTAAACAGGACTTGTTTGAAGACGAGATAGGCAGCTTTTTAGTTGAGCTGGCAACTTTGGTTATTCTATCTGATCAGTTGCCAAAGCTAATTGACAGCCCACTGGATTCGTGTGTCACATGTTTTTGAGAGAGCAAAGAAAGTCGACAGCATCAACACAGAAACAGGAACATAATCGTACCAAAAAATTGAATTGAAGAGGTACTTTCAAACAACTCTCAAAAAGTCTTAATGACCTCCATATTTTCTGCAAATATCAAAATTCATACTGTAACAAGTATGTATTTGGATAGCACATGTTTTGGACAACCTAAAAATTGGTAAAATTAATTATTTTTTGCTTACCCTATGTTTTGGACAGTAATTTTTCTTTGTTCGTATATAATCAAATTATAATTTTTTATAAAATATAATTTCTCACAAAATGTTACGAAGCCCTATTAATAGCACTTGTAGTCAATTGAGAACTCAACATCACGACTCGTTTCTGTTCATAAATAGTTGGAAAATGTGTTTGTGAATTATTTTTCTGTACCTAATACCTGTGTTTTGAGATAGCTGAAAATGTAATATTTTTAGGTGTCGTAAGGTATTTCCAAAACTAACAAAGCAGAGGCTGTTTGTCGACTACCTGGTAGTCACTGTACAACTAGGAACGTGTTGCTGATGACCAACATTTCAGTTGAGGTGTAGAGCTCTGGTGTTCATGAGGTTCAGTACACCTCTTATAAGTCAATGTTGAATAAAAAAAACAAGGTTCTATTAATAACCCGGCATGTATGGGCATGGGTAATATACACCTTCCTCTGAGTTTGTTTTTGCCTGTCCACGTTGTGCCTATTTCAACACACCTCAAAGTCGTATGTCATTCTTTATTTAGATACAAGTGTGTGGCATTACAGGTGTACATACATCAACTTTAGTGTCCTACAGTGCACTCTTGTTCCGGTTAATCACCTAGTGATTGGATCTACTCAAATGTACTGAGTGAATCATTTTGTTTGTCAGCTGTGCATAGCCTGGTTGTTAAAATGTTGTTATGTGTGTGTGTGTTTGTGGCTAAAATTAGAGCACATTTTCATGGGTAGTTGTTTTGAGCGAGCAATGGGTGCGGTGCGTCAAGTCATTTAGAACCAGGTTCTTCTTTTTATCACCATTCAGTACTTCGTAGCTAGCTATACTGAGAGATAAGATTCAAATAATGAAACACCTGAATATGAAGGTAATGAGGAGCAGGCTGAAATGGGTAGAAGACATATGGAGAATGCATAACGAAAGAGTGACAGGGTTTGGAACATAGAAGAGGGTGCTGCAAGAATACAGAGAAGACTGAATTTAAGATGGAGAGACATGTGGAAAGGCAGCTGAGAATGAGAGACAACTGCATAAGATCGGAATACATGGAGATGTATCATAGGGGGGGCAAAATTATTTGAATGATGTGATATATTTGTGTATGTTATTGGCGTGTCATGTAGGTGTTTGTTCATATGAACAAATACGTTCTTAGGGGGCGCGCGATAGTGTAGTGGTTAAATATACCATACCGGGCAGGTATGGTATATTTGGTGTAAAAACTGGCTCTCAACATTGGGGACTGTGTATCCCTCATGACTTGGAGATCACGTTAATGTCGGTCCCGTCTCAATTTGGGACGTAAAAGAACCACTGAGGACGACAAGCACCCTGGCAGTGACCACCCTCAGTGCCAGCATAGAAAGGTCGGCTTGGCGATAATGTTCTGAAAAAGGCTGGCTAGTTGAATGAGACCTCATAAGATCATAACATTGTAACCACAATATATACAGACTAGTCAGTTAATAGAATGTTGCCGAGTGCTGGAAACAACTAGGAAACTAGGAATACCACTTTGTTAGTTGAAGAACTGCACTATGCCAAGGACCTGCCAGCCTGTGGTATTGATGTACAGTGGCCATGGTGACAGGTATTGAATGTAGTTCCATGGCCAGCGTAGTGGGTTGGTGGTTGTAAGGATGTCAGGTAGAACAAATGGTGTTTTGTGTGGTGATGTGCTGATTGCGTTGTGGCGTGGTGGCACGGGTGTGCTGACTCAGCCCGTCATTTTTGGGGTGACGGATCCCTGTATTAGTCTATGGTGTGTCTATGTCTGTCTGTTTGGCTGGCTGAATGTCTGTATGCCTGTCTGGTTATTTGTCTGTCTCTGGCTGTATGTATGTATATTTGTTTACGTCTCTCTGTCTAGCTATTTGTCTCTGTCTAGCTGTCTAGCTGTCTGTCTGTCCATCTGTCCATCCGTTGTCCGTACATCCATCTGTCCGTCCATCCGTCTGTCTGTCAGTCCGTCCGTCTGTCCATCCGTTTGTCTGTCCGTATGTCCATCCATCTGTCTGTCCATCTGTCCATCTGTATGTCTGTCCATCCATCTGTCTGTCCATCTGTCCGTCCGTCTGTCTGTCCATCCGTCCATCCGTCTGTCTGTCCATCCGTATGTCTGTCCGTCCATCCATCTTTCGTCCGTACATCTGTTAGTCTGTCTGTCCACCCGTCCTTTTGTGTGGCTGTCAGTCACTCTGTATATCCTCTGTCTGTCAGTCTGTCTGAATGATAGCACCAGCCCGATCTACACCTGAGTCATCTTCAGACTGAAATGGGAGACATGTTGAAAGAGAGTTGTAGTATTATTGATGGTGAACCTTATTGATTTCCTGGAAGTGTACAGAATGGACCTGTTGTTGTGCCAGGAAGTAGAATTGGAATATGTCGGAACTAACATCGACTTTATGTTCTTGGCACTCATAAAGTCTTAGTTATTACTTATTAAATGTTTGGCTTGTAGCGACTGCCAAATACATCTTGGCCATTCTTTCCATGCCATCATGTCCAAGTATGAATACAACATTTATAAGGGTCATAACTTGGTTTGTTCAGGTTCATTTTAAAAAGAAATTTCTCTGTATGTTTTATGTGAAGTGAAACCTGTTTATACAGGGCAGTTCTTACCAACTGCATACCCCATGGTTCCTGTGATAGACATACAGTGTGTCTGTTTATACAGGGCAGTTCTTACCAACTGCCTACCCCATGGTTCCTGTGATAGACATACATTGTGTCTGTTTATACAGGGCAGTTCTTACCAACTGCATACCCAATGGTTCCTGTGATAGACATACAGTGTGTCTGTTTATACAGGGCAGTTCTTACCAACTGCATACCCCATGGTTCCTGTGATAGACATACATTGTGTCTGTTTATACAGGGCAGTTCTTACCAACTGCATACCCCATGGTTCCTGTGATAGACATACATTGTGTCTGTTTATACAGGGCAGTTCTTACCAACTTACCAACTGCATACCCCATGGTTCCTGTGATAGACATACATTGTGTCTGTTTATACAGGGCAGTTCTTACCAACTGCATACCCCATGGTTCCTGTGATAGACATACATTGTGTCTGTTTATACAGGGCAGTTCTTACCAACTGCATACCCCATGGTTCCTGTGATAGACATACATTGTGTCTGTTTATACAGGGCAGTTCTTACCAACTGCCTACCCCATGGTTCCTGTGATAGACATACATTGTGTCTGTTTATACAGGGCAGTTCTTACCAACTGCCTACCCCATGGTTCCTGTGATAGACATACATTGTGTCTGTTTATACAGGGCAGTTCTTACCAACTGCATACCCCATGGTTCCTGTGATAGACATACATTGTGTCTGTTTATACAGGGCAGTTCTTACCAACTGCCTACCCCATGGTTCCTGTGATAGACATACATCGTGTCTGTTTATACAGGGCAGTTCTTACCAACTGCATACCCCATGGTTCCTGTGATAGACATACATCGTGTCTGTTTATACAGGGCAGTTCTTACCAACTGCATACCCCATGGTTCCTGTGGTAGACATACATCGTGTCTGTTTGTACAGGGCAGTTCTTACCAACTGCATACCCCATGGTTCCTGTGATAGACATACATTGTGTCTGTTTATACAGGGCAGTTCTTACCAACTGCCTACCCCATGGTTCCTGTGATAGACATACATTGTGTCTGTTTATACAGGGCAGTTCTTACCAACTACATACCCCATGGTTCCTGTGATAGACATACATTGTGTCTGTTTATACAGGGCAGTTCTTACCAACTGCATACCCCATGGTTCCTGTGATAGACATACATCGTGTCTGTTTATACAGGGCAGTTCTTACCAACTGCATACCCCATGGTTCCTGTGATAATACATGTCTGTTTATAGTTCTTAATACCCCATGGTTCCTGTGATAGGTATAAACATGTGTATTTTAATATATGCTAACTTTGGAGAGTTGTAACTGTATCTCCTCAAAGGTACCTGTTTCTGTGTTCATTCACTTGTACCATTGGCCTCTGATCTACCAATTGGCGATGTATTTCTACCAATTGGCGATGTATTTCAGAAGACACAACAATAGTTATTTAGCGTTACTTGTTTTTGATATGCTGTGCTTTTCAAGAGGGCCATTCTCCTAACTGACAGAATTGAGTGTCATCTCAGGATGGCCCCACCTTAATGGTGCTACTTGCAGCCCTTGGTTTGTGTCCATGGGTGGATGTAAACTGTATTTATGTAGTAACTGCTGACTAGATCTGTACATGTGCCGTAAGGTAATGGCTGTACTTATTTGGACACCTAAAATAATTAAATTCTCAGTTCTCTGAAAACAAAGCGTAAAAAAAGAATTATTTTTGTGTCAAAAAACAGTTATTATGGACTGTATGTATTTGGGGAAAAAATGTTTTTCTAAACAATCATTGCGGTATACAGTGCTGTACAGAAACAATGTGATATGTGGGATATACACATTGATGTATGTGTTTATGTATGTATGTATGTACATCTGTTACATAAAGTTAAACCAAATGGACCACCAAGCGCCCTGGCATGAGGTGTCCATATTCCGTAGGACATTTTGCCAGTCAGAATACAGATATACATGTGTATGTGTTGAGAGATTGCTGAAGTAGTATAGCTGTGTTTTATTTATAACTCAAGGTGTCTGTCAGCGTGTTGACCTGTCCACTTCTCTCTCTTACAGACATCTGATGTTGGTCTCGAGGAAATCTTGACAACACTCAGCAAAGGAAACAACAACCGACATAGCTGTAAGTGTTATTTTACATTTTATGTCGCTTACTAAGTACACTACACATAACTAAGGGGGTCATTGCATCAGTTCGCAAAGTTAAAATATCACGGGGTAATAAATCATTACACTGGTGCCACCTATGGAGTGGAACATATATTAATTGACAATGACACGAATATGGCCAAGTCCCAGTCCCCGTATTGATAGGGTGAGTTTGAACAAATCTGTATTGTTTACGGACGTAGCGAATTTATAAGACCATCCCTAAGGAGCCACCTTGGAATGTCACAAAAATATTTAACCTCTGACACCCAAATTAAATTTGTTAATACCTCGATTTGTGAAAGTCCTTTGGACCATTTCACTAAATGTTGTGAGGTCGTAAGTCAGATTTTACTCTTTACAATCTATTTCGCTCCTTAACAGTGATCTTGTGTACTGAAATTGTCAATCAACATCAGGATGTATGCCTCTGGGACACATGTGATACAGCAATGGCTTTTTCATTTTTGAAAAAGCCTTTTCTGACATGATTGTACTAGAATGTCATCATACCACACAGGCAGACACACACTGACATGATTGTAGTAGAGTGTCATCATTCCACACAGGCAGACACACACTGACATGATTGTAGTAGAGTGTCATCATACCACACAGGCAGACACACACTGACATGATTGTAGTAGAGTGTCATCATTCCACACAGGCAGACACACACTGACATGATTGTAGTAGAGTGTCATCATTCCACACAGGCAGACACACACTGGCATGATTGTAGTAGTGTCATCATTCCACACAGGCAGACACACACTGACATGATTGTAGTAGAGTGTCATCAAGCCACACAGGCAGACACACACTGACATGATTGTAGTAGAATGTCATCATGCCACTCAGACAGACTCGCACTGACATGATTGTAGTAGAATGTCATCATTCCACACAGGCAGACACACGCTGACATGATTGTAGTAGAATGTCATCATACCACATAGGCAGACACACACTGACATGATTGTAGTAGAATGTCATCATACCACACAGGCAGACACACACTGACATGATTGTAGTAGAATGTCATCATACCACACAGGCAGACACACACTGACATGATTGTAGTAGAATGTCATCATTCCACACAGGCAGACACACACTGACATGATTGTAGTAGAATGTCATCATTCCACACAGGCAGACACACACTGACATGATTGTAGTAGAATGTCATCATTCAACACAGGCAGACACGCTGACATGATTGTAGTAGAATGTCATCATTCCACACAGGCAGACATGCACTGACATGATTGTAGTAGAATGTCATCATTCCACACAGACAGGCAGACACACCCTTACATGACACGCACTGACATGATTGTAGTAGAATGTCATCATTCCACACAGGCAGACACGCACTGACATGATTGTAGTAGAATGTCATCATTCCACACAGGCAGACACACACTGACATGATTGTAGTAGAATGTCATCATTCCACACAGGCAGACATGCACTGACATGATTGTAGTAGAATGTCATCATTCCACACAGGCAGACACACGCTGACATGATTGTAGTAGAATGTCATTTACTTTTTCCTCATAATAGGAATTGTGGTTGGAAAATAAACGAAGTCTGGAAAAATACATCCAAAACAGCTGCCAACCCCCACCTCCCTCATAAACCTATTCTGTTTAGTACAAAACAGTTTTTATGTTTTTTACGGTGCCTCGTAACTTAAGAACCAGACAAAAACAAGTTATTTCTGTTGCCTTCTGCCAAAGAAACACTCACCCCGTTTTGTGTCTGCAGTTATTGTCCTGTTGTCATGTCACATGTTGAAAGTGTGTTTTCTTTTATGTATAATGTCACAGTGTGTTATAATAACAACAGCAGACCTGTTTTTCAGACACCATTATTCTTGTCTACATATATCTGTTAAAATGCTTTCTCTTTATGTTTATTTCACATCACTGTAATCTTCCACTCAAGTACTTGTACAAATTTGCGTTAAATTTTGTTTATGTTATTTTAACTTTGACACAGTTGAGATAAATATTTCCTAGATAGGGGTAAGGTTATGTTGGACAGATAATAGTTACGTGAATAGGTTGACAGTTGCCTAAATTAGCAGTGAACAGTCTCAATTATTCTCCCGTCACCTTGAATTGACCACTTAATCCAGATATTCAGTTGTGGACAAAGTAAAAACTGCCGATTGTGCCCGGAATGTGTGATCTTGTTTATTTTCTGACGCGCATCTATTTCAGCTGTAGTGTCAGAATTAAGAGCCCACTTGCGAACAAAGGACCGTACTTGTAAAGTTTAGGGTCTACGTAGATTTGTCCAACTCAGCATGAAGTGCTCTGCATTTTGTGAGATAACACGCTAGGTAAACAGCTGGAGATTACCAATGAATGATAAGTAGATTGTTAAACATTGGGAGTATACATAACTTCAGATGCGGCACTCCACCAAAGCTAGGAAGGTAGAGAAATATTGTACCCTGGAGAATTCCGCAAATTCCAACCATGGAACTTCACAGGTGCCTATGTGTCACTGGTGCCATGTGTTGATATAATTATTATTTTCTGCTTCACAGAATAAGAAAACTACAACATTTTAGTAGTTCTAACTGAGTAGTTTAAGTTGTTGAGCAGACCGTGTGAACAGATTGGGTTTATTTATATCGAATTGCTAAAGAAGGTGGTTCAGGTTAGATTGATTGCTGGCATCCAGAAGCAAAGGCACCACCAGTGTTATTGATTGGGTAATTCTGGGGCCATAAGTGGCTAATGAGTTTCACCTATGTCCCTGGCACTCAGCAGTCAGTTGCTACAGGTGTGACCCTCAAATAGCAGCTTGAGCGCCCAGTAAGTTGGTGCTGAGTGTCTTGTTTATTATTACGCCAGCCAGTTGGCTGCTGATCAAGTTGTTTGTCTTAAATGCCTCCCATAACCACAGGTGTTGAGTGAGAGTTTATTTTCCAGATAAAGGTTTGTTTGTTCAGCCTGCTTTAGGATCTAGGGGGTTCTGGTTATTTGTCCAAAGCCTAAAAGGGAGGGCCTGTAAACCTGGTTTTCCTGGATATGTCTAGTTTTTGTTTTGAAGAACGCTGGCGCCATCTGTTGTGATGGCATCGTGTAAAATTAACCCGTACTGAAATACCATACCTACTGGTTTGACTGTGCAGTCAGTATATTTACAGTGTTACTTGAGTATGAGGTGTTTGGTATCTCTACACTGGTACTCAAGAAACAATCTACAATATCATGTGGAATCTTGAAAAAGATCTTTAAATCTGTCTTTCATTAAGTAATTGTTCACTTGTTCTCTTTTCATTGCATGCCTTTTATCAGCAGACTTATTTTTTTGCTGAGACTGAACAAATCCTATCGGATTTGACATGACACGGGGTGGGTGGGGGCTGCCCCCTCTTGCTTAACCTTTGCCCTCCCAGTTTAATTTGTCCATTGGGCCAGACCACTATGGTTCACTCCCCTGACTGCATCCAAGCATATACATTTTTAGATAACCAATAATACAATTTCACCAGGACAAAACTGCACGATAGCTTTTCCAAGTAGTCAACCTGGCACAATGATATTATTGATGTGGATGAAATAGTAATTAATCCCCCGACAGCGTGACATGCAAATTAATAGCAGCATTACCCAGCTGCCTTTCAGTGTGGTGTTAGGATTTTTGGCATGAGTGAGTTGCCTTTTTACTGTGTTTTATGGCACGTTATTGCCGTTCAACATCGCATCAGTAACGCTATGTGTGAATCTTTTGTATTGAGGCGGGCATGCGATGTCACGAGCATGCATTTGCATGTAATCGGGTCGGCGAACTTACGCCCTTGTAAAGCCGTCAAATGCATGGCGGAAATGACAAAGGGCATCGACCGTAGAGCAGATGGGACGGGAGCAGGGAAATTAAAAGATGACAATCTGTTGTGATCACTTCAAGTGTATCCGCAGCAAGGGATGATGGTCAGGGATCCGTCATTGCATTGTTTCTCCATTGTTGTAACGTTACCTGACTGGCTATCTCAAGTATTGCTTATTTGGCGCGGTAATCACGAAGTGTAATGCTGGCTTTTGTGCTGAAGATAATTATCTGCTGCATTTGGTAGATGCTAATTGGATGCAAGTGTGTCTATGGATTGAACTAAGTGGACCAGATTCTCTCCCAACAGATGTGGTGGCTAATGCTGACAATTAGGATATTGGCGAGGTGATAAGTGATCATGTTATAGCACGATGAATTTTTAAATAATTAATTTGGGACGATCGAGCTTTGTAATAATTAATGTCAGTAAATGTGCAGGGTTTTTTTTGGTGCGGGATTCTCGTTTTGATGTCGGTAATATAATTTTGTTTACTATCATTGCTTAGATAAATAATCCTATATTTAATTAGAATTTGAGACGTGGAGTTGAAATATTCCAATAAGTCTTAACAATGGCAATATAAATAGCTGAGGCAATATATTTTAGTTCTTATATACACTGTAGTGCATTCCTCAGGACTGCTCAAAGCACTTCATCTGTTAATGGTGCTAACGATCCATCCTCCATAGCTGCCATGTGGAAAACACATTTGAATCTTTGCTAAACATTGTCACTACTGATGTGAATATGCAAATTGTGAAAGAGTGTAAAAAATACTGGGAATTTGTATAACGACAATGACATACACGTAACACCTTGCATGGTGCAAAATGCTATCAATAAATTGGAGTCTGGTAAAGCATGTGGCAACGATGGGCTATTTGCAGAACACTTTATACATGCAGATAGGCGCATATCTGGATACAACTGACAGTCTGTTTGGATTCAAGAAGGGACATTCCACTGACCATTGTATTTATGCATTAGAAACTGTTATTATAGAAGCTACAACAGTCCTGTGTCTACTTGCTTTTAGACACATCTAAAGCAGTTGATAGAGTGGACCACTGGACACTCTTTAGACAATTACTTGATCGAAATGTGCCTGTCCTACTCGTGCAAATCTTCTTATACTGGTACAGAACCCAAATGTTTTGTATTAAATATGGTTCCATAACCTCTCACTTTGTAATGTATCTAACGATGTTCGACAAGGTGGGATTTTGTCTCCCTACCTATTTACTGTATACACCAATGATTTAAGCAGTGTGTTAAATAATGCAGGTACAGGTTGTCACGCACACAACTGCTGTACTAATGCAGGTACAGGTTGTCACGCACACAACTGTTGTACTAATGCAGGTACAGGTTGTCACGCACACAACTGCTGCACTAATGCAGGTACAGGTTGTCACGCACACAACTGCTGCACTAATGCAGGTACAGGTTGTCACGCACACAACTGCTGCACTAATGCAGGTACAGGTTGTCACGCACACAACTGCTGCACTAATGCAGGTACAGGTTGTCACGCACACAACTGCTGCACTAATGCAGGTACAGGTTGTCACGCACACAACTGCTGTACTAATGCAGGTACAGGTTGTCACGCACACAACTGCTGTACTAATGCAGGTACAGGTTGTCACGCACACAACTGTTGTACTAATGCAGGTACAGGTTGTCACGCACACAACTGTTGTACTAATGCAGGTACAGGTTGTCACGCACACAACTGCTGCACTAATGCAGGTACAGGTTGTCACGCACACAACTGCTGTACTAATGCAGGTACAGGTTGTCACGCACACAACTGCTGCACTAATGCAGGTACAGGTTGTCACGCACACAACTGCTGTACTAATGCAGGTACAGGTTGTCACGCACACAACTGCTGTACTAATGCAGGTACAGGTTGTCACGCACACAACTGCAACTGCTGTACTAATGCAGGTACAGGTTGTCACGCACACAACTGCTGTACTAATGCAGGTACAGGTTGTCACGCACACAACTGCTGTACTAATGCAGGTACAGGTTGTCACGCACACAACTGCTGTACTAATGCAGGTACAGGTTGTCACGTACACAACTGCTGTACTAATGCAGGTACAGGTTGTCACGCACACAACTGCTGTACTAATGCAGGTACAGGTTGTCACGCACACAACTGCTGCACTAATGCAGGTACAGGTTGTCACGCACACAACTGCTGTACTAATGCAGGTACAGGTTGTCACGCACACAACTGCTGTACTAATGCAGGTACAGGTTGTCACGCACACAACTGCTGTACTAATGCAGGTACAGGTTGTCACGCACACAACTGCTGTACTAATGCAGGTACAGGTTGTCACGCACACAACTGTTGTACTAATGCAGGTACAGGTTGTCACGCACACAACTGCTGTACTAATGCAGGTACAGGTTGTCACGCACACAACTGCTGCACTAATGCAGGTACAGGTTGTCACGCACACAACTGCTGTACTAATGCAGGTACAGGTTGTCACGCACACAACTGCTGTACTAATGCAGGTACAGGTTGTCACGCACACAACTGCTGTACTAATGCAGGTACAGGTTGTCACGTACACAACTGCTGTACTAATGCAGGTACAGGTTGTCACGCACACAACTGCTGCACTAATCATAGGTTTTATGCAGACAATTGATGTGTTATTGCGTGTTATGTGTTATAGTCCCAGTGGTCTTGAGACTTCGCTGAATATTTGCAAATGATAGTGAAATCGATGTATGGTCATCAAAAACTGAAAGCCCAGATATTTATATGAACAGTAGCAAACTTGTGTTTGTTGAAAAGACGAAATATTGAGGAGTACTTTTATACAATGACCTGAAGGATGACAAAGCTATGTCAAGACATCTGCGTAGCTTTTATGCCAGGTCTAACAGCATTATTCGTAAATTTCACCACCGTTCTGTTGGTGTTAAACTAAATCTGTTTCATGCATATTGTTGTACAATTTATTGTTCCCAACTCTAGATAAATTTTAACAGGGGCACTTATTTAAAACTTAAAGATGCCTACAACAATATGCATAGATGGATCCTAGGATACCCCCGATGGGACAGTGTTAATAATACTATCGATACTTTTGACACCATATTGTGTAAGAATGTTTATGGTTTTAGAAAACGGATTCTCAACATTAGCAATGATCTCATAAAGTGTAGGTACAATTGTTACTGGGCCAGTGTTGTCCAGCTGGGCCAAATCTCTCTATATTGTGAAACAGTGATTTTATATCATGGTTTACACATTTCATTATTTTTATAATCTTTTAAAACTTATAACTTTATTTAACTTGTTCCTTATTTTATTTATTTTATCTATTTATGTGTAAAACTTATCTACTTTAAAAAAAAGCTATGTATTTTTTAATTAAATGTACCAATTGCATGTGGGTTTTTTGCCTGAAATAAATGTATTCGTCGTATTCGATAAATGTATAAAAAATAATTTACAAATACTTTATCTGATCTGGGGGTATGAATTGAAAAGGTCGATAAGAGGGGTGAGGTGGTGGGTAACTTGTCTATTGTATTGAAATAACCGCTGTAAGATTAGATAAGGCATTGATGGCAAGCTGTTCTGATAAATATCTTATTATTTATATCCTACTAAATATATCTTGTTTTGCTGATGTGAAAACAAGATACAAAATCATGTTTGATTTAATCTGTCACTTATATCGGGCACATTAGGCTCAGTGATCAAGGCACCTTTTAAGATGGTTTGAATCCTTGTATTACTGCTTCAAAACTTGGGCAACTTTGTTCACCCCACTGTGGCAGTTTCTGTTGGAAGAGACACTATGCAGTGGTCCCTTCTATCTGGTGTCTATGCCAGGGGAAGTGAAAGATCCCACACAGGGAAATGAATGAGATAAACCTGTTGTGTACTCAACATAGTCAATGGTCTCAGTCTACAGAAACATGACTGTTCAAACACTGCAGTGGTCCTAACTGTTACCCATGGCTTGTTACTCCATGGCTCGGTGTAATATAGGCTACACCCCACTTCCTACCCATGATCCTAACTCAACTTGAAATGAATGAGGCAGATAGCTGTCACATCTTCTAAGTACCCTTTACCCATTGCTGGGTGTTCCCAGGATTGTTACCCTTTATGGCAGGTCAAGCGTGCAGCCAGGGATACCCCCTGTCATCCCTGCCAACAAAATTGTTGCTCCCCACCCAAACGACATGCATGGGCGGATCCGCTTTGATCACCCACCCTGCCCCCACTTTGAAACCCCAGGGCACTTCTGTCTCCCCACACCTGTTTCATTTGTGAAGTGACAGATGAAGTAGTGCAGTGGTGCATGTTATTGCATAGTATGCACCATGGCACTGTGGTGGAGATACATATAGGCAGTTGCACCATCAAAGTTGTTGGCCACAATCTTAATCAATAGTCGCATATAGTCATATGTCCAGTGGTATGGGGCATTCTAACATAGAAGTCACACTACAGCAGTGACACACTTCACGTGCCAGACTCCATCGATGGATATAGGCTCCTTTGTGTGCGTGCTTTAGAGAAACTGATGCAATTTCCACCAAGATCACGCCACCACGATTGTCAACTTCACTCAGATATCGGAGATCACTCAGGTTGCGCGATTTGCATAAATGCTGACGTTCACGTCAATTTCTAGTCTGGGTTTTGCTGCCGAGAGAAAGGATCGCGTCATCGCCAGTCCCGAAGGATATTGAATAAGCATTATTGTCGACGTTGATTGCAGGTATCGCATCAGTTACACCATTGGTCTCGTTTTTGACTTCCACGTCAAGTTCCATTTGTTTTTTGCCATGAAACTGCTATGATTTCATTAGGCGACACCAATTTTATTATTGGGATTACGGACCCACCGACATTGTTTTTAACAAAATGAAAATTAAATTGCAATTTTGAACTTTTATTTCTGCTCAATATGCCGAACCAATGATTTTGTATCGATTCATCAAGCATATATGCATCATACCGAACATTGTTTGCTAAACGTCATTTCATTGGTTGTCGCGCATCTTCGGTCTGCGATCCAACGGATCCGGGAAAGTCCAACTTGTCATTAAATTAATTCATCTAAACCATCGCTGAACCAGACACTGCAGTGTGGTTTTGTATCAAGAAATTAAAGTTTGGCGCTGCTTCCCAAAAGGAAGTAAACAAATTTTAATTATCCAACACGATCAACAATGTCATTTCCCGTGTTTGTAGCGGTGCCGCTGTGATGTAGAAAGTATGTGTTGGCATCGAATGCGCGGACTGTTGTCGAAATGACAGCGAGCCTCCTTGTGGATGCTACTTGAGCAATTCAATGTTTAGCACATTTATTTTCTTGAACGATGGCAACGTTAGTGCCACCGAAATGAAGCGAAAAGGCAACCTGAAGGCTGACATTTTACACACGATGCAAAATAGCAATAAAGAAAATAAACTGCCAACTCACAACACAGCCGAAACCAGTAATGTGCACATGTTTAACGCGCTACTCATTCTGTCTACATGCACAAATCAGAACATCGGATTTTGGCCAATCAAGTTGACACGCTGGGAAAACGGGTTGTAGACACACTCTTCAATGCCTGCATAGTCAGCATCTTGTTGCATTACTTCGGAATAGAATAATGTAATTATATTTGGAGGTATGACAATGAAATCCTAATTATGCCAGTAAAATTAATATTACCACAGCAAGATATATCCTACGTCTAATCTACACATTCATGGCTGTGATGGTATCTGCCAAGTCTTGTTATCAGTACTTGTTATTATAAATTCTAATAATCATCAAGTTTTATTAAACTTTCACAAAAGTATGTGTCTAGTAAGTTTTGATACAAGGCTAAATAATTTTGTATAGCAACGTACTGAATGGTTCATATGATAAGTCATGTATTTACACAAAACACCTTTCTCGTGCAAGGAGTTTTATTTTTATTCCCCCCTCCCTAACAAAAATGTCTTAAAAATCTGTAATCCTAACAATCAAATTGGTGTGGCCTTATTGAATACTGTGCTGTTTGGATCAATTGGTTTTCATTGCTCACTGTAAGCCGAGTATTGCTTCTAATGTTGTCACTGAGCTGGGAATGAATGTGAAACGTTCTGAAACATAATATTATAAAGTAGTTAAACGAGAATTGTGAAATTCTGCTCCATATTATTATTTGCACACTTTTTCCTTGTTGCCACCCGAGTCCTTCTTTTACATTTATTGTATCGCATATTTAAAATATCTCCAATAGAATCATTGTCCTGGTATCAGCTGGCAGAAAATAATCGCTTTTGTTATGTATTTAATCGCACATTTGCCAGTATCAGCTTTTTCTATCTTATCACGTTTCCAGGCGGGAATGGATCAACATGTGTAATTCGACAGAAGCCATTATTTAGCAAGATTACATTTTTGACTGATGTAGGAGATAGATTTTATCTTAGGTATGTCTTGCTGTGATAACACCATCTTTAGGGGGTGTAACAATACATTGATTGAACTTTGCATCGCGATAGTTGGTGTGAAGATAGTGCATAGTAAATTTAGCTAGCAATAGTTATTGTTGATAGCCTATTAAACTATAGATAGTTGGTGTGAAGATAGTGCATAGTAAATTTAGCTAGCAATAGTTATTGTTGATAGCCTATTAAACTATAGATAGTTGGTGTGAAGATAGTGCATAGTAAATTTAGCTAGCAATAGTTATTGTTGATAGCCTATTAAACTATAGATAGTTGGTGTGAAGATAGTGCATAGTAAATTTAGCTAGCAATAGTTATTGTTGATAGCCTATTAAACTATAGATAGTTGGTGTGAAGATAGTGCATAGTAAATTTAGCTAGCAATAGTTATTGTTGATAGCCTATTAAACTATAGATAGTTGGTGTGAAGATAGTGCATAGTAAATTTAGCTAGCAATAGTTATTGTTGATAGCCTATTAAACTATATATAGTTGGTGTGAAGATAGTGCATAGTAAATTTAGCTAGCAATAGTTATTGTTGATAGGCTATTAAACTATATATAGTTGGTGTGAAGATAGTGTATAGTAAATTTAGCTAGCAATAGTTATTGTTGATAGGCTATTAAACTATAGATAGTTGGTGTGAAGATAGTGCATAGTAAATTTAGCTAGCAATAGTTATTGTTGATAGCCTATTAAACTATAGATAGTTGGTGTGAAGATAGTGCATAGTAAATTTAGCTAGCAATAGTTATTGTTGATAGGCTATTAAACTATAGATAGTTGGTGTGAAGATAGTGTATAGTAAATTTAGTTAGCAATAGTTATTGTTGATAGCCTATTAAACTATAGATAGTAATGATAGTTGGTAAACAGATGAGCAGGGCTAGTTGTGCCGCGTAAAAACAATGTTCGTAAACATGCTTTTTCACTTTCATTTTATAATTTTATTTATTTACCGACCTAACGATCGTTGAGTATAGGTGTGTTATTGTGGATTCTCCATTTTGACTCGACTGCCTCTAAGGCTGCGCGATGGTGTCATGTGTCTTTTGATTTGGGACAGCAATCCCTATTGATATTCCATGATACTATTGCAATACTACTGCAATAGTTATGATGATATATCATAATAGTTTTGCAGAAGTGATCCAGCTATCACAATTCTTTCGCAGTAGTAAAACTATCCTAAAACTAATCATCATATATGGCACAGGATGGAACCTCACTACGTGGATCCATAGATCCGATGATCCTTGTAGCCAAGCTACAAAGGCGAGGGACCAACTGTGCAGGGCAGAGTGAGGATTTCAAGGTTGTTTCTCGTTGTTCCTTACGTCTAAAGGCCACAGTATATACGCGCGTGTGTGTGTGTGTGTGCGTGTGCGTGTGTGTGCATGTGTGTTTGTGTGTGTTCTGTCATGTTTCCGTCAAATTTGCCTATTTTCGTTTAATTTTGGTCGCTGTCTTTGCCAGACTACTTTGTCGCCATCTAGCAGTAGTCAGCCTAACAAAGACAGCTGAGAGCTGCCGAAATTTTACTAAAAAAAGGTTGATTCGATTTTAAAATACGAGAAAAGATAACTTATGGTAATAAACATAAAATTATATAGGTTGGGTTTGTTTTATAAAAGATGATGGTGTTTGTGTTTGCAGGTGAGAATGGGCTAGCTCACGTCAACAACAAAGTCAGCACCCCGAATAACTGCGTCATTTCCACGGCAACGACAACCGTGCCATCGACGTTACCGTCGACGACAACGCCACAGTCATCGACGCAGGCACCACTCATCGTTCCGACGCGTGCGCTACCACGGCCATTATCGTCACAACTCCTGTCATCATCGTCATCCTGCCATTTGTTCTCGCCGATCGTACGCGAACCGCCAAAGCCGATTCCAGGGCTGAGTGGAACGAGGCCCTGGAACAGGGACAGCGAGAAGGAAAATACAACGCCCGTTCCGTGTGTGAGGTCACCAGTGTCGAGTCTACACAGGTAGGTTGATGCGTTACTGTTAGCGTCAATGTCGGGGGTTCTTATGGTTACTTGGTCTGTTCCGTTACCCGGATTCAAGCCTGGAGTATTAATAGTATGAATGGGAGGTTTGCTGAATCTGGTGTACTTTGTCCCACTTGTGGTTTGTGGGAACCAGCCAACTTCAAAGACAATTGCTACAAGTTATGGTTAGCCCTACTTGCCTGTGCACTACTGCCAAAAGCAGGTGTTTACTAGTTGAATGTATTATGTCGTTGTCAATACTATAAGTTACATACACCTTGTTTACCTAACACTTCCTCTTTAGGCCTCTTGCACTATAAGGCTCCTGTGCCACTTCTCTGTTTGCTCTGTCTCTCACTACACATCACTCCATGTTGTCCCTCCCAGTTGGTCTCTCTCTATCTCACCAGCCATTCCCCAGGTTGTCTTAGGGTGACACATTTTCTGCTTCCCTTCTGCCATCCACATTAGTTAGGCAACGACTGTCTTCATTTTTCCTTAGACTGTCTTCCATAGTATTATACATTCTTAAGGTTACTTGGGTAAGTTTCAAAGATAGACAGTCGGACTGTTTGAAAGAGGGTCAAGTTTGATGTCTTAGTGTTTGTATGTGTTATCACAACTGTGTTTATCAGACTTGATAGAGCCGGTGTGGAGTAGTAGTCAATTATTCTGGCAGTTGTTATCAATGATGTGTACTTCCCCAGTGTTGACTAACATCACTAGATAAGTGCTGAGTAGATATGGGTGAAGATTATGTTGAAGATGTTTGGTGGAGGGATTAAGTGACGGCAGTGTTTTGTCACAATGGTAGGGTGTTACCAGTGGCCTACTTCTCTCACTTCTTCACCATCTTACAATTCTTTTCTCTTCTTCCTATTTTTTTTTCCTTTGTTTACTTCACTTTTTCATCCTACTTTTGCTTTCGATTCTTCCTTATATCCTCTGTTTTTTGTGTCTGTCATATTTCTGTTCTTTTCTCCCCCTCCCTCATCATTCAGTTCATTAAGTTTTCTTCTTATTTCCTCCTCTTTTTCACTTCTTTTCGTCCTCTTCATCTTCTTCAACTTTTGTCGGTTTTCTATTCTTTTTCTTCTTCTTAATTTTGTCATTATCTTCTTCCTATTCTTTTTCCTTTACTTTTCTCTGTTTTTCCTCTTCTTTTCCCTCCTTTTCTTACTCTTCCTTCTTGTCTTCCTCTTTATCCTTTTCTTCTCCTTCATTCTCCTCATCCTCTCCTCCTCCCCATTCTCCTCCTCCAGTCGCAGTTACTGGTAGAATTGTTCTACCCTGAAATAGCAAATAGCCAAGAAACTATTGAACCACAATTTGAGGGTGGTGGCATTGCTTGGCCTTGGAAACATCTCATTAAAATTGAACGTGTCAATGGCCGTTATATGGACAAAAACTGTTGGTGTTAGGTCAATAAATAAATAAAATAGAAAATAAAAAAATAAAATTATGAGAAGTATTGCAGTGGTAGATTTGTATTGCCAACTATCATTACTATTGACAGTTCACTGTACTGAATGTCCATAGTTAAATGTGCCATCAATACCACTGCGTTGGGGATACATCGACTGCCACGATGTATCGATAGTTTGATGTATTGTTGTGTCCCTAGTAGAGACCTACTTGCTGCACCAGTCTTACAAGACCACATTTCCGAGCGATCCTCCCTTGCCATTAACCCTGCTGTTCAGTTAGCACTACATTGGCTATCTGAATGAAATGGTAATCCACACTGATCCGTCTACAGTGCCGGCTGATCCAGTGGCGGATCAGTGCTGATCCGGCTTAATCCGCAAAGGGTTGCTGCAGCGGTCGACTGGATTATCGGCTTAGACAGGCACGACGGAGAGATTAGCTGCAGTGCGGTCCAGACGGATTATACCTGGATTGCTTGACTTGTTTGAGTCAGGTAGTCGCTGGGAGAGGGTAATCCAGTTGTTTATGGGCCTAGATATATAGTCCATGTCTCGGGTATCTGCTATATTTACACTAGTACAAAATAGGTGAATTTAGAAAGTATATTACCAACGAGCATGAATACATATGACATTTAAAGCAACGCTGGTTGCAAAGAAATCCAAACAAAGAAGACTAAACAAAGACATTAATAAATTATAGCTTTTAAAAAGCATTAACGCAAAGGCTATCTAGATAATTGGTGATGATGTTGGTTTTTGGTAAACCCTGATCTTTTAGCATTCTCTCATTTAGACATCAAAGTAATCAGTTTTACAAGGTGGCGAGATATTATTTTCATATCAACAATAAATTAAATGGAAATCAAAAATTAAATAACTAAACAATAATAGTTTTAATGCTTTGGAGGTCATCGAAACTAATCTTGATTATTGGGGAGATACTACAAGTCAAAGAAAAGCTTTGTATTAGAGAAATTTATGGACTTTCAAAAGATGGATTTTAAAGTTACCAGTAATCAATGTGGAGATTTGTACTGGTGGCTACAGAAGATTAAGCGGTTAATCCATAGATGACAGACAGATTAGCGTGGATTACTGCAAGCTGTTGATGTCTTAAAATGTAAAGTTTTCATTACATCTACTTCTGGCTAATGTGGGGTATCTGTATAGGATTTACAGACTGGAACCTTATTACTTGAAGCAAAGGCTGACAAAGAAAGAACTTTATGGGTATGTAGACAAACTCAAGGAAGATTGACATGAGGCACCTACAACAAGCTGGGCACTGCTATCATAACACCAAAGAACAAGTATCAATATTCATGTTGTGGAAGCCCACTCATGGCAAGAAAACCAGAGGGACACAGAGAAAACATACCAAACCTGTGACCATCTTGATGATGAAATGGCTGACTTTCCTTCTGTAATGATGTATGAGTACCTACAGTTGTAGGCAAGTTTTCCACAAGGAGACGCACTTTCATTCATCAAGACTACTGGTATTGACAATAAAAAGTATAAATTCTGACTACACGTTGAATGAATCTTACAGAATATGCATCTTTTTGGCATGTTAATGCCAAGTACTTCGGGGTTTTGGCAAATGTTTTGCAGGATTCTGCACAGCGATATTTCATATTATTTCTAACTTGTACACCATCTAATGACTAACATTGAACTATGGTCGTGGGGGCGGTTTATTTCCTGATGTGCATTCGTTGCTAATATTCTATATTGCCCACGGATAAATACAGTCGCAGCCGTACTGCGAAATGTAGTGAAAGGCAGAAAACACAACCATTTGGATGTGAACTGGCCCGCCTCATTTAAAATTAATATCATTTTATGTGTTACTTGACAAATGTGGGCATCATTTACTGTGCGTGCACGTTATAACGGGGCACTCGGGAGACATCAGATAACAACAGCGTGACATTTATGTAGAACCCCATAAAGACAGGTTATTAAAGTGTGGGTTGTAATTAGCATGTACTTAGTTGATTCATGTCTACCCCTTTGTAGCATGGCAACCATTTATTCAGCCAGGGAGGGTGAATGCCCTGAAGCTATAGATGGGGCTGTTGCTAGTGTAAGTTGTTCTATAAACTGCCATGTTTATTTGATATGTCACCACTGGAGATATCTGTGATGATTGACAGCCATGACATCTCACCTAGTTGGGACTGGTAGGAATGGGTAGAAGTGATGTAAATGAAGTGACTCATCCTAGCTGAGTCTCTCACCCATGGAGACATGTATGCATAAATGTGTGGATGAACAAACACACACACATGCTCTCATATAGTTGTATCACTATGGAAGCATGCATGCACACACACGCACACCACCACGTGTACACATGCACGCACACACGCACGTACACTCACACGCATGCACACATACACGCACGCACACACACACACACACACGCACACCACCACGTGTACACACGCGAACACTCACACACGCATGCGCACACACACACACAAACACTTTCATGCATGCATGCACACACCACCACGTGTACACACACGCAGACCGCACGCATGCACATACACACACACATGTCTATAGTTATCCCACCGTCTCACACACCAGCAGTGTATGTGAATGTCATCGAGGGAAATCATCCCGTGCTGTCTGCCCTCCCCTGTCTCCCTCTGTTCGTGTCCACTTGATTTATCCAAATTGCCAGATTGTGTTTGACAACGCAATGATTTCCCCGACGGGCCCAGCAAAGCACGGGAGTGATTCTAAACACAACCGTGATCCAAGATCCCTGTGGGTGCCCAGAAATTAAGTTGTATTCCGACGAGGGATGGTGTATGATTTACACGGTTGTGTCTTGCTGATACAGGAAGGATGGAGAGGACTCGGTGCAGATTCAGTTGCGGAAATGAGTTAATACTATGATGGTCGCCTGTCATTGTTGTTTTGATATGTGACCTTGTAGATAACCATCTATATATTCATCCAACGTTGTTGGGGGGATTGTGTCTGCATCTCCTCCCAGATGCCAACATCCACTCGCCCCTTTCTGTTTTCATTCATTGTTTGGACCATTGGGTCTACTCATTGGCTTGTATTTCAGAAAAAACATCGGTAGTTATTTTCCGGCACATACATCTTTTTGGTACGCTAGCCTTCTCCTACATGCCTTTTTCCTGATGGCGCCATTGTTGTGTGGTCTGTTGCTCCATGGGTAGGTGTAAGCTGGAAATAATTACTAGTAAGTAATAATAAGAATAACGACGTTTCTTTGATGTGTCATCTTTGGCCTCGGTACCTAATTACTGTGCTCACAAATAAAAAATGGTCAATTAAAAAATATTAAATGAAAGATAAACAGATATAAAATAAAGATTATGTAGTTTTATCTTATGGAACTGGTCGAATGTGTGAAGGTTCCCATGCAGGTTATGTTAATACAAGAACATATTCATTGCCGAACATTTTAAGATGTAGAAAGTGTTGTGCGTCTAATAGAGACAACTTTTACATACACGCATATATTCACACATGCATGCATGGCGCTGTCATACATGCATATAGCTGCATGCACCAGTGCACCATGTGTGTGTTTGCACACGTACATGTGTTCATCCATGTGTGTATGCATGCATGGATGTATGCACTGATTCGACTGACTGACACGTCTGTGCATGCATACATTTGTTCATATCATTACATGTAGGTGATGAAACATGTCCAAATTGTGTTAATAAGTTAACTGGCTAAATATCATTCCATGGGATGTCAATCGATTTTTTGTAAATATGACTGACCAGGTAAAAATAAACTTTGGATATGAAAAAAATGAAAGTTTTTGATCTGAAAAAGAACTATACTGAAGAATGTCCAGTAATAATGACTGATAAGGTTTTGAAAGAATGAAAGCAAGTTTGCAGTTAACATAATACTATAGTAAATACAAATGCAGGATGGGGGGCTGTCAATCCTTAAGTTTATCCATGCTCTTTAATCCATGTACTCATGTAAAGGCACATTAACTAACAGCATTTCTATCCGTACGTCTAAACCTTGTCGTCCTAGTTTATATCAGATCGCCAGAAACAGTCCAGGGAATGCTTTTTATTGCCACTTGCACGCTGGATTTGCAGTGATGAACTCTGGGATTGTGCTAGGATTAACTGATACTCAAGGTCGAGTAATGATTCCCTCCGCTGCCACGTATTTATGGAACTTGTGTAATAACATGTCAACTTGGAATGCTGCCTGAATCCTGCGCTCGGAGTGGCAAGCCATGATAAGATAGTCTACATGAACTTTTTTATTTCGCGGGATTTCGAGGCCCGCGATAGTTATCGTCGTGGCAACTCGACTGACGGACGAGAATTAATTTCCATTTGCTTGATTCCCTGAAGACGTTGGTGTCTGTGTATCTCGCAATGTTTGGACCTGCGAGATCAGTTGGTATTTTGGTGATAGAAATTGGCTGTTATCGGATGAAAATGGGATATATTTGGAGATGAGTCGAGATGTTTTTACATATAAAAAGCTTGTGGATTGCATGTAATGTTGGAAGGAAGATTAATCAGTGCTTGGCAAACTGTATGCTTATCAACAAAAATGCAAATTGAAGTTTTGAATGTTGTGTCTATAAAGAACTGCATTATTTTTACCATGTTATTGACAGCAGAAAAACATTTGAAAATAAAATTATTTATATGAAAGTCTGTTCTCAAAAAGATCATCATATTTAATAAATCAGGTTGGTAAATGCAGTGTTTCACTGCAGTGTTGTAAACTAGCATTCTGTTTTTGAGATACTTGTATATATAGTAATGTTTTATGTCTACTAAGTAAGGTGCAGTTGAATAATAAATCCCCAAATATGTTAAGCATTAAGTACAGGGGATTTATGCATTAAGTAGGGGAGATTTGGTCATCAACATGTAGTGTGGGGAAAATAAATTGCTACTCCACCACCTAGTGCATGAAACGTGTTACTTCAAATTGACACTAATAACAGTTTTGCACCATATAAATGACAGGTCCTACATCACACATTGATGGGGGTGGGGTGATCCAATAATAACAAACGCATTATTTTTTTGGAATTTGCATAATTTTAGTAATCCCGTAGTTTTGTGTTCTATTTCCCCAGTACAGATATGGCCAGATTCCCATGTTAACCGGCAAATCTAAAACGTCTCCTCTGTTTGATGGATGAGCTTCTGTTGAGATGTTTATCATAAGTGATTGCCCACCAGAGATCTGATAGTGCTGTCATTGGTAAACTCTGTCATGAGGGTCTGAAACTGAAGCTGTGGGTGCCAATAACCATCACAGGCCTTGCTTATGGACCCAGAACCATACTCACTGTGGACATATTACTTGCAGATAGCAAGGTAAATTACCGTATTCGTTCTAGTACGCTTAACAAATGTTTGAGATGTAGAAATATGTTAAACTTTGCGTTCCATTAAGCATACAGGGGTGTATACCCATTTTCTGGGGTTCCTGGGTACAGCCATCTCAACAGACATGACTGCAAGTGATTTATGCTTCCTCATACAAGCAACAGGACACCAGAACACTGCAAAGAGCTCTTAATTTAGGTGGACCTTTCAATATTGTTTTATCACTGAGCCTGGAATCTAGTGTGACATTGGTAGAAAGTAACGTACAATGATGGATTCAACCATCAAGGTTGGCATTGGAGATAGCTGTCACATTGTGAGATGCTGCTCAAATATGGGTGTACACTAATTAGGGCCTGTACGCTTAATAATACGGTAACACAGAAATGACAGTCTTGGTACATTCAGATTGTAAACTGCTGCAGTTGGCAGTTGTTGTGGAGGCAGATGTCTGTACCTACAAATACCTTTCAAGTTGGATTGTTCCCACACTCCTGACCGCACATCAAAGTTCAACTGATTCAATTAATGTCCTGCTAATAATTACCACCCCTGGATGATTCCAGTTAACACAACATATATTGTCGCTTTAGCCTTTATTACAATTTGAGATTGCCTTATTGTTTGGTTTTGATGTGCCTCTGAGCTGTGGTTTCCGAGGATTGCAGTAGAAAATATTGTCTTTTTTGTGTTTATATATGCTTATTTTTTAATTTGATATATTGTCATATATTTTAATTATTTTATTATCATTAATTTGTTATATAACTTATCAATTTGTGTATACATATATATATATATATAATTATACATACATGTATATTAATTATGTATTTTAAGCACCTCTGAATGTATTTATCTAGCTTTATGGTGTTGTAGAAGTGTTATTTTTCTTATCATCGTTGTTGTTTCTGTTTCAGCCACTGTGCGACACCGCCATCGTCATCAGCATCATCGTCGTCATCATCGACAACAACAGTCACATACAGCCAGTCGTCGTCATCACTCCCACATAATCACTGTCACCGGACATCCCCCATCTCCAGTCTATCACCGTCTCTTCCATCATCATCATCATCGTCGTCAACATCCTCACATCATCGTCATCGTAACCATAACATCCGGAGAACCCCGACACCGACCGCATCCCTTCATCACTGTCCGCGACCCCCCTTGCCCGTCTCCAACCCACTACATGCTACCCCTCCCCACCATCCGCCCTCGTTGCCACCCCACAGCATGTTTGCGCACCCACCCCCTCCATCTCTGACCTCCACCCCTCTCCCGGGAGCCATCCCCCCTCCACCCCCGTTTGTCGCAGACACGCTGTCGTCTCTCACTACAAGTGAGTGAATATTTTTACTTTTAACTGGTATTTTAGCTTGTGGTTAAATGTAATACTTTTGTTTTATTTTTATATTTTTATTTTAGTTTGTACTTTTGCTATTTGTTATTGGTTATTGCAATATTTGTGAGTGTGTGACATGATACAAATTTTTCGCTGTTAACTTTTTTTTTATTTAGCTGTTATTTAAATGATCTGGAAGATATTGTTCAAGATAAAAATAATAAATTTTAATAGCAAGAATTAAATTGAAATTGGAGCTGTAGTTGTATTTTGTATCAGAGGGTGATCAAGATCCGCTGCAGATGGATCGAAACATTACAAGTTTCAAATACAGCTCTAAAATAAGTTTAATTCTTGCTATTAAAATGTTAGTTAAATGTTTTATTTTTTATTTTTATTGTCAATAGTATTATTATTTTTTGCAGGATTATTTTAAGTATTTTTATTGGTAAAAGGCCATACATTTTTTTATTGGCGATACATTATTTAATTGTATTATTATTTTAATGCGTAATATATATTAACATGTATATTCCTTTATGTAAAATGTAGGTCTAAATGTTTTTTATATTGACTTTTAGCTATTATTATTTATTCTGAGTATTTTAACTACAGTGTCGCATTTCAATGTTACATTATTATTTTGTTATTGTCAATATTACTGTAGAACATCAAACTTTAAATACAATTAGTAACAACACTGTAAATTACGGATATGAGAATATAGAAATATGCCGTGCAATGTTGATAAGCTAGAGGGCAGTGATTGGAAGCACTTGATTGCCAGCAAAGAGGCAGTATGGTGCATATTTCAACAGTGTCAGTGACGCAGTTAAATTGGACAATGCTCAAGATGCTAATAAGTTTTTTTAGACTCATTGAACTATGTTAGGTTTTAAAAATGCACACTGTAACAAATTGTAATCCAAAGATAGTCAGCTGTAGATTGGAATTCTGAGTTGGGAGTAAATACAAATAATTTGTTTACATGAATGAGCACAAAGAAACGTGTTGACTAGTTAGTCCTTTAGGCTGAAGGTCCATTCGACTTATGCCATCATACCGTAATTTTCCATGTATAATACGCACCCCAACTTTTGCAAAATTCTGACAGAATTCCTATATTACCATGTATATTATGCCTCCCAACTTTTGACATCAACCCCTCATTTGCTCCCTTCTGATAGTTTGCTTGAAGCGAGGCTCAGTGTTGGCCACTGTCTTTTCATCAAAGTTCGTTTCTGTGATGATCCTTGAATCCATACCAGAATCGTAAAAATGTCCCTTATGCAAGTTACGGCATTGCCATCAGCACATCGCACACGACGATGTCATCTTGTGAGTCGTATCTACGCAGTCATTCATCCACCTGGTGGATACTTGTACACCTAAAAATGACCCCTAGCTTAGTGTCCAAGGCTGTTTCTGCCATGATGTATGCGCCAAACTGCGTTACTGCGAAACTGTATTTTATGAAACATGCATCTAAGATGCTTACAGCGCGTGATAGATTGTATAAGATGTCTACGTTTTCTATGCTTTGCTTAAAAAGATACTTGTCACGGAACACATATTTCAGACTTATATCCAGTCAGAGAAAATTTTATTTAGCGCTAGCACCATAAAATGTACCCAGACTTTAAAGTAAAAAATGAAGGAAAAAATGCAGATTATACACGAAAACTAATGGTAAGTAAATCACAAAACCAGCTGCAACTACTTAAATCTGATTTTGACAATTCAGGCCACCTAATAATGATTAGGATTTTCCATCTGAGATGTTTCATCGTTAATAATATGCATATGTCGGTGTGGTTAAGTATATGTAAATAATTAATTAATTATCTAGTGATAATTTGTAGAATTCAAGTTGACTACTAATAGTGTTGTTACAAATGCAATGCAACACTAAATTAATTGTTGGAATTCTGGATCAGTTAACCAGATTTTGCTAACTCCCCATTTACGAGGCAGTGGCTGTTAATTCCGTTTGTGGCCATTAGGCGGATGTGTTTCTACGGTTAATGGTCGCATTCAAGTCGTCTGCAAAGAGCACCAGAGAAACCTATTTGATATGGCGCTCCTAGTACAAATTATTGAGTTGGGGCGCGGTGTTATAATCGATGTATTCATCTTTATTAGTTTCTCTTTTCTGTGATTTGGTGTGAAATAATGGTCATTGTGCGAGAGGCTTGCTGACCTAATCGGCTGTCTGTTGCCTGATCAAGATTGATCGAACCGCGCCGAGAAATCTATAGGAATTACGTCTCTTTAGCGCGACACGACTGTGCTCTAATAATCCTTAGAGGGATCCCAAATGCGTCCATCTGTCATAATGAGTGGCGCGATGCCGATTGGGTTAACCTAATGAAATAATTGCTTGATGTCTACAAGAGCATTACGCTTGATTGTCACACGAATTGTGTATCGCTGATTGCATCTAATAGTTAATGACGGGTGTAAATAGCCTCGTGCCAGTTGGTAACCAGCCAAAGTGGGAGAGATTCTCAAACCGTGCACTGTAATTGTGTGCTGCTTATGAATAGGAATGAAGGAAAATGTGACGGGGTGGCGGTTTCAATCACCTTAGAAGTCCCCGCTAATGTTGTCTACATTTTCACTGGATTTTTCCCAAAACAACATACTTATTCTCATGTTGGCTCAATTGTGTAAATAAAACTATGAGATTGGGAACCATGTAAACATTGCAAAATAATTTTTTTGAGTTCACAATTTTTGCCAAATAATTCTTGTCTCTGAGGTCAGATTCCTGAGAATATAGGCGCTATAGAATTTTATTATTAGTATTTAATAAAATCAAGATGTCTAATATTTGGAAAGCCATCTTTAAATTAATTTAATTTCCGTGTCTTGATTCATAATTATTCCGTGTAAAATCAAACTTATCCAGTGTCTCCCATGACAGCTTGGTGAAGGCAGTTGTGAAATGTATATGTGTATGTATAGTTTCAGACCCAGAAATTCTGCAGCAGGAATTGAACGCGAGGTTTCTCCAGGATCGAGTGTTGGCGAACTCATTCTGCCAATCGCCGGCCTCCTACCTGCGACCACCGGAACTACATCAGCATATGCACCAGCACCAGCACCAGCACCAGCACCAGCACCAGCACCAACACACCCACCAACACATGTGCACATTCCCGCCTCTGGCTGGGGGGCTTGCCGCTCCCGCCCCCTCTCCACTTCTCGTAAGTAACCCCCACAGTTTTAACAAATTATAATTAACAAAAAACATGTCGCTGTTTTGTGGTCTGCTGTAGGTGGTGGGTTAAAGTGGGGGTAGATCGCTATGTTCCTGCTTTGTTGTAATGCATCTGGGCTGGATTAACCCTTTCCGTTCTGTTGTAGTGTGTAAGTTTCTAGTAGTGGGGTTTAACCCTTTCCGCAGTCGCTTTGATGTTACAGCTGCTGCTGCTGCTGCTGCTGCTGCTGCTTTGGTTTAACCCTTTGCTGCCTGGCTCCTGCTTGTGTTAATGCCAAGGCTGCGTAAATATGTTGAATGCTTCCTCCATTTGCAGAAGAGCTCTCCATCGCCCTCCACTGGCTTTCTCGGCACGCAGCCAATGAATTTGTCGGCGCCAGAGCGAGACCACAAGAAGGTGAACCGCATGTCGCCCTGTTATGTACCCCTCTATTTACCCCTTCTCAGAATCCTCATCTTGTGGCTCATCCTGTAAAACAATCTCATTTAGTTGCTCTTATTAATTTCTGTGTACGCCATCCACTCAAATGAAACTACATTTCTTATTAACATACCTTTCACTAAATCGATTATAGTCGTCCCAGTTTATGGTCAGGTGTGTAGGACCCAGCCAACTTCAAAAGTACTTCCGGGCTTATTAAATGCAATTTGGCGGACAGTGTACTGTCAGACTGTTCATTCTGATATTAAGGATGTTGTGTTCGAAATACAGAACAGACAGCCCTGGTTTAAATTGAAACCATATTTGTATCCTTCATTGGGATTTAATTTTCCCTCTATGTTTCACTGCACTGCTCTCCCAGCTGAAGTTTACCCTTCCCAGTTACCCCCTCTACACCCCCTCTCCGTGTGTGTTTGCTCCTGTTCTTTGCTTCCTAGAATGCTTTAGGTGGCGTGTCTGTCGATCTCACTAACGCTGCATGCAAATCTCTCTGTAATCAATGCAACTATTACCTTCGCAAACAGTGTTACAGAGATATTGTTTTGTCATGAGTTTTCCAGCCTTTTGCGTTCTGTCTTTGTTTTAAAATTGCTGCACATATTCCGTCAAACATAGGCAGAAGAAAGGAAATGTCTTGTTTGGCAACATAGCTAGCTAACTTTACCATTGTATATCACCCGCTGAGACTTTACAAGAAACATGAATGCTGTGTGCACACCTGTCTTGCTTTAGGGTATGTTTTAAAAAAATCATCTGCCATTTGTTGATAATGAAATTGAAATGATAGTTTTTCTCATACTGTTGCAAAGATGTGAAACAAGTTAAATTAATTTCTCATAGCAAAGTATTTCAGTGCCAAATCAATACTCCATAATTGACTAGTATGCAGTGTTAGAAATATGAAACTAATTATGTTGGGTGAATGTAGACAACAAGACAGACACAGCAATGATACCCTACAGAATAAAACACCCACATACTTCATGTTTGCCACCATTGCCATGCCAGTTGTGGTGCCCACAAAATTGAGCTTTCCTGATAGTTTCTGCTATAAGAATCTCTCAAATCAATTGGTGATTTTCTTCACCTAATTGTTGGTAATGGGTACCGCGTGAATGCGAATTACGTGTAAACGTCACGTATGCGCATGCACGTTCATCTAATAAATTTCGCCTGGTTGGTTTAATTAAATTATGTAGATTAGTCATGAACACAAAGTCACGACTCAAACCAGAGTGAACCCAAATCACACTTGGTAATTGTGTCTAAATGTGAACCTAAATCACCCTGACAGTTGAAGGCATCAAAGTCACTACAAGGGGCAAATTGTGAAGACAAAAAATAGTCACTTTTGATGACTATTGTGCATAGCACTGGTGTATCAAAGATCTCATAAGTAGGGGTGGCCAAGTTTAGTCACCTATTAGTTTTCCACTACAAATTGTGGTATCGCAACAGGTTATGTAGGACAAAATTAAAGAATGAATTTCCAGGGGGTGGCATTCACTCCTAAAAACCTGCCATTTCGCACCTGGTTCCTGGATTTCATGTCAGATTATGAGGATGTTTTCACAAAGTCTTGGTGCTGCTGTGGTTGTATCTGATCATGTATCTACGGACATCTGAGCAATGTACTGATTGATCGATAGCAGTGATTCCAGAGTGCAGTAGATTGATAGTGTTCTTGATGATAAGATTCCATTAGATGGTATTAATGTACACCACTGTGGGTCGGTGGAAATGTGGTAGTTTTCTTTGTGTTTTATTAGTGGTATTCTTGTCTGTCCTAACATTGTATCAAGTTTGCTGATGGCTTACTTCAGGTTCTCTATTTGTTGTGTAAATTGATACATAGCTTGTAGGGACGTGTGGAAATAATAGCAGTGGAAACAAAGTGTGTGCATAAAATACGTTAAATATATGTCCAGGATAAATACACCATAACAATGTTTGAATATATGGCTAGGAGATGAGTTTTTGTCAAATTTTTTAGTGTCATTGTGAATAAGGTATAAAATGGAATTCAAATGGACTACAGAACTGATACATGATTGACATAAACAATTGGAAAGTCAGCTTTTGTACAGACATAATTTGATAATAAATTGAACTTCTGTGTCGCATGTGACCATTTCTCCATTCAATGCAAGTATACACCTAATGCTAGGCACACACCAGCCGATTTTCGGCACACACCAACCGACTAGTCGGCGTAAAAACCGTCGGCCAACGGCAGTCGGTTGGTGTGTGCCGAATTTAAGCCCGACGGTCGGCCTTATAGTGCCAACTAACGCCGATTTAAATGTTGAATCGGCGGTCGGCGTTAATCGGCAGTCGGCGTTAGATAAGGAGGTATCCGGTGACAAGTCGGCGTATATCCGATGACGAGTCGGCTGGTGTGTGCAGGTTTTTTGTCATAACACGACGGTCGGCGGTAACTTGGCCAATAAAAAATCATAGCGCGATCATGTGATAGTCTTCGATACAAGTCAAGGCTATGCCCGGCGTCTTTTTTTAGTTTTCAAACCATTTCGCTTTCGGGCCACATGCTTTAATTTTTTAATTTCATATTTTACTGACCTGGCGGGTAACCAACGTTTCAGAAAGTGATAGATTATTTGTTATCCTATTGCCATTGACCATCATCATTTTTTTCGCTTGTTCATAAAACAGGCGCCACAAATAAACCTAATTTCCACCTGACTTTGTAAGTTTCTTTCACGCTTCTGACAGGAATCGCCATTTTGTTTTGTGAAAAACGCTACCTCTGGTGGCGCCGCTACCGGCGCATATATTAAGCCTTAAAAATCCGCAAAGCGGCGCTGGCGGTGGAAAACGTTTTTGAGGAATTCGTTGGGCGCGACTGATTACACTTCAAGTTTCAACATAACTGTTAACTGAAACGTCTAAATATAACGTTCTGCGTATTGTCATAAAACATAGCTCGACGCTATACGTTTCTTTGCTGGAGGATAGACTATGGTCTATGCTAAATGCTCCAGCCATATCGTCGTGAAGGCTGACGGCGAAGCTCCAACTTATTATGTAACAAGTTTCGTTTTTCTGATACCCGTTTTTGCTTAATTTTTACAAATGCTTCATGTGTTTATTGTAGGTGTATCGAAACACATTGTTAACTTCGTAGTAAACACGCGTATTTATAGTGGATTTTTTCCACAAGGATCAAGCCGAGCACCGATGGTCGCCACGAGTCGGTTGGTGTGTGCTGGCTGGTGTGTGCGGGCAGAAGTCGACGCTAGTCGGCAGAACTAATTGGCGTTTAGCACCGACTGCTTTTTGCGCCGACTGGCAACGCAAGTCGGCATTAGTCGGTTGGTGTGTGCCTAGCATAAGACAATTTTATTCCTTATGTAACGCGCTACGTTTGGTTTCCTTTCAGTTTGACAAGTTTGAATCACCACCGTTCTTCCGACAAAATGTAAGTGATCTTTTTTTGTGTTTAACAAGTTGCGCTGGCAAATTGGGATGTTTTGTTGAATGTGGTGGTAATTTGATAAGAACACAGGTCCTTTAAAGTGTGGTATAACTAATTGTCAGCAGACTACTATTCTTTGTGTCTACTTGTATATATATGGTAGATTCCTTTTCTGAACCGGATTCACTTGGTTGTTGTCAGTGCCTGCATGTAATGGCTTCTTTGGATTCTTCAGTGCAAACAAATTTGGATTCTTTAATACAAACAAATTTGGATTCTGCAGTGCAAACAAATTTTGGTTTTGCAGTGCAAATAGATTGGCAAACACAGAATAAATATGTGTTTGGGAAAGTGCCATTAGACGACAGTGCAGAAAAGAAAGCTGGCAATATGTGAAGATGTGAAGTCAACTGCGACCAACCTGAATCGTGACTGTGCTTCCAATTACCCTCCTAGCCCTGTTAAATATAGCCAAACGTAGATTTTCGTACGACATGATAAAATAATTTATTTGTGACCCTATATAGCCAAACACAAAAAAAACGTCATTGTTAGCCACCCTATCCAATCTGTAGCTGTCAAAGTACAAGAAATCTGTTTTCTCATATTGGTCTGAAGGAAGTCACCAAAACAGTTACCAAGAAAATACTCAAATGCCTACATGCCTTTAAAATATTTCGCCCGGGAATATAATACAAGAAAGCAAATCTGTCCTACCTACACTAAAATGTATAAGTGTGTAACAGAAAACAGATGATGAAAGGTCTAATCATTAGACATCTCGCTCTCTGTAGAGATGATCTCATAGAATGTCACAGATCATGATCTGTGGATCATAGGTTTGATTACCTGAGGTGATGACCCTCCAGAGGGATCATCTGGAGATCACTGCTAGGTCAGATCTCTGGATCCTCTCACAGAGTTCACCTACTATGAGAGCTACAGTGTGATCACAGAGTAGATGATCAATCGCATGACGGGGATCACCTTGTGTGATCACTAGTTGATGATCTCATCAGGGGAGATCATCTAGCGTGATCACACAGTGGATAATCTTATGAGGGGAGATCACCTGGTGTGATCACACAGTTGATCAGAGGAGATCATCCAGTTTGCTCAAGTGTTGGAATCACTCGTCACCATTCAGTATATGCATTATTTGCTGGTTGTCATTGTTCACTTCCCGACCACTTTGTCAACACACCCTTTGTGCACATGACATCAACACGTGTGCATGTCCATTATATTCGTTTGCGTGTGTGCATGTTCAGACCACCGACCCAGATGCAATTAACATGCGAGACAAAGTCGGCGATGCGTGACTAGCGACAATCAACGAGACGGAAGCTTGGTTATTGCCTGGACAGATCATTGTTTAGGACGGTGGCCGGTGAGAATCCGTGCCCATTCTCTGGCGGCGCCATTACATGCGGGCAGTGGCAGTGTTCGCTGGAGCACGACCAAGTGCAAATTGTGCCTGCCAATGTTGATAATGACGTGTAATGCAGCCGCATCTTTTGTAGCCATTGTGGCATCGCTGAGCCACGCGCACCACATGCATTATTTAATAATCAGCACAGCAAACATTTAGACGCTTATTGAATGATATGCGCGGCGCAGCGGCAATCAATGTTGCTTTGTTATATGGCGCGGCCGCTCGGCAAGCGGTGCTATAAAGCCACGTCCCGGCGGTGAAATTAGATCAGTTTCATTACGTGAGCCATGGATGCCTGTCTCGTGGCGAAGGCGCAGGCTGAATGTCAACTCATTGTCACATGAACATCTGAGTGTCCCTGCGTTGGAGTGTCAGTAGCGACATGCAGTTGGAAATACTGAGACAGGCGGCGTTTCGATTCGACTGTCGCCATCGGCGCATGGTAAGCATCGGATTAGTGAACACGATGTCAAGGTTTTATACCTATTATGTGAGCGTCATTCTGTATCAGAATCACTCAGATTCGTGCTATATCAACTGAAGCTGTGCTGATGGGAGCCTAGTTTACGCGATGGTAGCCAACGGAGGAGCATGTCACCAGTGGATGATGGTTATTAATTGACCTACAGCTGTTTGAGGAAGCAACGGAAGGATTTACGGCTTGTCGGGTGCTTCCATTGCCATTTCACATGTATAGTCGTTCACGGAAAGATGGTCGGGCTGTGGCGGAGATAGTCCGTCAAGGAATACGTGTCAGCATTGCCGCCAAGGAATATGTCAGCGTTGCGGTTGGATTGCCTGTTTGCGGTTGGATTGCCTGTTATGTGAGGGCGATGGAGGCAGCATTGACAGCTGACAGAGGGATGTTATGACTGGATCTATGACGGAGATGAGGTTTGGTGTGTCGTAGGATTTGTCAGATTGGGTGTCTGTTTCACTACGTTCTCATCAACCATTGGCAGTTACACCAAGGCTGTCTGTTGCACAATGGACTTTGTACAGTAAATGCTGCAGTTTATGCTGGAGGTGGCTGAATATTTCCTATGTTGAACCTAATGAACAGGTCACATGGCAGCTAACTGTCACTACCTATCTCACAGGAATGATCTGTTAAGTCCATCTCAGGATTTAGATAATCTCAGGATTAACCCACACCTGATATTAATGGTTGTTACTGAAGAGAGGTCTTAGGATTATTACAACTTTTGCTGAATTATGGTGACCTCAGGATTTAGATAATCTCACTGTACAGTAAATGCTGCAGTTTATGCTGGAGGTGGCTGAATATTTCCTATGTTGAACCTAATGAACAGGTCACATGGCAGCTAACTGTCACTACCTATCTCACAGGAATGATCTGTTAAGTCCATCTCAGGATTTAGATAATCTCAGGATTAACCCACACCTGATATTAATGGTTGTTACTGAAGAGAGGTCTTAGGATTATTACAACTTTTGCTGAATTATGGTGACCTCAGGATTTAGATAATCTCACTGCAGCAGATTATCTAATGAAAACCTTTAGATTAATACAAAGTCAGGATTAAAGCTACTGCTCAGTTGTTAATAACCGTTTACGGACTGAAACCATCACAGGATTAAGTCAGTTGGAGTAAGACCAACAGAAGAAAGACACACCACTAAACCAACTCAGACTTGAGATATAATGAGTCATAACAACTAAGCCAGGATTTAGACCACCTTAGGACTACTGTAAACTCAGATTTTAAAACTAACTCAGGATTAATGTAAATGTAGCATTAAGGCAAATATACAGACATCAAGCAGTGGCACATTAGTATGTATATCAATACAATCTATTTGCGGTTCTCCATTCTGCTGTTAACTCATTTCCTGGCTGGTGGTTCAGTAGCAACTAAAGAGCTCCTTGACTGGTATCTCAATTAGCCTTGGGAATGAGAGGTAAATATTGGTTTAAGGAGCTCTTTGGCCATTAAGCCTTTCACAATAACATTTGTGTTTGGTTAAGTAGGTAGGACAAATTTCTCTTGTTATATTATTATTATTATTTTCCTGGGGGATATATTTTAGGGTAGGTAGGCTTTGGTGGATATTTGATTGATAATCAAAATGGTTTTGTTCACTTCACATTGCACCAGTTGACTCGGATGTATGAATGAGTACCTTGCTATAGACAGTGGTGGATATATGTATATGAATAGTCTTCACGCAGTCATTGCAGCCGGCTGAATGCTTCCCAAAGAAGTAAAAATGGTGTTTGAATGAACAGGTCTGCCAGAGATGAAGTGTGAAGTGCTTTCAGCAGTTTTAGGGATTGGATTCTGCGGTATATTAGAACTTTCCTTTTTGTACATAGACCGCTGTCATTAAGTTGTCACCTGTCCCATGCTCTACTGACCAGTCTTGTGTGTGTGTGTAGGTGTGTAGGTGGGTGTGTGTGTGTGTGGATGTGTAGATGGGTGTGTGTGTGTGGGTGGGTGTGTGTGTGGATGTGTAGGTGGGTGTGTGTGTGTGGGTGTGTAGGTGGGTGTGTGTGTGTGGATGTGTGTGTCCCTGGTGATAAATAAGTCTACTGTTATTATTACCACAGCAGTAGAATTATTGTTTACTTTTTCTGCTTCAGATGACTGGTTACCCGGGGATTTCCCCCATGCTGCCCCCTGGACCCCCTGGGCTTCCCAGTGCCCCCATGGCTACTGTCGGCTCCGGACTCCGCGGAGCATTCCAGCCTAAGGTATGTCTCTCTTGCCCACCCCTCATGTCCACCCTTCTCTTTACAATTTATAATCTCCACAAAATACACTGTGAAATTTTAAACCCTTACAGAGCATTTTTTGAAAAATAGGCAGAATTAACATGATTTAACGAGACTGCGACCCAAAGGTAGTAGTTTAAGCTACAAGCTCCAGATGGCGTGCCGATAAGGAAGCCTTTCAATACGAGATAAAACAGTTTTTTCAGTCATGTATATCCCACCCTTTTAAGCCATCTGTCAATTTATATACACATTAACACAGTTAGTTATTAGCTAATTTGTTGCAGTCATTTATCATGTCCTGTGAGATTGAGTACTTTCTCATATCCAACCTACACTGTTCTTTAGTAACTGCTGCATTGTGCTTTGTGGTTCTACTGCCTTTTTTAAGTTTGAAAAAATATGAATATCTTGATAACCATCCAGTATCATAAATTAGCGTGTTTATGATGCATACATGATATATGCACATGTAATGTGCTGACAGGTGCTTTTTACAGTCGTAATGAGTCACTTCTAAGTACACATCGTTTTTTGCCATGCAGCGAGGTGTTTCGAATGGGTGAACTGTAAAACAGGCAACCAGCAGTGCTTAATAAAACCCTCATGAATATTGTATTGTTGCGTGACATGAGCGATCAACCGTCATAAAAAAGAGATCTCAGTCGGTCGCGGCTTTTGAATCTGAGTGTTTGGTGACGTGGTTTGTGTGTTTGTTGCCAGAGCGTGCCTTCGTCATTACATCCGTCACAGCTTCTGTCAACGTGGCGCGACCATGACAAGGTGGCAGCACAGTCTACACCACCCTCCGTCACGCCAGTGAAGGTAAACAACGGCTTAACTCCACCTTTGTTTTAGTAATCTCTTTATGATGCACAAACATGATATATATATATATATTTTAGTAATCTCTTTATGATGCACAAACATGATATATATATACATATTTTAGTAATCTCTTTATGATGCACAAACATGATATATATATATATTTTAGTAATCTCTTTATGATGCACAAACATGATATATATTTTAGTAATCTTTTTATGATGCACAAACATGATATATATATATATATATTTTAGTAATCTCTTTATGATGCACAAACATGATATATATATATATATTTTAGTAATCTCTTTATGATGCACAAACATAATATATATATATATATTTTAGTAATCTCTTTATGATGCACAAAAATGATATATATATATTTTAGTAATCTCTTTATGATGCACAAACATGATATATATATATATATTTTAGTAATCTCTTTATGATGCACAAACATGATATATATATATATATTTTAGTAATCTCTTTATGATGCACAAACATGATATATATATATATATATTTTAGTAATCTCTTTATGATGCACAAACATGATATATATATATATATTTTAGTAATCTCTTTATGATGCACAAACATAATATATATATATATATTTTAGTAATCTCTTTATGATGCACAAAAATGATATATATATATTTTAGTAATCTCTTTATGATGCACAAACATGATATATATATATATATATTTTAGTAATCTCTTTATGATGCACAAAAATGATATATATATATTTTAGTAATCTCTTTATGATGCACAAACATGATATATATATATATATTTTAGTAATCTCTTTATGATGCACAAACATAATATATATATATATATTTTAGTAATCTCTTTATGATGCACAAACATGATATATATATATATATATTTTAGTAATCTCTTTATGATGCACAAACATGATATATATATATATATTTTAGTAATCTCTATGATGCGCAAACATGATATATATAATGTTTGTGCATCATAAAGAGATTACTAAAATATATACTTAATTTATACCTGCTTTATATACATATATATATACTTAATGTTATACCTCTACTTTTATGTAATCTGATATTTACAAAGTGAAGTAAATTGTGATTATATTATGTTATTATTATCACTTTTTACTGTATGTGATATATAGTTTAAGTGACTGTATAAAAATTCCCCAATAATCAAAAAGTGGCTGGGTGGGTCCATTTGGATTGTCACAGAAGAGTTCCCTCGTTGAAATTGTGCAATAATAGTCTTTCCATTCACTGCAATGGCAATGTGTATATAGAGGCTTCCATTTGTGTTGATAGGTGTGGGTTTGTGGAGGTTAGTGTCAGTATAAAACAGGTTTATTATGGATTGTTACAACTTGCTGATATTAACAAAACCCCCTAATAAAATATAATAATTTGTTGACAATAATATTTATTCATCATGTTGTGTATAAAGTAAGAAATGACATGTGAAAACAGACACTGGATTACAATTGTGCTTCGATGATTAAATCTCGTCTTTGATTGCACAAACAGAAGACAGGGAAATGGTGCGCGGCGCACGTACGCATGGCCTGGGAGATTCACCGGCACCAACAAACTCAGCTAGCTGTGAACTCTTCCTCGGCTGAATCAGCGCATCGCAAGTCTACGGAAATGAACCATCTCATGGTCGCTTCGGCAAACCCGCTCCGACCTCCTAGTAGTCTCCTACCAGGTGTCAGCACTGGTATGCCACGGCCCGGCGACCGCGGCAGCGCTGGAAGTCTTATAGGACCGAGTGAGTATTGGTCCATTGCTGAAGAAGTCCAATCTGTTGGTCTGTTTTTATCTTTCGACAATAATTACTATTTGACATATACATGTGATGGGTGGTGATGGTTTAGACTTGAATATAAATGAGGGTAATATGGCAATGATAAACATCATGGTAAAGTAATAGAACGCTGTAGAAAGGCTGAGGATGTTTTGTTAAAAAGACTAATCAAAACCTGAAACTTGTCCAAAGATAGAGAACCAGTTACTTTTATTCATTTTATTTTGCTTTTGGTTGAAAACTTTATTATTTATTAACTATCAATTACACGATTGGGGTAAAATTGAAGACTACAGATATTGATAAAGGTTTAGTAATTATTATTTAGTATTTAAAGGCGTCTCATTGAAATTTCCTTGTGACAAACTCCCCAATGACGAGTATGTTTAAGTGAGACGTTGTCATTGCAGGTCCCCACTGTCGCAGTCCGTTTGACACGCCCCCTCCTAGTCACCCCGCCACAGCCTTCCTTAACCCTGCCCACCTCGGTAAGCCATATTTGGTCAAATTCTATTTATAGAAGTTGTGTACATGTTTACTATTTTACCCACAAGAGATTTGAACAAGAAGAAACGTGATGAGCCAAATCACGTGAGTATGTGTATGTAAACAAACGTGTGTGTGTGTGAATACATCATCAGCATTCACCTTAATCTGTGCAACATGGCTTCAGTGGAATATTTAGTATTTATGAGGGGGATTGGGGAAGTATTTTCTACATTTCTTTCCTATGTAACTTTTATAACCCGTTGGCCACTTTGTTTTAACATAGAGAATTAATGGGTGGCCATGCTTGTCATCTGCCCCCCCCCCCCCACTGCTTTGTCCGCCTTCAGTAACGAGACAAACTGAAGATTCACCTTGGTGTTTTGTTTTAGGGGCGTCGCCATTCTCAAGAAACTCCCCCTACGGTCCCCTGGTTGGACTGAGCAGTGGAGCCTTTGGTGGGCTTGGTACGTAACATACTAACTAATAGGGCAGACCCACTCTCGCAGCCTTGACTGGGTAGATGCAAAACATAACACTGGCAACGTTGTTAAAATGTTATATGGGGGCTTCTGCCACTATAGGTCTGGGACCAGTTTATTCACAGGCATGCACACACATGACACGTACAAGGAATCATAACAAAGGTTTAAGTAAATAAATATACATATATAAGATAAATAAATATATATATATAAAATATGTAATAACTAACTAAAATTCACGTATTGTTTCAAAAATAGTAAAATAAACGAACATCTATAATATTCAGATTGATAACGAAAACGTATTTTGTGGATGTATAAAATACATATTCAAAAAACGATATGTGAGCTTTTTGTCATTTCTCGCTGCAGGGATGTCAAACAACATCTACGGAGGGCGTGATCTTCCCGCTATGCCTGGACTGACCTCCCCCCAGGAGTGGAACCGTCTGCACCGTACACCCCCATCCTTCCCAACCCCACCCTCTAGCTGGCCCAAACCCCCTGCGGTGGATCGAGAGAATGACAGAGAACAAAAGGAGAGGAATGCTCGCGATGCATCCAGAGCCAGTCCAACAGTCCATAGGAGTAGTCCCCGAGACAGGTACGTTAGTTCTCGAGACAGGTGTGCTAGTCATCAAGACAGGTGTGCTAGTCCTCGAGACAGGTGTGCTAATCCTTGAGACAGGTGTGCTAGTCCTCGAGACAGGTGTGCTAGGCTTCAAGACAGGTGTGCTAGTCCCCGAGACAGGTGTTAGTCCCCGAGAGAGGTGTGTTAGTCCCCGAGACAAGTGTGTTAGTCCTCGAGACAGGTATATTATTCTTTGAGACAGGTGTGTTAGTCCTCAAGACAGATGTTTTAGTCCTTGAGACAGGTACGTTAGTTCTTGAGACAATTCACACGATAGGAGTTCCAGCCCTCATGAGTGCCGTGATAGTCCTTGTGACATGTAATAATCCATGTGACAAGCATAACTCTTCTTATGAGTCTTTGTGACAGGAATGAGTCCTTGAAACAGGCGTGACTGTCCTCATGATAGTTTTTATGACAGACATGATGATCTTCATGACAGGAGTTACAATCTTCATGACAGATATGAGGTTCTCTTGACCATTCTTGTGACAGATTTGGCAGACCTCATGGTAAATGTGAGAAATGTCATGACAGATATGACAGTCCTTGTGAGAGTCCTCATCATGACAGCTGTGTTAGTCTTTTGTGACAGGTGTGTTAGTCCTTGTGATAGGTGTGTTAGACCTTGTGACAGGTGGGTTCGACCTTGTGACAAGTGTGTTCGACCTGGTGACAGGGGTGTTAGACCTCGTGACAGGTGTGTTAGACCATGTGACAAGTGTGTTAGACCTTGTGACAGGTGTGTATCTTATGCTTATTGTGGGTGTTGGTGTTTGCAGGGAGAGGGAGCTGGAACTGGCCCAGAAACGGGATCGGGAGATGAGGGAGCATCAAAGGTAAGAGGGAGTGATCGAAATGCATACGCACGCAGTCACGCACGCACGCACGCACGCACGCACACACCACATATGTACCATCATCACACCCATCCACATGCATGCACACACACATAGACACACCTAAACTAAATGCACTCTCGCACACGCCACATGTATACATTGCACACACGCACGTACATACATAAGTACATACGTGTTGTATGTACCTAAATATAGGTCACTGATAATGTACGTTTGTGAACATTAAAACAAGTTTAAATCTCTAATTTTAAACACTTGCAACATATTAACAAATTATTCATGCAACAGATTTTTATGTAATATTGGTATATTTAAAAACTGTTTTATGACAATTTGGGCAACGCAGTGGTAACCTTGACAGCAATGTTGTCTTTAACAAGTTTTAAATATTGCCACTACATGAGATGGCAGTATGGTAATACAAAGACTGTCCAGTGAGGTTTTGTTATAACGGCCTTTCTTATTCTGTTTACAGAGAGAAGGAACATCTGAAGCGGAACTTGCCACACCATGAGCACAGTCGACACGCAAGTCCCCACTCGGAGCAGCACAGGTCGGGGTCAAGCACGCACTCGAGGTCAAGGTCACGTTCACCAATCTCGAACGGCCCAAGTGAGAGACTTTCATCGCACTGCAACAACAAGCCATCAGGGAGTGGGGCGTCGAACGACATGACGCGTCACAGTGTCAAAGTGAAAATAGAACATAAGGATAGTGTGATGCACATTGACAAGAGCGAGCGCGCCACCGAGCGCCGGACTACGACCCCCATGAAGGTGGGGGGAGGGGGACGTGAAGACGTCTTCCCACAGACTTACCTCGGCATGCCATACCCCCCCAACTCGGTGTCGATGTTGGATCGCTCGCAGTTACTTGGCATGCCGTATCTCGGCCTCGAGCGGGCGTCCCTTCCACCGCAGCATGGTGCTGCCCTCTGGAACCCGTTCGATCGCCGACTCGACCAGCAGCGGCTTGAGATGCAACGCGAGATGGAACAACGCGAAATGCTGCGCCAACTCTCGTTGCCAGGTGTCGCCACTGCCAATGCCTTCATGGAGGAGCGACTCCGAGAGCAGCTCTTCATACGTGATCAGATGATGTTACGTGAACACATGGCCGCACAGCTCGACCGCGAACGGTTCGCTGACTATATCGGCCAAAAGGTGCCGCCACCACCACGATTGCGGACGGAAGTGCTGCCAACGGCACCCCCTGGTGGCCTGTATTTGACGCCGGCGATGCAACGACAGGCGAGTCTGCTCGCAACGCATAACAATTGTGCCAGTAAAACAAACTCTCCCGGCAGTTCGGTTGGTGTGCCCCCGCCACTCATACCGTCATCAACGGTGACGACCAATCACATCACGGCACCCCTGAATGACGTTAAAGCGAAGGCAGCAAGTGCAACAACACTGGACAAAAATAGTGGTAGCTCTGCCATGGTCGATGGGCCGACGCCCGATAAACACGGGGAACGGACGTGATGTCTAGCACAGGAAGGGTAAGGCGGTGCTTGGTCATACCAATGGTGCTCGGTGGTGCCAGTGGTGCTCTGTGGTGCCAGTGGAGCTCAGTGGTGCCAGCGTTATGTGGTCATGCTGGTGGTGTAATCTGGGAAGGTCAGCTGGGCGTGGACCATGGTCGGAGAACTGCTTACAACGACATGTTGTGTTCTCGTGGTGACCTGCCCTCTTGAAACGGGTCATAATGCACTCTGCCCTCCATAAACGGTTCTACCCTAACCTGTTTGTATCAACCGGCTGGTGTGCTGTGGAAATGGCATCTAATAACTCACCAGGTACGAATCTCGACAGAACATTCTGGATTGTTTTGCCATTGAAGCAGAGACTGTTGTTTGTTGCCTTGACGATTCGCAGTGATTCCACTCTTAAATGCGACACATCGGAGTGGATTGTGGGGGATTTATCTGGACTGCCAACGATGAACGGTCTGTTCTGGTCTGGTTTAGACGGCTTTAAAATTACTGCAGAAAGTGATGTCATCATTGAAGAGAATCTTCTTGGAAACAGATGTCGCCAGTGTATATAAATGACTGGATGTATTTATGAATGAACAATGCTGGAAGTGTTGGATCATCAACAACAGACAGTGTACCAAATTCTTACCTAACAATTGACAGAAACCGATTTGTGGCCTGAGTTATTTAAGGGTACCCTGAACACACGCGTCATAAAAATTGACATGCTCGGTTTGTTGTTTGGATCCAGTTAACGGCCAGTATTTATTACATGGGTTTACGCTAAGAAATATGCCAAATTATATGAAAACTAGTGCGTGTTTTGGGGTGTTCCTGATTTTGGACACACCAATCCCGTTCAGTTTTAATCAAGTTGTCATTTTTGTTCGCCGTAAGAGTTATGAAACTGCCCACAAAACCTGTCGGGTCGAAACAAAGCACCAGGTGGAGTGAGTACCATGAAATGTTTCTCCCTGCAACAAAGTATGCATTTATATGATCTCGTTCGTTGATGGAAACATATTTTCATCAGTGCCTTTGTGGCACATACTCGGATCTCCGACACATTGCATGATGGGATGGGAAATGACAGTAAACCAATTTTGACTACTATCACCAAAAAGAATGGGAGTAATATTTAAAATGGCTACCCAAGCCAGTCAGGTTGAGACCATGCATAATAAGTGTTATGAAGACAAGATAAGTACTTTTCAGAAATATTGTGTAATCATAAAAGACTGTATTTTATACATGAAAGTTGCACAAAATTTATTGCTTGGTGTAATTTTGGTTGCCATATACACCACACTGAGTGCCGAGAGAATGGGGATTTTCTTGCAGAATAGTCGCATTCCTGCGAAATGCTTTCATGTAATAATGTGAAAACGGCTGAAATGTACTTTAACGTTTGCTATTTCTGCAATTTGCAAGTAACTTCATATTGTCTGACATTGTGACACAAAGATATTGCTATCTAAGATCTCTAAACAGTCAAACCAGTCACAAAATCTAAACAAAAAGATGATTTAAGTAAGAAGTGTTTTATTTGTACATGAGCATTGTTTAAATTGCATGCACGAGACTAGGAATGTTTAAGAAATCTTACCTACTTCCCGATGCATGCACATTTTTGCATGTCGTAATATGGTGAAATGTTGCAAGAATGGCTTGAGGAAGTACATTATGCTCTTAAAACATTGGTAATTTGGGGCTTCATTTCACGCCAGATATGAGATTGGATACTTCTGAAAGTATTTGAAATACATAAACTGTACATTTTGTAAGATATGAATACTTTTAATATTGATGTATTTCAAATACATGAAGATACTTCTCCAAATACTTTTCAGAGGCTCATTAGACTTTTTAAGCAGGAAGCAAAACACATTTGACATCAAATGTTTCATGACAGTATATCTTTCTCAGTTGATATCACTTGTGCATATTTAATTGTGCAAATAATAGTTAATCCTACTCAGAGGTTTAAATTTAAATTATGAAAATTAGTTGATTTTTTCATTGGTGTATTAAAATGCCATTCCCTGTGAACATAGAAAGAAGGTTTAAATACTGTCCATATGGATTGTATTTGAAGTTTTGAGCTTAGACCTGTCTCCTAATGCCCAAGATAGATGGCACATTTCTTGTCCTGTGTTTAATGGGACGTGTGTCAATTTTTATAAAGTGTTGTTATAGATGTTGGTGGTGACGTCCGTGAATGACGTCATGTTTTGTACTTGTGTATGTGGAGCAAGGGGTGCTGGAACCATGATAGGCAGGCACCAAATGACAGCCATTTCCACTCAATGTTTTTGATGACATTTCTATTTGATGTATACATAGAGACATGAAATAAACGTGAATGCTATGAGGATCATAAATGTCTGGTTCCGTGTTCATTCATATGTTTGGGGGCTCATACCAGAAGGGTTATTTTGGGAGGGTCACATCAAGAAGGTTGCTCCAAGGGTCTCATACCTGAAGGGTTGCTCTGGGAGGGTTGCTCCTGACGGATTGCTCCAGGAGGGTTCATAATGGGAGGGTCAGACCAAGAGGGTTGCTCCAGGGGATTCTAGCAGGGTACACTCCAAAAGGGTTGGACCAAAACATTTGCAACAGGGGGGTTGTTAGACTCGGACTTATTAAATCGCATCTTAAAACATCTTTTTAAGGTCGCATTCATTGATTATTTATAGTACATAGAATATATTGAATTTATTTTAATTATATCTTCTGTTATTAAGTTATCTTATTCTATTATTAATTTATGGATAGGTTTAGGCTTACCCATTACAAGTTTTAAAGCCACCGAGTGGGTTGCTCGTGATGTGTGTGCTAAAGGGAGTGCTGGGGCCTTGTAAGCTTATTAGATGGTTGTAATTTTTAGTCCTTTGGCCGAAGGTCCAAGGGACTATTGCCATCACTCTGCATCCGCCGTCCGCCGTTAGCTGCCGTATCTCAGAAACCATTCAGCAACTTTTTTTCTAATTTTGCATAGACATCTTGGGGCACTGCCACTATGCACGAGAAATCTGTATTTTATTGAATCATTTTAAGGGCTCCCTAGGGCCTCCAGGGACCCCAAAACTGGTAAAAATGTAACATTTGGCCTATTTTGTCAAAAACTGTTCAGCAACTTTGTTCTAATTTTGCATAGATCTATCTTGGGGTGCTGCCACTATATACAAGAAATCTGTATTTGATTGAATCATTCTAAGGGCACTTAAGGGGCCCCCAAAATGCAAAAGTTTTACATTATCTAGTGATGTGGTTTTGAGAAGGGCCCTTGAGATCACCCCCAACAGTAGATTTTGTTTAATGTGCCACAAAGTCAGCAGTTTGACTAATCTCTACAGCCCAGTCCTTTGAGACCTTGACTAATCTTTAATTGGTCACAGCACCCAGGCAGAGCAGACACACTTGACCCCTGTTAGACTGAACAGTTGCCTAACACTTTTAAACTATCTTCAAAACTATTGATTTTCTATAATTGCAAGTTGTGTTTATTTTGATGTTCATTTGATTATTATAAAATGGTGTGACTTTGGTGTCTATTGGTTAAAGATGTATTGTCTGTAGAAACCTGTAGGTGACAAACAGAAAATTAATATTATGTCACCTGTAGGTGACAAACATAGAAAATTAATATTCTGGACAACTATAGAGTGAAATATCCTACACTTTATTTATATCAAATGCATTCTACTGTTCTGTTTACGCTTGCCATGCCTTGTGTAGACATGGTACTGTGTAAATCAATTGTATCAATATAGACTAATAATTACAGATTCACAATATAGTTGACACCTGAAACAACCAAATGTCAACCATTTGACATAGTTAAGGCACAATAAAGCCTTTTGTGTCAAGACAAATACAATTCAACCAATACTCCTATCTGAACACTGTCAAGTTCAAATACATCAGCACGTTTTTCACACCTGCATGGTAGTTTAGGCTCAGTAGTGTGCTGGCAGCCACTAAACCTATAGGCTTGTGTGAAAAGGATAGTTGGCAGAAGAACTAACTTCAAAGCACCATTGCATCCATTTAGCCAGGCAGCAGTCACACTGTCCCAGTGTCTGATGCTATGTTTATATAATAATTATATAGGCTTAATGATCCCAATACACCAATATGTTGGCACAATGTCAGATAATGGAACTAGGTTAAACATCTTAACAATAACTATAATTAGTTCTGTGGAGCTGTTTTTTCAGTGAACAGTAAACATGTAAACATTTTACTTCCATCATAACCCTTAATGATCTGTAACTATGATTCACCAAAAAACATTTGATTAATAATTACCTACAGGGTTGTTTGATTTATGCCGGGCAGAAACTGTTTCTGCCCAGCAGAAACAGCAACAATAGGACATACATGCCATTGATAGGCAAACGTGTTCTTTTTATAGAAAATGTCAGTTTCTTTCTGTACCTGTCTACGTATGATAACCATTTGTCCGCCCTGCTCACAATAAACATCACATGAATGATAAAAGGAAGATCACTGCCACTTAACTTGTGGATTATTATTATTATAAAACTGCTCTGCTACTGCTTGGTGGACAGTAAGCTGCAACTGTCTTTGAGTTTGTTTACATTTTGACAAACTACTATTATATAGCACTAATTTTTGAATGAATCACATTTTGAGAATGCATGTCATTGTTTGCGATGTAACTTTTGTATGCTTCATTTTCTGCTACTACAAGTTGCATTCATCTGAAAGATTATTCAATTACCTATCCAATGATAATACATATGTTGTGGTGTTAGAAATATATAGCTTTGGTATATTGTACACGAGGGTTGTGATAGGAAACTATTGGACATTGCGACAGTGCAGAGAGACAGTACGAGATGTGTCACTCAGTATATGAAGTGTGACTTTCAGATACTTCATTTTGTAGTGCTGTGGATTATGATGGGCCTCTCCATTAGCTCCCTATATATTTGTAAGTTAGGTGAGTAACACCTTTGAAGTTCTGACAGCAGGACACCGCCTTCGGTGAAGTCGAGACAAAAGTTTTACAAAGGCTTCAATTTCAAACGGTTTATCACCGTCCAGCTGACCCATTTTTGTATATGTTGTATACAACTTTCAACACAATACCATTAATACTGTATGAAATTATCTTAGACCACAGGGAGGACCGGTCTACTAAATCAAATGCTTTCTTATAATCGATGAAGGCACAATAAAGCCTTTTGCGTTGAGACAAATACAATTCAACCAATACCCCTATTTGAACACTGCCTGTTCTTCACCTATTACATTCGCTTTGTTTAGGTATGTGGTCAGTCTGGTGTTCTGAACAATCACTAAGGATTAATGAACACTTGTGCAGAATGTCACCCACTTGGCAGGTTTAATTGATCTATTCAGCAATGAGGACACTGCTTAGGCCTCACTCTGGACACTGTCACTCACAGTGTTGTGTATTGTCTTAGTTGGTGCATTGAGCTAATCTACTTGACCATGAATCAGTGGTGGCTCTGGTTGTGTATTACACCCAGCTGTGGAGCTAAGATTCTCTGCCTGCTATTGTTTGATGGAAACTGTGACTAATCTGTAATTGGTCACTGGCAGTAGCTTGTGTCAACAGACAGCATTAAGCCACTAGACCCCTGTTAAACTGGACAGTTGCCTGTAGGTTTTAAACTGTGTCAAACAGTGAGTCTACCTTTTGCTCTCAAATAATCTGTCCTCTTAGTTTTACACATAGACATAATCTGGCATAACTTGATAAGTCTTTGTAGCAGCACATTTGTACTTCCAGTGTATCATTGCAACATAACATACATATTACATACTGTGTGCCACATTTGAATGTTGTGCTTGTAATATTTCCATGCAATCCATTTGCATATATAATGTAAAACTTCAACAGCCGTTTTCTTCATTTTAACTTTTTGATCCCTACCATGTTCAATGCTCCATAACTTTGCCAATTTTTGTAGCAGTCATATTTTTTGAAACCGTGTAAAGCACCCTACCAAACCTTTACAAGGATGTAAGAAAACAATGTTACAATTTTTCCGACTTATCACTCATTTGGTCAGCCGGGGTCACATATAGACGTATTAGTCCAAAAGACTTCAGGGCCACTTGGCCCATTTTTTTCATAAATCTCAAGCTACACGGACACACCGTTCATAGGATAAGCTTAACCTGTGGGAGAATTTCTCACCAGTTTACCCTAATGGTGTTCCATAAAGAATACATTGTCTAATTTGCTATATCATTAGAATACACACTGTGTAATTTATAAAAGTAGTCAACATGCAGCTGCGTTTTCACTGGACTCACGATACAGTGGTGCCCTCTGGGGAATGACAACAAAACTATCAAACTGCATTTTGAGCAGTACTATTTCAATACCGCTATTAGTCTGTTATCAGAGTGTGCGTAAGGTGGTTTGCTTATACAGACACATGAGTAAGGAATTCATAGTATATAAACATATACTACTGTTGTTTCCTGCCTGGGAAACGTGGAACCGTTTTAACTATGATCAGAGGTTAGAAACTCATGTTTGTGGTTCAATGGTACGTAAAATACTACGTATCCCTAGAAAATGTGGGATAGTCCTTTGGGAATAATAGTATATTGTTTCACTTATTTTGTATGGCAGCTCCGGTCTACTTGTTCCGTCTATGCGACCTCTCGGGTGCTTGAAATAGCGCCCATATACGGTTGGCGTCCCGATGCGTGTTTACACGAATCAATCCGACGAGACTGAACGGTTGATTCGGCTTAGTAGCACCAATTAATCCGCATTACGAAGACACAATAGCGCACTGAACGGGCGAAATGAACGCATTTATTTCTACGCTGATACGGCTAACAATGAAATTAACATATTAAAAGAAATCGACGCCATCTGATAGCACATAGTTTCCAAACAAGATTCTAAAGAGCAATTCGTAATAAATACACAGACCTGGAGGGATGAAAAGGGGAATGGAGGAAACGAGCAAAAGACCGAGGAGAATGGAGAAAAGTGGTAGAGAAAGTAGTGCAAGCGCATTGTGGAGGAAGAAAAGAAAATGTCGACGTATCCAAGCCTCACCCCTGAAGACAGGGAACGACGAGGAGAACAACATTTCCTTGCCTTGCTTAGGCACGCGTGTCAGACATAGACATGTATTTTTCAAAGTTCATACAACAGAAATATTATTATATAAGCGGGGTGCAGTGACCGAGCGGTTACAGTGCCGGAGTGTCGATTGGAGGGACCAGGGTTTGAATTCAATCCATAACCATAAGAAAGCGCTACAAATTGAAGATAATACAAGTATATGCACTAACAACATCATACTCAGAAGAAGACATAAACAACTTTGACAACGACGTGGATGAGACCTTAGAAAAGCCAACCCACTATACGATAGCGATGGGAGACTTTAATGCACAAGTAGGGAAACGAACAAACACAATGGAAATGGCTACAGGCTAATTTGGCCGAGGAGTGAGAAACGATAGAGGCGACACCTTAGTAAAATGGGTAAGAAAGTACAAAGTCATGAATACCATGTTTCAGAAGAAAGCACAGAGGAGAAGAATGTGGAAAAGCCCAAATGGAGAAACGAAGAACGAAATTGACTACATCTTGACAAATAGGCCAGATATAGTCACCTACGTAACTGTCATCAACCATGTCAACATACGTAACTGTCATCAACCATGTCAACATACGTAACTGTCATCAACCATGTCAACATACGTAACTGTCTTCAATCAAGTCAACATACGTAACTGTCATCAACCTTGTCAACATACGTAACTGTCATCAACCATGTCAACATCGGAAGTGACCGCAGAATAGTAATGAGCAACATCAAACTGGACGCCAAGGCTGAAAGGAAGAAATTGATCAACAAGAGACCACCAAGTGCACACAAATAGGAACAAAAAAGATTGAATTCCAACTCGACCTGCCAAATCGATTCGAGACACTACAAGAACTAGACGACATTATCACCACGAGCGAAAACTCACAGCGATGATCTAACTAAATGCGACAAATGTAGTCAAGTTAATCAACAGGCAAGTAAGAACGAGAATATCGTCACCAACGCGAGCCCTGGTGAAGAAATGACGAGAAATGGTGGAAAACGGCGAGAAAGCGAAGGAGGACATCAAAAAGTATAAACAAGAGATCATACGAGAAACGATTATGACATCAAAGAGCCTGAAGATAGCCAAAAGAACACAGGCACTAGGCCGAGACAGACTGATTACACTTCTAGACAAACATGGTATAGAAATATAAGACCAAGATATGATCAGGGTACGGCCATTTTGTCTCCATCTGCTTTCAGGAGTTCGGCGGTTATGCTGTCTGCACCAGGCGCTTTCCTTGATTCCATTGCTCCAGCAGCTTTCTGTATCTCTTCTAAAGAGAATGGAGGTCCAATTGGTCCAGACATGTTATCTGGAATGTGGTCAAATGCTTCCTCCGTTCTTGTCCAGTTTGTATTGAAACGTTTCTGAAAGTAGATTTTCCCAACATTTTAAGACTTCAACTAGAGCCGTTTTCAGGTTTCCGTCACTATCCTTTGCAGCCGTGAGATATTTACTAGACTTGTTCTCTTTTTTATTCCATATGTCCTATCTTGTAGTCAAGCTCTTTTCTCTTGTGAATTCGTATTGCCTTCTTCACTAGTCTGTTCTTGTCTCTGTATATATGTCGCTTTTCGTATTGTCTTCTTCACTAGTCTGTACTTGTCTCTGTATATATGTCGCTTTTCGTATTGTCTTCTTCACTAGTCTGTTCTTGTCTCTGTATATATGTCGCCTCTCGTTATTTGACGTGTTCTTCATATATTCTATGCAGGCTTTTGAAGTTTTCTCCTTTCCTCACACTCTATTGCTATAACTGATGGAATATTGGCTGTCGGTTTTCTGTGTCTGAAGCCAACCACCTTTTCTGTAATTTCATTTGTTTTCTCTTTGAAATCTAACCATACGTCCTCAACTGGTCTATCACCAAGGCTCCACCAATCTTGAACTAGAACAGATGGTTTGTAGCTGCAGTATATCCTGGAAGTCTTGGTACTGTTCACCGAGATAAGAACAGTCTGGTGCATATACTTGAATGATGTTTCGGACACCAGCTCTGGTTTTGACCCTGACACTAACCATCCTCGGAGAGACGGCCTCGTAGGAAAATAGGCCGTTCGCATACTCAGACGAGAGGATTAGTGTCACACCTTGTTTGTGGATACCATATGTTATGTATTGGAAACACGGACTGACACTTATGCTGCGTTCCAATCACCTCGTGTAAGTCGTCAATACGACTTGGCGAACTGGAAAGTTCACGGGCTCCTTGAGTTTACCACTTGTAAATTTATGCAACTGGGTCACGTAGGGGTTACGAAGTCGTATTCACGACATACACGAGGTGATTGGAATGCACCATTACAGCTAGTAACGTCTACTGGGTATCCGTTACCATCAATATACAACATTTCTCCACCTTAAAATAGAACTATTCTAAAGAACCATCTGCGACTAATATAGCAAGTTTATACTAAGAGTAATTGGGTGAATAATCACAAATTCAACTTAACAACAGGTTTGATAGCTCGTGATGAACGCCTGATAGCAGCTGGCGACTGAAGGACAGTCGGTGTTGGTGACCCTAACCCGTTAGGTGCCTTAGGTGCTTGTTCTGTTTGCCTTCCATGACCTACTGGATCGACCGGATCGACTAGATCGACCACCACATGCTCTGTCTCATATGTCACGAAAATGGGAGGTGCAATCGCGACATCGCTCCAACCTTCTGGTGTAGCTGGATGGTCATCATTCGCGACCATGTGGTCCACATGAACGGATCGCCTCCTGTTTCCTGGTAGTCTGACCATATATGTTAGTGGCCCTAAAACTCTGACCACATTTCCCAGTGTCCACTTCTCCATTCCTCCTCTCATGTTTCTGACTCTCACTCTGTGGTAGACGTCGAATTTGTGAAGGCGTGAATGAGCTCCATCGTGCTGTTGTTTCTGCTTTAATTGCCGATCTTGCACTTTTGCTTCGAGACTGGTTTTCGACATCGCAAGTCTGGTGCGTGGCGCTCGGTTTAGGAACAACTCCGACAACAGTATGTCCGACAGACGGTGCTGCAATGGTAGCTGGTTGTTCGATTTTACAAGCATCTGCTTGAACGTCTGGACACTCCTCTCCGCGAGGCCGTTCGTCGCCGGGTGGTAAGCTGGACACAGTATATGCTTGACGCCATTCAACCTCAAGAAACGACCAAATGCCTCGCAAGCGAACTGAGGTCCGTTGTCAGATACCACCTCGCGTGGTAACCCAAATGCTGCGAACATTCTTCTCAGTTGCACTATCGTCTTGCTTGCAGTGTCAATCCCCACTGCACGAGACATTGAGACCACTTCCAGCCACTTTGAATGACTATCCACCACGACAAAGAAGTTCTCTCCGTCTTTTTCTGCAAAAACCACATGGACACGTTCCCATGCTTCGGCGTGCTCGCTACCCGACTGCATTCCCGACAGTTTCGGACACAGTCCTCGATATCCGCATCAAGGCTAGGCCACCAGACGAAGCTGCGAGCGATCGACTTCATTCTTATCCGGATGTATCACATGCAGTTCTCGTAGTATCTGTTCTCTGAACACTGATGGAATTACTAATCTCCTCCTCCAGAGAAGACAGCCATCTTCCAACGACAGTTCATCTTTTCTGCATCGATATGCATTCACCGACTCATCGGTTGAGTTTGGCCAGCCTCGCAGTGTGAATTCATAGACCTTGGCCAACGTAGGATCCTTTCTGGTAGTCCCTGCAATAATTTTAGCCGTTACTGGAAGTTCGGCTACCGACAACATGCTGACTGCTGCCACCGTTTCATCAGGATCAGCCGATTCGGGCGATCCCGCCGGCAGTCTGCTCAGTGCATCTGCGTTCGCATTTTCTTTTGACGACTTGAATTGGATCTCATATTGATAATCCGCCAGTATCAGAACCTATCACTGTATCCGAGCCGCCGTCACCGTAGGTACGCCAGTCTTTTCTGCGAAGATGCGAACCACTGGACGATGATCCGTCACCAGTGTGAAAAAGCGACCAAACAAGTAGAGATAAAACTTCTTCACTCCGTATATTATCGCCAAAGCCTTTTCGATCTGCATGTAATTGTTCTCGGCTTTGCTCAGTGTTCGCGAGGCGAATGCTATCGGCTTCTCTGATCCATCCTTCATTTTGTGGCTAATGAATGCGCCAATACCATACTGGCTCGCATCGGTAGCCAATATCAACTCTTTTCTCTGGTCGTAGTGCGTGAGGATGGTGCAACAGTACTCTTTTGCACTGAGTGAATGCTGCCTCACATTCCCCATCCCAGGACCACTTGACACTTCTGAAGACGTCTGAAGAGAAGCTGCAGCATTGAGGACAAGTTGGCCATGAACTTCGCGTAATGTTGCACTAGACCAAGGAAACTCTGCAACTCCGTCAAATTGGTTGGCCTTGATGCCATTCTGATAGCTTCAACCTTGTCCTGCATAGGCTCAATGCCCTAGGCACTCATGATGTGGCCCAAGTACTGCACCTTCGACTTCAGAAACCTGCACTTAGCTTTGTTCAACTTCACCCTGCTTTGGTCTAGTCGTGCCAGCACCAGATTCAGTGTTTTTAGATGATCGGCCTCGTCTTCACCCACAACGAGAATATCATCTATGAAGCAGATCACATTTTCAATGCCACTCAAGATTTTGTCCACAGTCGCTTGAAAAATGGACGGTGACGTCTTCACGCCATATGCTAGCCTGCGCATTCTGTACAGTCCCTTGTGGGTGCTGATTGTCAGCAGAGGAATCGACTTCTCGCATACTTCCATCTGATTGACGGCCCCACTCAAGTCAAGAACCGAAAACACCTTAGGCGTCTTGTTTGTCTGAGCCAATTTGGTGAACAAATCCTGCATTGTAGGAAGCGGATACTTGTCATCTTCAATTGTTGCGTTCAACAATCGCTACAAATCCGCACCGACATCTTGCCGTTTTTCATTTTTGGAACATTGACTGTAGGGCTTGCCCATTCACTAGACTCTACACGATGGAGAACACCAATTGATTCAAGACGCTCGAGTTCACTCTCCACGACTTCTCGTATGGAATAAGGCACCGGACGCGCCTTCTGGAAAACTGACCTTTGATCTGGTTTCACTTTAAGAGCTGCAATGTAGCCATTAACCCCCTCACGTGACTCGTTGAACAAATTCCCGCAATCAATCAACAACTGGTCTACATCTGTAGCGATTTGGGGATTGACACTGAAAATTGCACCCCAGTCAAATGGTATTTGCTTTAACCAATCCCGTCCCATCAATGCTGGTCGTGACCCTTTCGCCACAAACTCCCGTCCCATCAATGCTGGTCGTGACCCTTTCGCCACAAACACCTGCAATGAATGCTTGTTACCACGATATCTGACAGGCACACACACACTTTACCTGTCAATCTTCTTCAGACCGGTTTGCTCTAGTGGAAAGCTACGCAAGACATTTTTGTACACATTTGCAGGTACAATAGACACCGCCGCCCCAGTATCTACAAGCATTGACACATTGTGTCCTTTTCACTCCATGTCCACATGCATGCCTCTCTTAACCTCCCTAGCTGTGTACACTCCATGTAGACCTAGGTCACACTGACTGCCATAAACAACAGTGGCCTCATCAAAATCATCATCATCATCAACACGAGAAACCTCTCTGCGTACACCGATCTCCCTTCGGCTTTTGACTTGCACATTTTGCTACATGACCAATTTTACCACACAAATAACAGTTTTTATCAATGAATTTGCATTTAGCAGCAAAGTTGTGTGTGCCGCATCGGAAGCACTCTCGGCCGGCCGGCCATCGTCTGCTTCTGTCTTGATGATCCCCGACTAGTCACGTGATGCACCGCTAATGTGGTATCTTCGGGCTTTTCATTGAACTCCGCTGAGCTCTTCACGGCCATTTCCTCGACGATCGCCGTCTGATAAGCCTCATTGAAGGTTAGCGAATTGTCTCTGAGCATTAACTTCGCTTGTGCCGCCGTCAAGTTCAGGCCCTTTACGAACATGTCTCTCAGAGCCTCATCTTGATAATCACGTGGGTACTCACATTCACCGCATAACTCACGCAACGCCAGCGCAAACTGCGCCACTGACTCGTAAGGCCTACGCAGTCTGTTCATGAAGTTGTTTCTCAGGCCTATGATTGTTAGTTGCAGTTTGTAAACCGTGGTCGCCGCACGAATTACCTCATCGTAGTCTGCATTTGCCGGTGTCTCCGGCTTCAGTTGCGTCTTAAACTTCGCGTAGCATTCAGCACCGACGTTCGGCAGAACAAAATACGCCGTTACTGATCACGAAGAACTCGAACCGTTCAACGTAGTTTTGGAACCTCTCCTTCTCTTCCACATATAGTTCGAAGCGGGCTCTCTTCCCCGACATGCCTAAGTTCGATTTGTCGCCACTTTATAAATGTTTAAGGAGACATATTACGATTAGTAATCTCTCTCCGGTACAAAACACGGACGGACACTTTGGGGTTGGCCATTTCCGTCTACGTCACTACATCAGCCTGAGACCCGACTTCCCCTCCTCCTCCAGCCTGTCACGATGACATCTTCACTTCCAGCAGATGCTTAGCCTCCTCTAGCCAGTGTGTGACCCTACTGTCCCCATCATCTCCTAACATAGCATAGCTGTACACAATGGAACTCGCTACATCCTAAAGTTGTGGATACCTTGTCTTTTAAAATAGCTCTTCCGCCTCCAGCCTGAGCCTGAGACCCACTCCCCTCCTCCTCCAGCCTGGGCCCCACTCCCCTCCTCCTCCAGCCTGAGCCCCACTCCCCTCCTCCTCCATCCTGAAACCCACTCCCCACCTCCTCCATCCTGAAACCCACTCCCCTCCTCCTCCAGCCTGGGCCCCATTCCCCTCCTCCTCTAGCCTGAGACCCACTCCCCTCCTCCTCCAGCCTGGGCCCCATTCCCCTCCTCCTCTAGCCTGGGACCCACTCCCCTCCGCCTCCAGCCTGAGACCCAATCCCCTCCTCCTCCAGCCTGGGCCCCACTCCCCTCCTCCTCCAACCTGGGACCCACTCCCTTCCTCCTCCAGCCTGGGCCCACTCCCCTCCTCTTGACGCTTCTCCGCTCTACGCCCGTTGGCACTTTCATGAGGTTGTCCAGTTTTCCTGTACCGCTGAACATTCGGTTTCTTGAACATGATGACCGTTGAATTACTTGGAATTTTATCCGCCCTGGGATGTCATGTGCAACATCACTACATTAGTACACGTTAAGTGGCCCAGTTCTCTTGATTTTGGAGTTTGCCTTCTCCTAGACGAATTGCTTGACACCGATTCAGAGCTTCATCCGTCCTTACTATTTGCTCATAGTTGGAGGCTGGATTAGTGCAGCATCGGGACGTGTCCTCACACAGGTGGGCCCTGCACGCTTCACCTGTGGAGATTCAGTCTGCTCCCCGATCCCTAATTGATTAGCCTGGGGCCGCAATGTGCCCAGAATCCATGGTGTACCTCGTAGAGGTTATATTAGGGTCCTGTCCATGGAGTGGCTATGCACCAACATGGCGACTTACACACTCGGTCCCATCTTCACTCCCATACAAGGGAGTTAGCTAGTGGCTTGAGCTGAAAGCGAATAGCACACTACACACTACACTACAGCACATGATGCATCACACAGACCTATATTAACACACCACACCACACCACACCACACCACACCACACCACACCATACCAAACCACACCACACCACAACATACCACACCACGTTGAACACCGCAGTGAACAGAGTACCATAATTCACACCGATTAGAAAGAGGTACCATGGGAGGCGGAAACAGCGCTATGAAGAATGGGAAGACATCAGGCAACGACCATGTAAACATTGAAACATTAAAAGCAGGAGAAGATACCATCTCGAAGACACTAGCTAAGCTGCATGTATACTAAATACTTACCAGAAAGACGAATACCCAACACATGGAAGAACGCGAAAATGGTGATCATCTTCAAGAAGGGAAATAAGAAAGACTTAAAGAACTACAGACCGATATGTCAATTGTCAAACATGTAAAAAGTATTCACAAAATTACTAACGAATAGGCTAGAGAAGACACTCAACGAAAACCAACCACGAGAGCAAGCAGGATTCAAAAGCAGGTACTCAACGACAGACCACATTCACGTCGTAAATCAACTGAAGGAGAAGTGCCGAATATATAATATTCCGTTCTGCATCGCGTTCGTCGACTATGAGAAGGCTTTCAACTCGGTGCAAACTCAAGCAATACTGACCTCGCTTCAAGAACAGGGGATAGAAGACGTGTACATCGAACTCATGAAAGACATCTACACCAACAGTTCAACAGTCCACTTACACAAAGAAAGCAACAAGATCATCATCAAGAGATGAGTACGACAGGGTGACACCATGTCGTCCAAGTTGTTTACGGCAACACTCGAAAGCATATTCCGAAGACTGACCTGGGAAAAAAGGAAGCTTGATGATAAACGGAAAATATATCAGTCATCTTCGCTTCGCCGACGACATACTCATATATGCGCTACTACACAGCAAGAACTACAAAAACGCTGCAGGAGCTAGCTGATTAAACTAAAAAACAAGGTCTGAAGATGAACATTTCGAAAACAAAAGTGATGCTAGAAAACGACACACCAATATATATCAACACCATGCAGATGGAGAACGTTAAAGCTACGTCTACCTGGGACAGCGACACAGCATCAAAAACAAAAACCAAGACAAGGAGATTCAAAACAGAATCAAGGCCGGTGTAGTATAGTACAGTAACTCCATAGTGAAATGACTCCCCGGTCGATTTACTATTGAGTATTTGGACCGGGGGGTCGGAATATTATAGTATCACGACCCTATGGTAAGTTGACTCCCACTTATTCAACATCCTGTTGGAACAATATTTGACATAATATATAGGATTGATACTCATGCATTTATGTCGCACAATTTGCATGTCACTAGGTACCTCGTGCTCCATGTTTTCTCAATTTTGTCAAGTAAGTTGTGTTAGCCATTCTCTCATTGTGCAGCACGTCCAGCAGTAAAGTTCGATGAACATGTTTTTACTACAATTGAACCCCCATACCTTTTCTTTATTACTATCCAGTTCAACCGAAGTTATATCACTGCAATTTTTTGTGCAACCAACTTCGCCGGAGGAAGCGTAGTGTATCGTTATTCGTTTTAGAGAGATTATTTGATAATGACCACTGAACACGTACGCCTACTCTTACTTTCTCCTAACAGAACCAACATAAACAAATATTTCACATATACTGTAGTGGACCTGTACCATAGCAACGGAACTCCATGCGCGCGTGCGTGCGCGCGTGTGTGCGTGCGTGCGTTAGTGCAACAATCCCACTGGGGGAATCTTATCACCATAAAAATAGTAGTTGTAATCCCGCTCTTTGGTTGGTCAAACAAAGTACCTGCTCTGTGAAACAATACACGACTAACAGGCCAATTGTCGTGGCGTCTTAACAAATCAAAGACAAACAACATGAAGGAATCTGCTTAATAAAGCAACTCAAGAGTAGACAGCCCATTACTGCCTCAACACATTCTCACACCACACAAATCAAAGACATTCAACATGAAGGAATTTGCTCAATTAACGGACATAAATAAAAGTTAAACAATATGAAACGATAACTAAGGAAGATTATGAAGCAAATTACCACGACACCTACCCTTTCTAACGTACATGTAATATTTTAAAGCTGATTATCGTGTATTGTAATAATAAATTGGTTGCGTAATTGTGACTTTAGCAATAACAACAATAACAAAACAAATTGTTTTCTTAAAAAATCAATAGAAATTGGGAAGACAACTACAGAAAACTAAACCTTGAGACAGCCTCAATGCTCAAACGTAGGCAACTATTGACTGTTCATGAGGTAAGCACTTGCGGAAAGGTTAGAACTAAGAATAAGATCACGACTGATCGTCAAAACATCTTTATTACATTGCATATTGTTTATTGTAACATACAGATCAATACAACTTCATTATTTCTGGTTACCATCACTCACACAAAAAGGCCCAGATCACTGGCTATACAAGCCGAGACCACTGGCTATACAGGCCGAGACCACTGGCTATACAGGCCGAGATCACTGGCTATACAGGCCGAAATCACTGGCTATACAGGCCGAGATCACTGGCTATACAGGCCGAGATTGGCACTATTTGCACTGCAAAAGCGCTTAGAAAGTTGTGGGGGCTAGCACCACTTACACACGGTGATGTTATAGCATTGTTATCGGATAGTTTGCCATTATTGGTAATCTTAAAGCAAAGGTTCTCCAAATTCATTAATAAAGCTATGAACCACAATTCACCGATTATAAGCAGTGTTGCTAAGTTGTCCATTGCAAACCCATGGTCAATTTGTAGCTCAAACTACCGTTATATCTTAAGTGAATGTGATGCAATGTACGAAATGTCTACGTATGATATTGGCCGTCTGTCGCAGGCTGGTTTGTCCAACGTAACAATAACGAACATAAACGTATTATCGGAAATGTTAGACATCAGGAATGGTCTTAAGACATGCAATATTTGAGACGAGGATGATGTCGACCGTGTCATTACGGAAATTTATGTATTTAACAAAACTGTACAATTGCCATTTTAATGTGCGACAATAAAGATTTTAATTTATTTTATTTCTGGCCAGCAACACTCCCCAAAACAGAACGAGATCACTGGCTGTACATGCCGAGATCACTGCCGCACAGGCCGAGTTCACCAAAACAGGCCGAGTTCACTTGGGCGAGATCGCAAAAGGCCGAGATCACTGGGTACTGTTTACTTAGTGTCGCTCGCCAAATATCACGGTTGCACTTTCGGGAGAAACCGAAAGGCGAACAAAGCGGGCGATTTTCTTCTAATTTCAGGGATTTTAATACCTGAAGTTGTGCTTACTATATGGAAATATTCAATGATATGCTTTTTATAATGATTGGAGCTGCAGAACCTCCGAATTTGTTAATACTTGTATTATATGCATAATAATATATCGTGACCTCTTGTGGTAATTTGAGTCCCAGCTATGTTTCAGTCAGCATATGGTGTCGCATTGCATGAATGCAGTATGTTTGTGTAATAAAACGTAACTGGACATTTTAAAAACTGTCTTAAACAAAATAATTCATGCTTAATCAATAATCTACCATCAATAAATCCGCCCTTACAGATCATACGACAACTGAAAACCACATCGTAGACTGGGAGGGAGTGAAAATTGTAGACAAGGAACCCAACAAAAGAATTCGGCATATCAAGGAAGCCATCTGGATCAGGAAAACCAAAACACCTATCAACAGAGACGAGGACAATTACGAACTGCCTCAAGTGTACGATGACGTCATTCAGTGTCATCGGTACTGATGAAGTCGACGTGATACGTTGACGAAAGCCTCTACCAGGTAAATTAAACATCTTGGATATGAAAAATGAAATTTTCTGATTTGAAAACGAACTATCCTGAAGAATGTTCAGTAACCAAAGGGAGTTGTGTTTGTTATTCACAGCAACCCATTGTACAAAATGTATTAATTTAACCAAAGCACTGCACATCTATAGTATTGAGAAATACCTCCCTTTGATGTTGGCGAGTAGCTACAAAAGAAACCCATGAGGCGTAATCCGTTCCTTACAATGCCACCAATGAATGCTATGAATGGGTGGAGCTGAGCAGATCTTGCTTGTCAAGTTTGTCTCAGGTCAGTGTACATTACGAACTGCAAGAAATATACCACCGAATTAAATTGCCCTATGATGTGCACATTTAGCAATTTTTTTTATTAAACTGGACATTTGCACACACTATCCCCACCCCACTCCACCGATCCCCACCCCACCGAAACTAAAAAAACCTCTAAAAACCAAAGACCACCACAATGGGCCACTAGCTAACTTATACCAGTTGAATTCCGAAATGCAAAACTGACGTGGATATGCTCGGACATACAGAAGAACAAGTTAATATATATAACTGAGTTGTTGAACGTTGTACGTAGGACACTTGTCCATAATACGGGAGCTGCACTGTCTGGCTGTCAACAAGACACTTTAACTGAGCATGAAGTTTAAACTTGCCAATATAAGATCGTACAGTGTTACACTGGTACCATTGGGAGTCGCTAACAATCGTTGACAGTTCGTACAGATCGTATGAAAGGGGCCACATGTTGTGAATGTTGCGGATGCATGCAATAGAATAAAAAAATAATTTATGTAATTGTTTGAATATTGAATCTATGGGGCAAAACACACCTGGTGGGAAATACTAAAGCTGTCACACTGAATATGAAAGTGAATAAATAAGTCACAAAGGTCACACGAGCCTATAATAAATAATATTAAATCAAACGCCATTGTGGGTGTCTATCTAGTTCACTAGTCTGTTTAAGGCCTATTCAGAAGGGTCGCCATGGGGGTCCTCGTGGTCCATAAAGATGATTGGTCAGAATGGGCTACGAGGCGGGTTGCTGGGGATTAGACAACCCGACCAATCAGGCTATACAGCCCGAGTTCACTGCTGCATGTAACATCCTGGACTATAATGTCATATTATCGAACTTTATAATATTGTTGGGCTGATCTTTTCCTGCGACACGGTCACCGATAAATGAGTTACGTTTATGATCAGTCGATCATGAGTCTTGTTGTTTTGTCATTACGTGCAATTGTTTCATGGTGGCAGCGATTCGAAACGAATCAACGAAGAAACCACACAACGTAAGGACATTGCTGGCCCACTACCTAACGAATTGGCAGTACATTGATGTGTTTATCGCACCACCAACGTGGCAACAATAGTGAAGCCGAACTACTTTCGTGTACATCACTGGGCCCACGAACGTTTACGTTGACAAGCGCGTGTGAATACATACGAAGCCATTCAAGTGAAGCGGCGCATCTACTAGAAAATCCGTGAAGACATCGACTCAACAACGCCCGTTAGCCGTTGAAAACCTACGCGAGGCACGAACCTACGACCGTACAACGACGTACGCAGCGCGGCAGCGACGACGGAACAAGACGTCGGCGATTCTATCAGCTCGAGTGACCCAACTCTAGTGTCATCTAATTCGCCAGATGGCGGCACGTGTACTGCGAGTGTCATCGCGGCACGCTCGTATGAACTCATCCGCTAGGGTGTAGCACTGTACCTCGTGCTAGCCGCAAGTCGTTGCGTGTCTGAATTGAGTGACTGTCAATAAAAAGATTGAATGTCGTCATACTAGCCAACACACTACACAACGTAATGTCTGATCACCCAAGGATGGACTGGACTAGTGCAGACGTGCCAGGAACATTTAGGCTGTTTAAGCAGAAATGCCAAATCTACTTCACCGTAAACGACACCAAGAAAGAAATGATGGTGAACGACATACTACTATACGCGGGAGATGATGGCATTAAAATGTACAATTCCTGGGCACTAACAGACACTGAGAAAAACGACCCAGACGTAGTGTGGGGGAAATTCCAGGATCATATTGAACCAAAAGTCAACTTTCGCCTACAGAGGTTCTACCTGCAGAAGTACAACCAGGCGGCCGGAGAGTATTGATGATTACGTCACGCGATGTACGCTACAGGCTCAGAAGTGCAGATTCAGCCCGGCAGAGGCCGACGAACGGTTGATTGAACAGTTGATTATTGGAACTAAGATACCTGAAGTACAGAAACAACTATTAGCCCATGACGAAACGCTAACACTGGTAAAGGCAGTCAACATAGGCCGAACAACTGAGGCTTCGATTAATCACATGACTCAGTTGCAGGGAGTGCAAGATAACACCGCCGTGCACTATGTGAACAGAGCTAATAGTAATTCTGCTAGACGCAGCGACGGCTGTGGATACTGTGGACGGTCTCATCAAAAAGGGGACCAATGTCCCGCCTTCGGTTCTACGTGCAGGAAGTGCGGTGGCAGAAACCACTGGGAGTCAGTATGCAGGAAACCGTCATCAGGGGGCCAAGGGGGACGTCACGGCCGATCCAAGTCACGTGACACGCGTCCACGACGTCACTATGACGGCCCATCCCGCGGACGACGTGGCAGACGCGGCAGGCGCGACACGCCAGTCCATGCAGTAGGCTTAGAGCGCGAGCCACGCGATGAAGCAGCTGACCAGTTCGAACACCTCAGTTTCGCATCGATGACGACACTTAACAGCACCAAGGATACACGTGTCGATGTATTTGCGACACTAGACGTCAAGCTACCTAGTGCACGCAACGGCCAGACAGCCGATCTACAGGTCAAAGTAGACACTGGGGCACAAGGAAACATACTTCCACTCAGAATCTTCATGAAGATGTTTCCCGAAGCTATGACGGGACAACACCCGACCCCCGGAGCGCTCACGCTAAAAAACAACACCATCCTATCTGCGTACAACGGGACGCGCATACCACAGTACGGGACGATTAAGCTACCATGTCGATACCACCAAGGCGTCTGGGTAGATGCTGAGTTCTACGTGGCAGAGACAGACGGTCCAGCGATCATAGGACTCCCAAACTCTCGCCAACTCAGACTGGTAACCCTACACTGTGCGATTGAGAAGTTAACTGTCGAACAAACCGGCACACGTGACACAGATGCAATCGACTCGACGCAAACGTTGAAGCAGAAATACCCAGACCGATTCGACTCGTTGGGCAACTTCCCAGGAAAGTACCACATCGTCACTGATCCCGATGCGCAACCGGTCATACACGCGCCAAGAAAGTGTCCTATTCAGATGAAGGAGGAACTTCTGGCAGCGCTCAACAAGATGGAGAAAGAGAATGTCATCAGGAAAGTCACTGAACCGACCGACTGGGTCTCGAGTCTGGCATTTTCTCGCAAGAAAGACGGTACGCTGAGGATATGTCTGGATCCCAAAGATCTCAACAGAGCCATAAAGCGATGTCACCACAAGACACCCACATTGGAAGAGATCACACACAAGTTCACGGGCGCGAAACACTTCTCGAAGCTCGATGCCAAAAATGGCTACTGGTCCGTAACACTTGACGAGGTGAGCAGCCTGTTGACGACTTTCAACAGTCCGTTTGTGAGGTACTGCTACATTCGGATGCCGTTCGGGCTCATCATGTCGCAAGATGTCTTCCAACAGAAAATGGACATGATCCTCGAGAGCTGCCCAGGCACCGTAGGCATCGTGGACGACGTCGCTGTATTCGGACGCACCGAGGCGGAACACGACGCCCACCTACATAACTTGATGAGAGTATCGCGAGAACACGGCCTGGTGTTCAATAGTAAGAAGTGTACGATAAAGGCGCCACACACATCACCTTTTTTGGTACTGTATACGACGGCAAAGGTGTCCATCCTGACCCGAAGAAGGTCGAGGATATTCACATGATTCCAACTCCAACCAACGCAACAGGACTGCAAGAGTTCCTAGGCATCGTCACCTACATGGGTCCGTTCATACCCAACTTGTCACAGAGTACGGCAAACCTGAGAGACCTGCTCAAGAAGGACGTCGACTTCCAATGGTCACAGGCACATCAGGAAGTCTTCGAGAAGGTCAAGTCAGCAATCTGCACGGAGACAACACTGGCTTACTTCGACCGTGACAAGGACACAGTCATACAAGTTGATGCGTCAGGGAGAGGATTGGGAGCTGTCCTACTTCAAGAAGGACGACCCATTGCGTATGCATCCAAGAGCCTGACAGACCCTGAGAGAAGATACGCAAACATAGAGAGAGAAGTACTCGCTGTTGTGTGTGGAGCCGAAAGATTCCGAACATACGTCTACGGCAAGCACTTTGTGATCGAAAGCGACCACAAACCCTTGGAAATGATCCAGCTAAAGAACCTGACAGCAGCTCCTCCTAGACTGCAAAGAATGCTTTTGAGAATCCAACACTACAACGTCACAATCAAGTACAGGCCGGGAAAGGAGTTGCTCCTGGCAGACGGTTTATCGAGACTACCAAACCCTCAAAGCAGATACGAAATCGACCTCGATGTCATGGTCAGCATGGTACAGTTCTCGAACAACAAGATCCACGAACTACGGAGCGAAACATCAAAAGACACGGTACTCCGCGATCTGCTGAACGTCATCGTCAAAGGGTGGCCACAGAAACGCGACGAAATCCCGAGAAACTTGCGGCCATACTGGTGTTATCGTGACGAGCTGTCCGTAGAGGACGGGATAATCCTGAAAGGTGATCGCGCACTGATACCCGACAGTATGAGGGCCGATGTGATGCAGAGATTACACGCGGAACACCAGGGCGTAGAGAAATGCAAACTGAGAGCCAAAAGCAGTGTCTTCTGGGATGGTATAAACAATGACATCGAGGAGGTCATTAAGAGATGCGACGTGTGCCAGACACATCAACGGACAAACCCCAGAGAAACACTGCTACCACATGTACTGCCGACACGACCGTGGCAGATTCTAGGGACCGATCTGTTTCACTACAACAACTCCGAGTACTTGATCATCGTCGACTACTACTCAAAGTTTCCGTTTTTTCGCAAGATGCCGACACCGTGTACCAGCCACGCAGTAGTGACGGCCACGGCGGACATCCTCTCGGAACACGGCGCCCCGGAGAAGGTCATGAGCGACAACGGGCCGCACTACGACTGTATCAACTACCGGAAGTTTGCAAAGGAATGGGGATTTGAGCATGTAACGAGCTCTCCTCACTTCCCGCAGTCGAATGGTTTCGTCGAGCGTAATATTCAGTCAGTGAAACGCACTCTTCTCAAGGCCAGGGAGAGCGGAGTCAATCCGCACAAGGCGATGCTTTGCCTGAGAACGACGCCAATAGACCATCACTTGCCATCACCGGGCGAGCTGCTCTACACGCGCAAGATGAAAGGCGACCTCCCGATTCAGCTGAGAAACGTCCTGACGCACCGAGACGAGATACACACACGACTACAGGAGCGTCAGGACACGCAGAAATCGTATCACGACACGCGTGCACACGACTTGCCTCCACTCACGACAGGGCAGCAAGTGCGCATGCAAGACCACGTGTCAGGCCGGTGGCAGCCAGCCACCGTGACGGCAATCTGCGACGAACCGCGCTCCTACCTCATCGAGGCGCATAACGGTCGCATCCTGCGGCGCAACCGACGTCAATTACAAACGACGGGGTCACCGCGACGAGTACACTTCGCTGACGAGACTCCGACAGCTGAAGGCGGTGAAGTCACATCACAAGTTCAGCCGGCGCAGCAGCAGGCGACATCACGTCAGCAACACGAACGCGCACGAAGAACAGACGACGCGACGCAGCTGTCCTATCGAACGAGGTCGGGATGAGCAATCACACAACCCGACAGGCTCGACTTATAGCCTAACACTGAATAATTAATTGAGTTGCCATATTACCTTAGTAAAATATGTGCCACAGTAGATTAGTTGCGATATTAAATTAGAATAATATGCGCCATATATAATCCATAGTTGTAGTTAATGTTCTCGTTACTTAGTAAAAAAAGGGGGATGTAACATCCTGGACTATAATGTCATATTATCGAACTTTATAATATTGTTGGGCTGATCTTTTCCTGCGACACGGTCACCGATAAATGAGTTACGTTTATGATCAGTCGATCACGAGTCTTGTTGTTTTGTCATTACGTGCAATTGTTTCACTGCACAGGCCGAATTCACTGCCGCACACATATTGCTATCGTTTCTGATCAGCAACACTCCCCCAAACAGGAAGAGATCACTGGCAAATACAGGCCGAGTTCACTTCCGCACAGGCCGAGGTCACTGGCCGACTTCATCGAAACGGGCCGAGATCGCGAAAGACCGAGATCACTGTGAATCCAGCTGCCACCTTTCGGATTAATTTAAACCAAATCTTCTTTTAATTTGTAATGATGTCGCAAGAGTTTTTGCGACAATAACAGGATATCGCACGCTGTCACTAGAGTCACTCATACTAGTAAATGCCCATCATCAAGCTATTCACATTGCAACAGCAAACATACACTCCACTAATTCAATTCATGTAGCACAGGAACGTTCTTTTTTTGATGTCGTAATGCGGCAGTTGTGCGCGGTCACTTAAAAAATAATAGCATTTGTCTATAATGTCGGAAATGTGGAAGCATTTATATAATGTTGTTTTTAACGTTATGCTGATGTAAGAACTATTATTCAATGAAATGTGCAACATGCATTTAATATTATGTAGTTATAACAAATCTTACGGAGTTACAAACAACGTAAGTGACGGTGCAAGCATCGAATATTATTTCAGTGATACACATGCATGATGCCAAAGAACGGCTACTGGCGATTCACGTGACAAGCGAAGCCGTCGAAAATGGTTCAAGAAATTAAGGTAGACGGCTTCGACGAGTTCATGAAAACGGTGGCAGCCAAAGAAAATAACAAAGTGTGTGTTCTCTTTACGGGATCACCCGGTGAGAATGGCCAAAGTTGGTGTCCAGACTGCGTGAAAGGTTCGTTGAACGGCATGTATCATTTAATCACTGACAGTGACTCAGTGAGTGTCTGACTCGATGAGTCGGTGATTGTCTGGCTCAAATGCCATGGCTGTCATCGCCATCGGAACGCCCCCTTCCTGGTTCCAGACCCAAGTTCAGTTCAGTCTTCAGACTTCAGGCGTCGCCGTCGTCAGCTTCTCCTATGCCACGGCCACGCGACGCTGGATATGTTCAATTATAATTGTCCAATTCGCAGTTAAATTAATTAGTGCCTGCCTAATTAATTAACTTATGCATCATTAATTAACTTATTAAGACACATAATATCATCAAAAAACTTTTTTATATTGTTTACTTAGGACATACGACATCTGTTGATGATTTTCGCATTGTACATGATCTTGAGGATGTCTTTAATCCTTTGGTTGAGTTGTGCCACTAAACTTGTTTAAGCTAGGATTTTCCGAGGATATTGGCACTAAACTTAAGAAGGCATTTTATTATTATTACGAAGTTGCCTGGTTTTGCGATAATTTTAACTGACCTTAAACAGTGGGGGAGGGGGCTTAAGGCTTAATTTTGAGTAATGTAAATTAACAAATAATAATTTATGATGTTACTGCATGTGTAGACCTACAGATATAGATAACATTTGATAAAATGCACATTTTTACGAGAGGGAAGGAACTATATAGAGTAAGTTTTCTTTATGTGAGAAAACATCATGGAACAATGTGTTCAACAAACAAAACAGCCAAAACATGATACCCTGGTAATCGATCATAGAATGACACAGACTGGGATTTTGTAGTACAAACATAATATTGTTACGAGACGAGATAAACTACTCAACAAAAGAAAGTTATATTTCTCTTAAATGGCTTATATTATAATATGTGGGGATCGCACCCCAATATATTTGATATCAAAGGACACAGTGATCAAATATGGATTAAGTGAATGCAACCATGCAGCATTTACACCATTATCTGCACGACCAGAATGGGGTATGTACAGAGCTGTCTGGTCCCCAAAGTGGCACTTTCACAACTTTTGCAGTCATTTGTTACAAGCTAGTGTTAATGATCCTTTGACCACTGCCACTGGACAATGAAGTTCCCTCATTGAATGGGATTGCTCTTGTGAAACATGAACATGTTGGGTGCACACATTTACACAATGGTTCATAATGTCATTCATCTGTACTGGTCAGGGAGACATTGCTCTGGAATAATCTGTGTGATAACAATCATGCCACTTCTGTCCAGTTTAGAGCGTGGTAGGGCAATTGGACAATTGCAGACTGGTGTACAACAAAAAGAGTGGGACAGGTTGCCTCAAAATAGTGTACAGCGCTTGGTAAACAGTATGCGCTGTAGATGTGAGTCGTGTACTGCTGCAGCTGGTGGGCCCATTCGTTATTGATGTAATGTGCACAATAAAATGATTTCAAAGTCCAATCTGAGTGTTTTATTCCTAGTGTACAAAAAGTGCCACTTTGGGCACCATACCCTCCCCCTGTACAAATCCCATTCTGGTCGTGCAGATAATGGTGTAAATACTGCTTGGTTGCATTCATTTAATCCATATTTGATCTCTGCATCCTTTGATACCAAATATTTTGGGGTGCAATCCCCACATATTATAATATATGCCATTTAAGAGAAATATAAGTTTCTTTTGTTAAGTAGTTTATTTATTGATCGGATGCAAAAGAATCACATAACAAAACAGTAGCTTTTGCTGGTTTATTTTTATAAACTTGTATGTTTTGCAGCTGATCCAGTAATAAAAGAATGTTTGCAGTACGCTGCTCCTGAGACTGTCTTCATTACGTGTTGTGTTGGCGATCGTAAATAGTAAGTCTACCTGTTTCTGTAGCACAGGTGTAACGTACATGTGTATTGTGCAGGTGTAAAGTACATGTGTAACGTGCAGGTGTAACGTACAGGTGTATCGTACATGTTTAACGTACAGGTGTAACATGTAGGTGTAACATACAGGTGTGTGTATATCTGTGGGCAACAGACTATGAAATAAAAAAATCTCAAATTATTTCCATAACAATAAACTTAAAGCAAAGGAAATTAGTCCTGCTAATAATATTATGGTTACCTCAATACTCATATCACCAATCCCGAGAGTGACCTTAGTAGTGAGGTTTCACTGTACTCCACTTGGACATTCCATTGAGAACCTCGCCACATCCTCAGTTGTGATGTGCTTCATACATAACCTGTTCTGTGTGCAGTTGGAAAGACCAGAAGAATGAGTTCCGCACGAACACCAAGACACAAGTGAAGAGTGTGCCAACTCTGATGTTGTGGGGAACGGTAACTATCACAACTTCCTTCAAATTCACACCCTCTAAGGTCTGACGAGTTCACAAAGTCAACAAATATTACGCGCTTAGCATTGGTCCAACCCCTCCACAACCAATACGTCGTGTAGGACTTGTGATTTAGCATTGGTCCAACCCCTTCACAACCAATATGTCGTGTAGGACTTGTGATTTAGTATTCGTCCAACCCCTCCACAACCAATACGTCGTGTAAGACTTGTGATTTAGCATTGGTCCAACCCCTCCACAACCAATACGTCGTGTAAGACTTGTGATTTAGCATTGGTCCAACCCCTCCACAACCAATACGTCGTGTAGACTTGTGATTTAGCATTGGTCCAACCCCTCCACAACCAATACGTCATGTAGGACTTGTGATTTAGCATTGGTTCAACCCCTCCACAACCAATACGTCATGTAGGACTTGTGATTTAGCATTAGTCCAACCCCTTCACAACCAATATGTCGTGTAGGACTTGTGATTTAGTATTCGTCCAACCCCTCCACAACCAATACGTCGTGTAAGACTTGTGATTTAGCATTGGTCCAACCCCTCCACAACCAATACGTCATGTAGGACTTGTGATTTAGCATTGGTCCAACCCCTCCACAACCAATACGTCGTGTAAGACTTGTGATTTAGCATTGGTCCAACCCCTCCACATCCAATACGTCGTGTAGGACTTGTGATTTAGCATTGGTCCAACCCCTCCACATCCAATACGTCGTGTAGGACTTGTGATTTAGCATTGGTCCAACCCCTCCACAACCAATACGTCGTGTAGGACTTGTGATTTAGCATTGGTCCAACCCCTCCACAACCAATACGTCATGTAGGACTTGTGATTTAGCATTGGTCCAACCCCTCCACATCCAATACGTCGTGTAAGACTTGTGATTTAGCATTGGTCCAACCCCTCCACATCCAATACGCCGGTAGGACTAGATTTAGCATTATCCAACCCCTCCACAACCAATACGTAGGACTTGTGATTTAGTATTGGTCCAACCCTTGGTTCATCACACCCTCCACATCCAATACATTTAGCATTGGTCCAACCCCTCCACAACCAATACGTCATGTAAGACTTGTGATTTAGCATTGGTCCAACCCCTCCACATCCAATACGTCGTGTAAGACTTGTGATTTAGCATTGGTCCAACCCCTCCACATCCAATACGTCGTGTAAGACTTGTGATTTAGCATTGGTCCAACCCCTCCACAACCAATACGTCATGTAGGACTTGTGATTTAGCATTGGTCAACCCCTCCACAACCAATACGTCATGTAGGACTTGTGATTTAGCATTGGTCGTGTAGGACTTGTGATTTACCCAACCCCTCCACAACCAATACGTCGTGTAAGACTTGTGATTTAGCATTGGTCCAACCCCTCCACAACCAATACGTCATGTAGGACTTGTGATTTAGCATTGGTCCAACCCCTCCACAACCAATACGTCGTGTAAGACTTGTGATTTAGCATTGGTCCAACCCCTCCACATCCAATACGTCGTGTAAGACTTGTGATTTAGCATTGGTCCAACCCCTCCACATCCAATACGTCGTGTAAGACTTGTGATTTAGCATTGGTCCAACCCCTCCACAACCAATACGTCGTGTAAGACTTGTGATTTAGCATTGGTCCAACCCCTCCACAACCAATACGTCGTGTAAGACTTGTGATTTAGCATTGGTCCAACCCCTCCACATCCAATACGTCGTGTAGGACTTGTGATTTAGCATTGGTCCAACCCCTCCACAACCAATACGTCGTGTAAGACTTGTGATTTAGCATTGGTCCAACCCCTCCACAACCAATACGTCGTGTAAGACTTGTGATTTAGCATTGGTCCAACCCCTCCACATCCAATACGTCGTGTAAGACTTGTGATTTAGCATTGGTCCAACCCCTCCACAACCAATACGTCGTGTAAGACTTGTGATTTAGCATTGGTCCAACCCCTCCACAACCATATAATTTGTATTATATAAATATGCATATATTATTATATTAATACGTCATGTAGGACTTGTAATTTTTATAGTCAAGCATTGGTATTAGCATCAATTCGCATTGACATGTTTCATTCGCTAGATGGCGCCATTGCATCAATTTGTTTTCCCTGCGAAACGTAGTGACGACCAATCCCACCCCACTCCACCACTCCCACCACTCCACTCCCACCACTCCACTCCCACCCCACCCCACCACTCCCACCCCACCCCTCCCACCCCACCCCTCCCACCCCACCACTTGCACCCCAGCCTAATAATTAACATATTTTTAGATGTTGCAAACTGTAGTGAGCGCCACTTCAGTTCTTTCAGGCTCTACCCTCAAGCTTTACTATTAAATAAAAATGTGATTCGAATTTAGTTGAAATGATGCTCCAGTTCACTCTGCTGTATGAATGAGTAGCTGATAGTAGACAGTGATGAATGTTTGTGTACAAATAGTCTTTGTGCAGTAATTGCAGTGTGGCTGAATGCTTCCCAGACAACTTGAGATGGTGTTCGATTGAACAGGTCTGCTAGGGAGGCACTCTGAGCAGTTCTAAGGACTGGAGAGCACACTGTATAAGACTGTACCTTTACTTTAGATGGAAGTCAAGATATATAATGTTATTGTTCCTGTTGCAGCGCCAGAAATTGGAAGAAGACCAGTGCGCGTCGACCTCCCTTGTCAGGATGTTCTTTGAAGAATCATAGTGCAATCGGGGGCTGAAATACATTATTAATGTTCAAAATAAGTGCCGTAAACCAGGTGTATACATAAAAATATCCAGCTGATGTATATTAAATAATAAAGGTGTCCTCAGTTTTTTTTTGGTGCATCTCATTTGACTTTTTTTAAGCAAACCTACCTAGTATTCACTACAATATGCTAGCACATTTTTGCCTTTTTTATGTAGTTTTGCTGAAATCACCAGACACTATTAACTTATTTTATGTTTGCCCAAACATTAATTCAAGTGATTCTCAAAATTGGAATATTCACGTAATGACCCATTTAAACAGTAATATCTGAAATCGGTTAAAACAAGTGCTAATGCACTTGTTTTAACCGATTTCAGATATTACTTAAACCATTGAGTTTGACACTACATATCTGGACATCAAAGAAGTGGCTTTGTGTTGCACTAAACCAGTTGAGGAAGCAGCTTTAAGCAGTACTGCCAAATATTTGTCATGTGAAACGCTGCCAAGTTACTGACTCCTATCAGTATAAAGTGCTTTGAGCATTCGTCAAGACTGGATACTACGCTGTGTAAAAACCTTTTTACCTTTACATAACTGAAAGCAACTTTGTGTGCATTAGGGAGGAATGTGACAGGTGACGAGGGTTCAGACCTTAGGGCACATTTTGGCAGTATGGAGGTATGAGCATCACATTAAAGTGCGACACTTTGGTTTTACTGCGCCACCCGTCATTCATGTTTTGAGACAGACAACATCAAAGTTAGGCATTTAAGTTTCAAATCACATACAACTATAATATCAATTAAAAACACACAAAACACTTTCAAGATAATCATTCAAAAATTGCACTATTTAAACGGCTAGTAAATTGGTTGTTGCTAAAAATGAAAAACACTGATTTTCACCCTTTCTAAAGTACTTTTGGCGTTTCCTCAATTTTTTGAAATGTATGTTAACGGTTTGAACCACACACTCGTTTCCATAACTATTAACTGCTGTGTAGTTATCTGGAAATAACAATCACCAGGAACACTTGTTTTGTTATGTATACAATTTATTTGCTGTTGACCAATTAGAAAGTCGCTCAGATGTGTTTTGCAGTTGTTATTTAATCACCCAAAATTGGAAGTAAAAAGTCCATGCATATGTCATAATATCATTTGATAAGTGATTAATAACCAGCTTGCCATAAAAAGCTTTTTCAGTGAGCAAATAATTTGGATGACATCTGGCAGAATTTCAACGACAGCTTTCCTTAATTGCAAATATTTGTTTGCACCCAGTTGATGAATTGGCTTGAATTATTTCACACATTTGTCTTATTCCAATATACTTATTGCCAACATATCGATAAGTTGTCATGACAAAAGTTAACCAGTATTTACAATATTTATTACACAATGCACATTATATATATATGTATATACACACATGTATATGTATACACACACACATACGGACACAAAATATTGTGATGTTCTATTATCATGTGATCACTTCTTTACACCCGGAGGCAGTTTTTTTGTATACCTGTTCCAAAATCGATGAATCACCGAACTAACTATGAAAGTCGCAGAACGTTCCATAATTTTAGACCTATATACAAATTAAATATACATACTCTAGCAGATGGGCAACAGTGTCCCCAGTTGAATGATGCTCCATATAGCGAATTAGTCCAACTCTACATACTATTCCTATGAACTGACAAGTGATTACATCAGTAATTATGTCCAACAACTTCCATGTATACACTTTATTCATAATGTTCTCATTAATATTATGATAAAATTAATAAATATACACGTAAATACCATAATTTTAAAGTAAAATTAAAGCTAAGATATCTGATAAGTTAACACTTCCAGGTCAGTTGAAATTGTTTCCAACTAAATCAGGATAACGTCTGTGTACAGCTCGTCTGTTATTTTGAGTATTTTTAGCAGAATTAAACTACAGTAGAAACCCTTCAAAGCGACCACCTCTCAACTCCGTAATGTCTTCCAACACTCTAAAACGGCCAACAAACTCGGCATCAGCCAAAGTTCATTTTAAAAGGAATATCACATTTTACAGACCTTTGCAGCTAATTAATTCTTATCAAATAGCCATTGTTAATTTTTTTAATACTGTTTATAATAATAATTTTTGTTTATAACGACTGAACATCTTTGCAGATTGTATGTATGTATGTACACAGTTCTGCCTGAACTGACCAACCTCTCTAATCCGACCACCTTTCCAATCAGGCCGTTTTGTTTCAGTCACTTATGTGGTCACTTTAAAGGGATTCTGCTGTATCTTCCAAGCTTGGAATCTTCGTAGAATTCCTGCATGTCCTTTTATCCCTGCTGCATCTCAATTTCCCAGTCCTTCCCGAGTCCCTAAGATGGTTGTTCCGAGGTTGGACAGAGTCTTCTCGGCTCACCGAGGGAGACAGCCGACTGCTTGTGTTGGGAATAAAACAGTGGCTGCTTGGAATAATACAAGACGACCTTGCGAAGGTCGCTGAAGTGGTACTGTCCGACGTAGTACTTGTGGTCGGGAGTCACTTCGATGGGGAAATGTCGTACGTGGCCTTCATCCAACACCGACAGTGTGAAGTCACCAACCTGCAGCAAACAAAGGTAAGTTTATAGCGGACTTGTTCTGAAGAGTGTGTCACAGATACATGAGTAATCTACCACCATGAAATCAGTGCCATTGCACTAACTCATTTTGAAATAAACAATTCTGATGATCTAGAGGGAACTTTTGATCCTCTGTCATCACTGAGCTAGGTCATCGCTAGGATGTCAAGTACAATATATTATGAATCTGACAATCAACGCACAAGGTTGGCCTTGGAAAGTGTAAAGTCATGTCACACAGTGTAAACTATATCTATTATACCGACAACCCAAATTGGTTTTAAGGAACCATTTTTGTTTTTGAAATTTAATTGTTTTTGGAGGAAACAGTTTGTTTATATGGCAGTGCGTCACTGTCAATGGCGTGGACTCGGGACCGAAGCAATGATGACAGCGTGTTGACGTTAGAATAAGTTCCGCCCCCGTCGGGTCGTGACTTTTCTCAGGAATTTGAGTGACAGCACAGCAATTTTTATCAACACTGAAATGTTGAATTCAAATGTTGTTTCTGCTTCGTTCAAACCTATTTGGATGGTCCGCATGTTACGTATAGGTTACATAGTACAACTATACAAACAAACAGAAAAAATCATTTTAAACCCATGGAACCAATTTCTGGGTAGACTCACCCGATTCGTGCTTTCTCGCACAATGAAGTTGAGGTCACTTCCTGTTTCGAGAAGAGCCTCGCTTTCACTTCGACTCATTTTCCCAACAAACCACGGTTCGGAGGTGTAGTTGGAGAGAGGGCCGAAACGCTTCTTGTTTATGTCTTTTACGGGTGACAACCTTGTAGGAACCGGTGGCTTCGTCTACAGAAGATTGTTACCGCAAATATAGTCTTAAACAATCAACAACACAGAGACCAAGGTATTGTTCTGGGGCAGTTTGCAATAATTGTTTGACAAATGTAAATACAGTGTAACTTAATGTTACAGTCACCTCTGTAATACAGCCACCTCGCAAGTAAGGTCACCCTAGGACAGTCTCAAATTATCTCCATACACAGTCAAATATAGCTAATATGGTCACCTTGATATTCAGGTCACTTTTGTCTCGTCCCAAGGGTGACCTTAATAGTGAGGGTCCACTGTACATGAAATTAATAAATGCATAGACAGATAAATAGAAAGAAATAAGATGTACGTCAGGGACCGGCAACCTTTTTGAATGGAGGGCCAAACATTGAAACATATGACTTGGACTATGTCAGCGGGCCACACATGTATTATTGATGATCGTTAGCCTAAGCCTAGTGGGAACTGGTACATTATGTTAGGTTTGGAATCTGTATATAAGCAATCTTGGTTCTATGCAATGAAATTTAACTTACAAATTATTACTAGTTGTTAATAACTTTTATTAATATCATCAAACATCAACGTCTAAGAAGTGTGAACAACTTTTGGACGTCACTATTAAAAAGCACTCATTATTCATGGTCAGCGTTTTCGGCACACAAATGACTAGTTTGACACCTGGAGCAGTTGCTGCGCCACCAAACAAATTGACAAAGAACTTAGCGTGTTTGATCAGATCAGGAAACTGTTCCATCGGCAAATGCATGTAGTAACACTAGAAGCATCAACTCTTTGGCGGTAGCTTTGTGTATCATAGAGGCGCATTGTAGTTTGGTGAACTCTATCCGCACAGCTTCATGGGCCTTGACGCTTTCCACTTGTAACGGGTTGGGAAATCAGGCATCTCCTCATTGCGAGTCCCGATATTGGAAAGACACTCAGCTTTGTGCTTCGCTATTGCATCTCCCACAGTAGCAACGTGATCTCGGAAGCAGAGACGAACTGGAACATCTCACTGATGAGATGCTCTCGCAAATCCATTTGGGGTCTGCAAATTCCGGTACGTCTGTACCCTTCGGCTCACCGGTCCTATGTGCAGTGCAGCATAGCCACACACACTGGCGTTCTTCGCAATAGAGGATGTCTTTATACTGCGCAGCAGTCTCGGCCAGTAGGTACTGGAACTGCCAGTGGTTTATTTCACGAGGGCCAATGTACTTCACGACGACGCTCATTGTGTTCTGCATTTTAGTTTACTTGACATTTATGTTTTCTTGTGGGATGATGCAGCAGTTCTCACAACCATGGAAGTTGCAACTCCTGTTGTCTGTATTGTGGACAATTTCACTTTTAGTCCGTGGGCCACATGAAATAGCTCCGTGGGCAAAATGCGGGCCACAGGTTGCCAACCCTTGATGTAAGTAGATAAATAAATCATTAAACAAAAACAATTCAAAATCACGACATCTAACTGTAGCTAAAGAAAGAATAAAAAGGAAAGAATTGTGGACTCAGGTCTGTGACTAGAAATATATCGGGTGATCATCATGTGACTGACCTCAATGTCCTGCCAGTAGTTGCCAGGCACCCAGCCACAGCGACCCCGTAAGTTCACACACCACCACCCCGTGGGGCTCTTGCTGATCAGGGTCGCTTCGTCGTCCTTGTTAAAGGACAATACCGTCTTGCGGTGACCTTGGTAATCACAGATGGCACGGACATGGGGCGGATTTCTTGCAGATTCCACGTCCTTGAGCAGCGATGAACTTGGTTCAGATGAGACTTTCTGTGTAAGAAATCTTACATTAGTTTTATGACGTGTAGGGGAGGTCTCATTAATTCACAAACACATGCCACTTTTTAGAAATCCATATTTATGATGGACGACAAGGGTTCAGACCGTAAGGTACATTTGGTCGTATGGAGTCATAAACATCATGTTAAAGGGCAACACTTCAGTATCTATTGTCAAGTTATGAATGGTTGAATTGACCCACCAGAGAATTCAAGTTTTTAGAAAACAGAGTTTAAAGTTACTTAATTGTATTATTCAAACCGGTGATAAATAAGTTTTTGTTTCTAAAAAAGTTGCTGTGAATTTATTGTTTGGCTTTTTCTCATATTGGTCAAGCATACCTTATGATCTGAACTGTGCCAATCTGTCATATTTTGTTATTTCAAATTGCATATAAATCTGTGTAATATTTTGCATTGCTTAACTGGTCTATAATATTCCTAATCCGACCAAGTATAACCTCACACGCTGACCAGGCTATGAAATACACCTACATATATATAAATCCAAAAAGCCAGAAATTACCCATCAAGCTCCAAAATATTTAATTCCTACTTTAAACCAAATCCTCTAGATTTTGTCAGGAATCTGTCTAATGAACATAATAAAACATGTACTGCATTATGAGTTCTTAATTTTAGGTAAATCGACATGCCCAAAATATGTGTATTGTTCACAGAAGGTGATGTGAGCTCTCTGAATGCAATACCTCTGTCTTTGTATCTGCCATGTTGTTGCCATTACTGGCAGAAACACCTGTCAAGAGAAAGACAAATAAGATTTACTTACTGCATTTTATGGTATAACAAGACAACTCTGCCTTGGTATATATCACAAACAAATATTACATTTTCATTTGCTGACTTTTCGCACACACAAATAAATACTTAATATAATAGATTTTGATTTATTTTCAACACATCCAGTAGACATATTGATAAAAACACAGAGTTGCACTGTTCCTTATTTGGACTAACAGAATCATAATAATAGGCCTTTTGTATAGAGAACAAGGAAGTGGATCCTGAAAATAAGATGGCCATATGTGGTGTCAAATAAAGATATCCTGATTAAAACAAGGATCAGCAGAGAAGTAAAGAAACGAAGATGGGAATGGATTGGATACAAGCTAAGAAAAAAGATAGCCATTGGGATGATTAGCGATTGCGTGACATCCGGCCTCGTATCCTAGCAACGGCTCATGGCGGGCTATACACAACAACTACAAGGCGGCGCGTCAGCATCTATTGCAATTATACGAGGGAAACAGTCCACAATTTTTTCAGCTGCACATCTTTGGCCGGTTACTTAAAGAACTTGTATGTTACTCGCAGGCTTTAAAGGTGGCATTATCCATCAAAATGCTGCTGAATCGTTTGGGTTCCATGGTAGACAATGCACAGGCTTCGGTTGTGTATAACCAAGATGGCGGATCACCTTGACGACTGGACACCAAATAAGGGCAATGACGTACGAATAATGGTCCAAATGGCCAGATGACACTAACATAGACACCAGAAGGAAAACTGAAAGTGGGTCGCTCAAAGACAATGTGGCAAGAAACAATAGAAAGAGAAACAATAACTGCCATGGAAGACTGAAGTGACACAGGTGGCCAGAGACAGGACAAACTGGAGAAGATGTGCTGAAGCATTAAGAGCCATGAAGCCTGAAGAGGAAAGGTAAGATAAGGTAAGGAACTTAGAATGTTTTGTTCAAGTTTGTCCAGTCCTCCCTGTCAGTGTCTTGTCATTACGTACCCTCTGTAGTCTTCACCTCTGGTTGCTTCATGTCTTCTCTGCATTCCTCTCTCTCCTGCAAGAACAGAAACTGAAAATACAGATCAAGTGAGTAAAGGTGCATCCTCAACTGGTTTAGTCCATCACAAATCCGGTTCTTCGATGTCTTAATATATATTGTGTAAATAATTTCAATATTATCGCAGTTGGTTTAATTAAAAAATGGGTCAAGAGGCCCTGAAGTCCTTTAAATTGGACTATATTGCGAGTTTGTTACTATTGTGATATACCATTAGAAAGCAGATACAATAAGCTATGAAGTTATATTGACAAATTAGTTGTTTTATAACATTTACTCTACATGACATGGCAAAACAAATAAGAATTTGTGTTGCGTTTTGTCACTTTACTTTTCACCAGACATTTTCTCTATGAAAGAGGCAACATCTCAATGAGCAAGTTGATTTATTTTATACACCATCTCCCCTGAAAACAATGGTATAAAACTTGTTCACCTATCTTGGATAATAATCTCATTATGTACAATTCTGTAGTAATACTACAGGAAGTATGGCTAATGTAGCGGTTAGCACATCCATCTGGTATGCCAGTGCTCTGAGTTTGAAACCCGGACTGGGCAGGCATGATATTTGGTGTAAAAACATGGCTCACAACATTGGAGACTGTGTATCCCTGGTGTTTCGGAGATCACGTTAATGTTTGTCCCTTCTCAGTTTGGGACGTAAAAGAACCACTGAGGCGCACAAGCACCCTGGGCGTGACCACCCTCAGTGCCAGCAAATAAAGGTCGGTTTGGCGATAATGTACTGAAAAAGGCTGACTAGTTGAATGAGACCTCATGACATAAGACCATTACATTGTAACCACAATAATACTGACTAGTCAGTTAATAGAACGTTGCCGAGCGCTGGAAACAACTAGAACTAGAACACCCTTACACGAAAGAACAGAATGGCAGCGTGTGGCATCACCGAGTGGATTTATGCAATTTTTTGAAATATCTTCTGTCAACGATATCTATTTATGTGTTTCGTTTCTTGTAACAAATAAACCAACTAACTAAAGTAACGAATTTGGTAAACATTTCGATGTAAATTTATTTGTGAAGCAGTTACTGTCATTGAAAGTAACGTTAAATTTATTGCTGCCGAAAATGCGTCATGGCGCAAAGTGGGCGAAAATAGGTGCCGTTGTCGATTCACTCCAATTCGAAGCCTTCAAAATACATTTTCACTGATAAATATCGCACCAATTAGCATGCCCGTGCATATTATATCGTATATACACTTGCCTGCCTCCTTATTATCACCAGTATGAAGTAAATTAGCAGAGTTATCCTTCAAAAATTGTTGAAATTTGACGATGTTTGCAACTTATCCGCCATATTTGATTTGGTGATTCCTACGTGTTTCCCAATGACGGCAAGATACTGACGTCATTCAATAGAAAATGTGAAAATCTGGGGGGCCCTGGAGGACCCTTAGAATGATTGAAGCAAATACAGATTTTTTGTATATAGTGGCACTACCACATGGAATGTCAATACCAAATTAGAGAAAAAGTTACTGTACAGTTTTTGAAAAAATAGGCAAAATGTGAATTTTTAATTTACCAGTTTGAAATGTCCTGGGGGAGTTAGAATGATTCGATCACATATATATTTATCATGCATAGTGGCAGTACCCTAGGATATATCTATGTAAAGTTAGAGAAAAAATTGCTGAACGGTTTCCGAGATATGGCAGATAACAGCGGATGGCACACAGCGGACGCAGAGTGATGGCATAAGTCCATTGGACTGAATTTGTCTATCACACGGTTGTTCAAGAAAAGGGAAGTCAACAATATTACCATAGAAACATGTGCATAATCATATTGTGCATTCGCATGAAGACATGACAGTTTTTACAAACACCTGAACTGATTCTTAGTCAAGAATTAAATAATGTTACTTCATGTCATCTAGTTCTAACATGGCATGACCAGTAACATGGCATCGACCAGTAACATGGCATGATCCGTAACATGGCATTGACCAGTAACATGGCATTGACCAGTAACATAGCATGACCAGTAACATGGCATTGACCAATGACATGACCAGTAGCATGGCATTGACCAGTAACATGGCATGACCAGTAACATGGCATTGACCAGTGACATGGCATTGACCAGTGACATGGCATTGACCAGTAACATGGCATGGCCAGTGACATGGCATGACCAGTAGCATGACATTGATCAATGACATGACCAGTAGTATGGCATGACCAGTAGCATGGCATTGACCAGTGACATGGCATTGACCAGTGACATGGCATTGACCAGTAACATGGCATGACCAGTGACATGGCATGACCAGTGACATGACATTGATCAATAGCATGGCATGACCAGTAACATGGCATTGACCAGTAACATGGCATGACAAGTAGCATGGCATGACCAGTAACATGGCATGACCAGTAGCATGGTATGACCAGAAGCATGGCATGACCAGTAGCATGGCATGACCAGTAACAAGGCATGACCAGTAACATGGCATTGACCAGTAACATGGCATGACCAGTAGCATGGTATGACCAGAAGCATGGCATGACCAGTAGCATGGCATGACCAGTAACAAGGCATGACCAGTAATGTAACAAACAATGTACCTATTTTTAATAAACGGATACAACTACAAAGAACTCAGAAATTACATAAATTATATCAGGTAATCTTAACACAGACCAGCAATATGACTACGATTTGAGCCAAACAAATTTTTATTAAAACTCCGCCCATCTCATAGACTTACAATAGTACTTTTTTGCATACATTTGCACATAACTGGCAAGACAAACAGAGACAAACAGAGACAAACACGTGTATCCAGGAGTAGGTACAGTAAACAAATCATTGGAAGACATCAGACAGAAAAAGGGTGATCAACTCTTACCCCATTATCCTGCTTAACCTTTGTCCGAGGGGCGGCCTTGGGACATACGACCACCTCGGTGTATTTCACCCCAGAGTCAAGGCGTCTCACGACCATATCACCCTCACTGAAACATTTACATCATCTTTGCCATTTCAAGTTTTGTTTTAACTCTATATATTAATACTAAAATAAATATGATGAAGGTGTACTGTCTAACAAATTGTGATTAATAAGCCTGAAAGTGAAATTGTGTTTGCAATCTGAATGTTGCACCTGTGAAATGTCAGAATTGTAAACAAGAGATTCAAATTGTAAACTGTCATTATTGGCACTCATTGTGTTGGCATGTGTCCTAATTTGGAAGTACCTTTGAAGTTGTTTGGTTCCCACACTCCTGGCGATATAGTGGCACCAATTATAAGCAATTCAGCAAACCCTGTGCTAATAATTACAACCCATGGCTGATTCCTGGTAATTGAATTTTATAACTTCGCTTTAATTAAGTATAAATGCCTTAATACAACAAGGGTTGCTATAGTGCCCTAGGGTTGCTATAGTGCATTATGTTTGTTAATGCCCTGTGGTTGCTATTGCCCTGTAATTGCTATAGTGCATTATGTTTGTTAGTGCCATGTGGTTGCTAGTGCCCTGTTGTTGCTAGTGCCCTGGAGTTCCTATAGTGCCCTGGTGTTGCTAGTGCCCTGTTGTTGCTAGTGCCCTGTCGTTGCTAGGGTCCTGGGGTTGCTAATTAATCAGGTCTAAGTAGCGTCTTGTTGGCCTTCTATGGATACAACAATGTCAGTTACTGTCCACTTACCTCTTTGTATTTGTGTCATCAAAGTACACCTGGGTGTAGCTGACTGCATGACGCTTCCTCTGGTCTTTACCCTTCTCTATGTCACATGATGTCTCTACATCATGGTTATGTGAAGTTATCGCACCACTGTCATGTGACATAATTATTTCATCATGGCTGCCATTTGATGGGAAGAGAAATAACTTCTGTGGGGGGCTCCTGAAAGAAAACATACTTTAATAAATGATAATGGTTAAGGTAAAATATTTATATTTATTAAATATTAATTATGCAATGCTTTTGTTATTAAGCAACATGCATACAAATAATAACATTTATCATACAAACAAATCTAATTAATTGTGATCATAAAATAAATATTGTCATTTAATTGTCTCATCTATTTACGTGTGAGGTCTAAAGTATGATTAAAGATTTGACAAACCAGAAGCAGCTGCTGCACATGTAATATAGAAAATAATTAGTAATATTAAGTTGTTAAATATTTCTCAACATACCGTTTAGGGGGAGGGCTGCCCTTAACATAGATACTTCTTTGGTGATTAATTCCGGCGTTATCATACAATGGCTGAAACAACATTACATTGAATACATCAGCGAGTACAAAATGTTGTGACAGCATTTCAATGTAAAAACAGTTTAATCTATCTTTTATGTATATTTCTGCAAAATATGTGCACTTGTGTAATATATTCTGTGGTAATGTATGCACATATTTCTCACAATTGTGGTTGCATTTACTGTGTTACATGCAACATTTGTGTGTCACTAAAGACAAACATAAATACAATGCTTATGACAATCAATCTGTGCTAATTGCTTATCTTACAAATTAGGAAATTAGGAATGTGTACCATTAAACCAAGGTACTGTTCCTCATGTTTTAATATATATATATATATATTAAAACATGAGGAATATATGTATATATATAATGTTTTTTAATTGTAGAATAACTATGTTGAAGGTATGCTTCCGACCATATTGAAATTAATATGAATGCTATACACATATTGTAGATAAAACATAAAAATTGTAATCACGTTATGAACAACATTCAATTTGTAAACATCCATTACTGGCACTCGTATCAACCTTTGGGGGTGAGTTGTTCCCACACCCCTGACCAGAAAGAGGGACCAAGTACAATGGACTCAGCACCCTCTACTGAAAATTACTATCCCTGGCTGATTCTGAGCAATGGAACAAACGTCATCATTTTAATATGAGGAAGAAAATAAAGTCAGTTCCAAGTGTCCAAACAAATATTTAGAAGTTCAGTGTTACCTCTCCTGATTGACATGGTGAGTTGTGGATGCGCTGCAGATAAGCACCAGGTGTAAAGCCAGTCTTGCCTTGGCATCTACAACAGGGGAACAGAACAACTCAGGATAACTACACGTGTTATGTACAATACATGAGATGTTAAGTGCAAAAGACTTCTTCAAAAACTATGCCAGTATTCTAAAAAAAGTATGTTTTTATAAGTTACCCACAGTGTGATTGATGACACTAATATCATCAGTACCATATCAATGTGCCACCATGCCACTGGTACCATACCACAGACAGTGCCACCATTCCACTGGTGCTATACCACAGACAGTGCCACCATGCCACTGGTACTATACCACAGACAGTGCCACCATGCCACTGGTACCATACCACAGACAGTGCCACCATGCTACTGGTGCCATACCACAGACAGTGCCACCATGCTACTGGTACCACACCACAGTGCCACCATGCCACTGGTGCCATACCACAGACAGTGCCACCATGCTACTGGTGCCATACCACAGACAGTGCCACCATGCTACTGGTACCACACCACAGTGCCACCATGCCACTGGTGCCATACCACAGACAGTGCCACCATGCTACTGGTGCCATACCACAGACAGTGCCACCATGCTACTGGTACCACACCACAGTGCCACCATGCCACTGGTGCCATACCACAGACAGTGCCACCATGCTACTGGTGCCATACCACAGACAGTGCCACCATGCTACTGGTACCACACCACAGTGCCACCATGCCACTGGTGCCATACCACAGACAGTGTCATCATGCCACTGGTACAATAAATACCACAGAGCCATTATATCACTAGCCCAGATCTTTCTCTATAGTAGTGCGGAGAGAACCCACCTCTTACGGTGTCGTATAGATACATGCCCTCCTCTATTCTGAGGATAGAATCCACCCCTTTTTTACTTCCCAATACCCCTCCCCCTACTACACCCCCCCCCACATTCTCACCTGACCTGCCACCAGCCGTCGAGGTTGGCTGATATCACCTCCACAATGTCTCCCTGTCTGTACGTGACGTCTTCCTTGCTCTGACCAGAGTAATCCTTTATGGCTTTACACTTCCACGGCAGCCCTGGAAGCATAGGTCAATTCTCCCTCACACAAACATCCAAAACATCTTAATTAAAACTCCAAGTGCAGCCAATGTACAAAAACATATAACAACAATGTTAAATGTCACAGGAGTTTACTGCTGAATGTGCTCCATCCTGCTGTATTCTGGCTGAACTGGCATAATTACATTAATATCAAGCCACAATACTGTGTAAATACCCTGTCCTCATTCCATTCAGAAGTAGTACAATTACCCTGCTGGAGGGGTTATGGATTCATTATCGTAAAATTCCTTTGGCTAAAAATAAATCCACTCATTGTAATAGCAATGGACCAACGGCCAGTGTGTGTGGTGGACAGATTCTCAGTGATATCAAGTGTGTGTGTGGTGGACAGATTCTCAGTGATATCAAGTGTGTGTGTGGGGGGTGTGTGTGTTTGTGGGTGTGTGTTTGTGGGTGTGTGTGTGTGTGTGTGTGGGTGGTGTGTGCATGTGTGCGTGTGTGTGTGTATATGGGTGTGTGTGTGTGTATGTGTGTGTGTGTGTGTGTGTGTGTGTGTGTGTGTGTGTGTGTGTATGGGTGTGTGTGTGTGTGCTCGCGCACGTGTGTGTGTATGTGTGTGTGCATGCATGTTTGTGTGTGTGTGTGTGTGCACATGTGTGTATGTGCGTGCGTGCGTGCATACGTGCATGCATGCAAGCATGTGTTTGTGTAACTGTGCATGCGTGCGTGCATGCCCACACGTACACATGTGTGCATGTGTGTGTGTGGCTGGAGGTCCATGTATATGCAATATATATATAAGGGTGCATTGTAAAATGCTAATGTATAACTGGGTGTACCGTTGGTGCTGTTTGCCTGGCTGACACAGGAGGGTGACTCAGGGCTGTGTTGGAGGGGTAGAAGGTATGACCCTGGTGCCCACCCTTCCTCCTGGCTCTCCTCTACGTACACGAACCACCAACCTACAACCAACCATGCATGCTTGTGATATTATTACAACTATGGTTATGTAATATTACAACTACTAGAACAAATACCCATCCCCAAGTATGAAGAATTTTGTAGTATAGTAATATCATAATTTCAGAAACTAAACAACCAAAAAGTTGATGTCATACGCCAGAGGGCGCTGCATACAAATAGTTGCAAAGGATGATTTCATGAAGTAGTCGTACCAGACGTTTTATGAAGATTATATTACACGACTAATAATCCAACTAGCATGCGCATCCAACCCTGACCGTATAACTCCAAAGGAATGTTGGCCAGTACTCAATCAAGATTAAGATTATGTCATTTTGAACAGTTTTTTGTAATGATGCACATATTTTCTTTGATACATAATGAAAAATCCCAAACTGATTAGTAGACGGTTTACGTATTTTGAGTCAACCATCCGGTATGATCTTTAGCCTGTAAGAATTAATCTTTAATCTACAAGGAATTTCTAAAATTAAATGCATTACAGATCCTTCCTGTGGTCACAGATCATACCCTCAAAGTTTGGCACCCAAGATGCATTGCTACATCATTTCCCATAATTCCTTTCGTAAGTATACCTACCTGACAGATCATTCTATTTTCTAATAAATCCCTTCATACATATATCTACTTGACATATGCTTCTGATTTTCCACAATTCCATTCATCAGTGCCAACCTGACATATGCTTATGATTTCCCATAATTCCCTTCACCAGTGCCTACCTGACAGATGTTTCTCCAGCACATCCACTACACAGCCTTTCCTCAAGCTGATTTCTCCAGACTTTCGTTTCGTATATTCCCAGAATGCCATGTAAAGTTGCTCATTCGTGTCTGACACATCATGTGATTCTGATCGGTGATAATCAAACAAGTTAGACTTGGAGACATCTTTCTTGCCATTTGTCACCTCTGAAACAAAAAAGTGACACTTACATTTACTAGATGTGTTATTTTCATACAGTTTTGGCCAAAAAAACAATAGCTTTCTTCGTTGTGGTAGTAAGCACACACTACTCGCTGTCATAATCTAAGTATAATTGAGGGGTCTGAGACAGTAAATTATAAAAAAAATTGCAGTTATGCATGTCATAAATTCCATGCAATGTCTAAGTCACTGATATTTAATGTGCTACAAAGAAAAAGAAATCACTGAACTAATGTTTTTAATGTCTAACCCAAAAGGTTGTGTAATTGACAGATCCAGAAACTGATGTAGCAATAAAAACAATGCAGTTCCCCTCCATTATGCTTTGTCCTACCAACAATGTATACCTGTGTGCATTATGTCACAAGTACAGCATGAAATCTGCTAAATCAACCTTTCCCACCTGCAGTTCTCGTTTGTACAACTTTGCTGTTTTTGTCACAAAGAAAAACATTAGGGGTCAGAATTTTAACAAAATATACAACAGAATGTCTCACATGTGTGGCAGTCATTTTGTAAGATGAATGGGCCTTGTTGCTAGGCAACATGTCATGCGATGGATCCATCAGTTAATAATCAAACTAACTGTGGTTACTCCTCTTGGAAATGTTGAGTTTGTGGTAATCTGATCATTTGTGAATGCCCCAATTTGTAGTCTAAATAACATGCAATGTTTCGGTGCGAGAACTTGCCTGCAATATTGTCAGAATCCATCTTTTCACATAACCATGGTATAAAATCTGAGTGCATCAGTTTGTGAGAAGACGGAATAGTGTGATATAGTCCCTCATCTCCATTTTCTGTTAGCTGCTTGAAGCTGCAACATAGCGAACAATTGCGAACTTTCACACTTTAGCAATTATATAACTGTTATAATTCTATAAACAGAAAATGTATCCAATCAATCATGAATATATAGTAGTTTTGTGTGGACATATTCATTTGTTTGTCCATTCGTTCATTAATTCAACCATGCATAATTTTATTTATGTTAAATGCTCTGCTTGCCATCTGGAGTTTTGCTCTGGATAGGAATCTTTTAAAAAATCTAAATCTTTAAAAGCATTCGTGCACTTCATCAGCCAACTGAATGGTTTAAGGTTGTCACACAGCAGAGTTAGTATACCGCTAACACATGGTACACTTAATGTATCTCGTAAGAGAGAGGCTTGCAATGTAGCAACACTTGGACTTGGGTGTTCCGCATTCTGCCATGTCTACAGGTTGTTTACAAGTTGTCTACACAAACTTCAATGAGTTCACTGAGCCCCTACCTGGTGTCCACGTTGACATATGTCACAAGATCGGTGGTCCAAGGCTCAAAGAACTTGTGTACTGCGCTGCTACGTACGATTGCCTCAGGCAACTTGATCACCAGCTGCAACATTACACGTTCACCTAGAGCTGGCGTGGTGTGGCGGTAATTATGAAAAGCAGCCACAAGATTTATGTGACCCTTCATCATGAAAATTGAAATGAGTCTCAATGGAACAACTCTCAATCTGAGGTAGAGGCTGAATATAAAGCTAAGGGATTGTTTGGTTGATTAGGTGATTTAAATTGAAATTTACATTTAACCTATCTATTCTATAAAAAATATTTTACTTAGAATTAACTCTACATATATTGTAATATATTCTGACATTGTATCTTTTCAGACACCCAAAATAATTATTTTCTGTACTGTAAGTTTTCAGACAACTATTCATTTTATGTGTCTGAATATATAAAGTACATGAGTATTTTTTGCACTGAATGTTTTCGGACAGCTGAGAATTTAATTATTTTAGGTGTCTCAATATTTACAGTCATTATGGTAAGTAAACAAAATATGCCTTTGAAGTGGAATACCTTCAGGCGAAAATATGAATGCCAGACACTTATGATTTCTCTGAACCTTTTGCATATGGGCAGCTAAAGCAAGACAAGACATGCAAGTCTCTAATTACAGTTTCAGCTGCAAAACTACATGATTTTAATGACAATTTGGAAATAACAATGATTTGAAACAAACAGCTGGAGTGAATCTGTTACTACATAAATAACCAGTGATGTGACTTTATGGATCCAAAGGGGTGATCTCATTCAAAAATTAAAAAAGTATATTATTTTATATTGGTTCAAATGCATGTGACCCCTCCACTCTTGCCTAGCTGTACAGCTGTGTTACTGTCTCTAACTGAATACCTTATATCCTGTTACAAACTCACAGTTAAAACCAGCCAAAACGTTCTACATTCAGGATGTCAAGACAATCCCTTAATTGTGACGGAGGGTTATAACAAATATCTTTTATCACTCATACTGCCAGTTCCTGTCTACAGACTGAAAACCTTATATAGACAACCTATACATGTATAAAATTACTGGTTAAAGTATTTTTGTTTTCTACCCCTATGCCCAAAGGTATATTCTATTCTATTCCAATATGAGGTGTGGAACTTAAGATTTTGAGCAATCCTAAATGGCTTCCAAAACCACAGCCAACATCTGCCGGATTCACCACATTTTCTGGTTCTGATATCCACAATAGTATTAATGTGTATTTAATACTTGTTCCACTTGATAGATGTCACCACTGTAGTGGTTAATTTCCCTGTAATATGTGGTGCCAATCAAACAACCATTCTCCAATATGTAATGCTGTATAATTTTTGGGATTTCGCAATGTCATTAAATAAATTTGTATGGTTTACATTGAATATATAGTGGAGTTTAATACAACCAATTTTGATAAATTTCACATGTCTGCATAGTCAAAAATTAAGACATTTAGCATGGACCGTAAATCTGCTGAAACCTCGGCATTCCAACATTCCACAACCAATTAACAACTTCTAAGGACATGGTTTCTAATTATAACACATTCCTCGTTTACCACTTAATTGTTCCTGCGCTAGAAATCCAACTTCAAAAGTCTGCACCCCAAATAAACCCAATTATACACAGGCAGGCAACTTATCAACAGTGGTCAAATACACGGGATTTAATTTCAACTCAACTTGCAAAATCCTGATACAATTCTGCAGTGGCATATATAAGATCTCACAAAGGGGGCCAAGGCAGGGAAAGCTTAGGACTTCACCTATTACATTTGTATACAGCACAAGTAGTCCAAGAAGTTATGCAGGAAACTAATTGCCAAACAAAAGGAGGTCTTAAACAAAACACCCCTTAAATGCATCACTGCAAGTCTCTTTAGAGCATTAACATAATTTGTTCCATGTAGGATAATTTCCCTATCAAATGTTATGTTTTTATAGATAAAATATTCACAGAAAATTGTTAGTGCACTTTAAATGCTGTGATGTTTTAATTAAATTTCAGTACAATGATTGTGTATTAAGTCAACGATGGAGAGTATTTGTTTATGTTGTTAACAATGAATGAGTAACAGTTTCATCTTTGAGAAACCAGAATAACCATCTTGATTACTTTAACATGTTTACTTTATCCACCTGTCAATGAAACTGCAATCTTACACTGGACCACATTCCCATGCAAGTCTAACAAAACTTAATTATAAAGACCACACTAGGCCTTGTTAGTAGACCCAGAGTTGGTGAAAACCTACACTTGTCTTGTATATATCATTCACCAGTAATTACCCTCCCCTTGTATATACACTGCAGTAATACGACCCTGACCAGCTTGTGTGTGTGGAAACTTGAACAAACTCCTGCTTCTATTTATCTGGGTCAAGTAGACAGACACCACTAGTGCACAGACACCACTAGTGCACACTCCACAATAATTATTAAAGCTAGCTAGGTTATCTCTCCTGCATTTTTTAATACGATGTTCTTAATACTGTAGTATAATAACTATGTTGCCGGTATACGGCCCATCACATTGCTTTTAATATGTCTGAAACACAGTTTTCAGTTTGAATGATGCATCCACAAAATGTTTTAATTGTAAACAAAACATTCACACTGTAAATAGTGGTTACTGGCCTGTGTTGCACAGACATGAATCCCTGCCCGGAAGTAAGTAGGCTGATTCCCACACTCCTCATTTCAAAGTGGGAGCAAGTGCAACTCATTCTGTAAGTTTTGTGCTAATAATGACCACGACTGGCTGATTCTGGTTAGTGGAACAGACCAACTGCACTTTAGCATTTAACTTGAAGAACTTATGCAAATGACTTCTCACATTTGATCTGAATCTGATAACAATCTACACAATAATAACAACATAATTTATACAGCAATTTAGAATAACGTCACTGTTTTTGTGCATCTGGTGATATTTTTGTAAGTAAATGAAATCATACAATTTACAAAAATGAAAATAATTCACAAAGTTAATCATGAGACATGCACAGAACATAACTTGGCCACAGGCAAGAATGGTATTTAAATGTTATTTTGACCTAAGGTGACCTTATTAGTGGGACCAGTTTCCTATACTTTACTGCTATAGGAATAATTTGGGACTGTTTTAGTGTGACCTTAATTGCGAGGTGGCTGTATTACTGAGGTAACTGTAAAGTGAGGTTCGACTGTATATGACAGGAGGAGAAAACTCGTCAGAGGACGAAACAAATCATGCGATGTTACCCCGGCCTAGAAGGAACCAGTGGGAAGAAGGCGGAAGAATGCACTACCAACCTGACAGAAACTTTGTATACAATCACAAAGTCTTTCCTCAGCCTCTTCTTGAGTTCCCCGTCTTCTCTCCAATGGTCTTATCACTGCAAACAACAAACAAATATTATCACTTCTATGATTGAGCTGGCATGTGTGTGTGCATGCGTGCGTGCGTGCGTGTGTGCGTGAATGCTTGTGTGGGTATGTTTTCTTCCTAGACAGCTGCACCAAACTATTAGTAATCTACAACCCTTTGGAAGAAAAGTAATGCCATTCCAGATATAAAAAGTGCCTCCTCAATTAAATTTGCTTGCTCATTTAATTTAAGTTCATTTTATGAGAAAGCAAACCTACCACTACGACCTGTTCGCTTGCTTATTTGTGCAAGTTTTCTTGTTATGCTCTTTATTTTGTGAAATCACCACCCAGACTATAAATATATTTAATTCTGGACCCAGAACCAATTCAACTGATTCTCACAACTGGACTGACTCTTCTTGTGAATGCATGATACAATTATGTACGTGTTTCTATGTGGATGTTGTCAACATTCCCTGCTTTCTCAAAAACCACCTAGCCAATGCAATCAGTATGTCGGAGACTAAATGGCTCAGCAATTGGGTTTAACAAGTCATCAGATTTAACAGCCAAAGTAAATTATTTTGACAATTTAAACAAATGTATGCATTTGTAAAAAAAAAAACTGTTGCTATAATTTAATCTAATTACATACTAAATATTTGGACATCAAAGAATTTGCTATTAACGCTACATTTAAAAAATAGAACTTTGTTGTATATCCTACCCTAGACGCCAATATTTGACCTCTGGCCTGCATGTTTCAGAAGTTACAGCCAGTTTATTACACAGTTTGTGATGCAACAATTAGTTTTATATTGAAAGTTTTGGTTTCTTAATAATATTGCCTAAAACTCCTTTTCAGAGAAATAAAAATCCTTACCTTATTTTTAGATTTCGCTCAGTATACAATAGTTGGAACCACCATTTCAAGGTTCTATGGTACACTGTGCTCCACAGTAAATCCAACTAATAAACTGTGAGTGCTGACAGCAAGTGAATGAATGTTAATCTACTAAATTACATAAAAACACATCAATTATGAGCTATAGAGGCCACACAAGTGGTCATTCCACCTTGCATATTCTGGCAATAGATCCACATCAAGTTTATTCAGTTGGCCCACAGCTCAGATTGCGCCATATGCCATTGGGTGCTGCCAGGGGTAATCTCAAAACTAATGTTGGAAATCGGATGGATATTCAAAATTGATCACTGATTTGGCCTAACCGATCGTTGATTGATTAATAATAAAAATAACAATAATAATATATTTCTATAGCTCAGGAATCTTATCTCAGAGGCGCAACAAACAACATACATTATACAAATATATACATATGCTACCTTGATAATAGTTAGATTATTTTGTAGTGGCAATCTGACATTAGAAAGATGAGTATCATCTAGTGGCAATGACTCATACATCTTTGTGAGAGCAACCCTTCACTGCTCACACAACAACTGAACTTCCTCTAGCAAATAATTAACCAGAAGTGGTTTTCTTAGGCAGCTAGGATGTGGTGGCTTGTTGATGCCTGAAGCAAACATGCATAATGTATGCCTTCTCAAGTGACAAGAGCAGACGTTTCACTTTTAAATTGGCCCGTTTGATGGCTTGCCATGGATAGCAATTCTGGCAAGTGAGCAATTAACTTTGTAATTGTTGCCGCAAGCTCTGTTGGCAAAGTTGTGTAAACCTATACACTGTGTTTGTATCTAAGTATGCATGTGTACAAACACACAGGTTTGTGTACATGTATGCCTGCACAAACATGTGCATGGATGCATATACTGATATACGTACGTGCATACCACACACACGCGTAGACACATGTATGAGGTATACATGTACATGCATGCATGCATGTATCACACACATGCATGCATGAATGCATGCACACACACACACATTTTTGAATGATCTCTGTCATACATACAACTAAGGTTTAACACTTTAACGCTGCATTCCAGTTGGCTCGTTGATATTGTAGACACAAATTGGTGAACTTGAAAGTTCAAGAACAGCCCGAGTTTATGATTGGAACTGGGCCAAGTAAGAAGTATGAAGTCAAGAATACGATAAACATGCACAACACGAATAGTATATGGCTCCGCCAAAAACTTAAGCTCAGGAATAGTAATGAGTTGGGCATCAAAGAGGTCATGGTTGTGACATTCAGTCCTATCAGGTAAAATACACCATATTTTCAACAATTGTGTTCAAACTTAAAGAAATTAATTGAAGATGAGCAGCTGAGGATCTTAACAAAAAGCATCCAAAGCATACACTACCGATGCACAATTTTATGGGGACACACCCATAAAACGACACCCCAAAAAACAACCAGTTTACTAGGTTACCCAATGCATGGGACTAAAACTGAAATTATCATTTCTAAGTACATCCCACCTCGTAAAGAACTGTAATTCATCCTTGTTTACAAAAAATCATCTACATCCATCTAGCTGTACAGCTAGATGTTACCGTCTCTAACTGAATACCTTATATCCTGTTACAAACACACAGTTAAAACCAGTCAAAATGTTCTACATTCAGGATGTCAAGACAATCCCTTAATTAATTGTGATGGAGGGTTATACAAATATCTTTTATTACTCATACTGCCAGTTCCTGTCTACAGACTGAAAACCTTATAGAGACATCCTATACATGTACAAAATTACTGGTTAAAGTATTTTTGTTTTCTAACCCTGTGCCCAATGTTATTATAGATAGTGATAATAAGCAGTTATTAGTCTGATTATATTTAATTTACTGTATTAATCAAATGTTATTTAATTGAAAGATTAGCAAGACCATAATTCTAAGTTTCCAGATGCCCAAATTTATGTTTACAAGTGTGACAATTTATCCCTGTAGGGTACATCCCTCCACAGGGGAAGAGGCCAAAGGGATTTTCCCCTTCCTAAATAAGTTCACAAAATAAGAAAAAAATTATAGCTACATTCAGTTGAACATGATCATGTATATGGTAATAAATTAATTAGTTTAAACATATGTTGTAACTATTAATTGCCCTAGGGATTTCCCCCTTCCTAAACATGTTCACAAAATAAGAAGAAATGCATAGCTACATTCACTTAAAAGTGATCATGTATATGGTAATAAATTAGTTAAAAAATATGTTGTAAATATAATTTGTTATCTACTGAAATAACTCCATACATTTAGATTCATATGAGTTAACACGGCCAGTCTTACAAATAGCCAAACACACCTGTACATAAGTCCTCTTATAATTCAACATGGTGAGAGAAGAGGAGATATCCAAATTGGAGAGACATCCAGGGTGGGGTGATATCCAGGGTGGGAGTGATATCCAGGGGTAAGACAGTCTGTTACACTGACATTTCATCAAAACAAGCAGTGAATTAGATCGCGATTTCAAAAGTGAAACTTACCAAGCTGCCGTATCCTGTCTCCAAGCGGATTCCTTTACTCCGTGTGTGCGTCAGCCTCCGTAGCGATAAACTGACAGTGCATGAGATAACAACAACTTTAAGGTCCTGTTAGTGGGTAATGCTATGAGGTGAGTCAACACTAGGCACACTGTTGACACCCGCACCAGAACATGAGTGGCCCGAGCAATAGAAGCCAGCTATGTAGACTTTGTCCTCTTGATGGAATTGCAAATGTTTGTTCTCTGTACCTCCGGTAGTGGCAAGTAGATTACGCACTGCAATTATTTCAGTGTTGCAGGTAGGATGATGCCAAGTAGACTGTACTGAGGTAGATTGCCAGGTATATATACGCATTTCTATCCAGTAGTGTCAAGTATAGTTTGCACTGCAGGTAAATAGCATGTTCAGTGATACAAGTAGACTGCTACTGCAAAATATTCTGCTGCTTTATAGTGCCTCAAATCACACAGGTGTAATGCACCGACAAGTAGATTTGCAGCATGACTCAAACATTCACTGTAACTCCAGACGATGCCTGTTTCAGCAAGTATATTTTGCTCTGCACCAGTAGATATTGTGGTGCTATCAAGCAGACTGCACCATAGTTATGGTGCCTGCATCTCTGTCACCCCAGCACTGCCACGAAGACATCTGTTACAGCAGACACAAACTGCACCATTGTGCAGCCACTTAATTGTAATGGTGCCAGTGCAGTTGTGCCAAGTAGATCATGTACCACAACAACGGAAAACATCAGCCGCCACTGACAGAGGACACACTGACCACAAACAGGTCAGTTGCTGTTACTGGACACCTCTGGCCATCCCCTCCAGTGATCACATGACACTTACTGCAAGGTGTATAATAAATATTGACAGCTTAATTTAGATCACCCTGCTGCAGGGCTGATGGAGTATCAAAGTACTGTATTCACTCACTGTAGCGCCCGGGGGCGTTTAGACTTGATGGACAGAGGGAGATGGGCTGACTCAAAAGGGAAAGTGAAAAAATACCCATTGGCTCTGAGTTACTTAGAGATCAATTGGTATATCACTACCCATTTAAATGGGTAGTAAATATGGTCTCCATGAGGTTTATTACATGTTCAGTAAATCATTGAGGTTTGCCAATGCTCTATCAGTTTCAAAGAGGATATGTTTGGACAAAGAAATCAAGACTGTCTATGACTCATATTTATGATGTTCTTAATATTAGAACAAATATGTTAAAGGTATACTGCTCAACAAATTGCACGGTTTAGGCCCAAAACAGTTTTTGCAATTAGAATGTAGCCCCGATAAATGTTTGTAAACATTGTAAACAAAACAGTCAAATTGTAAAAAACCTTTATTAGGCTTTATTTGCAGTACTTGCTGTGGTGGCAGATGGCAGAATTTGTCGGCATGATCAGGGATGAATATCTGTTGACACCCAAGCATGGCATCTGACCTAAATCTAGATACTACGTATGTCACATAACTAATTTAATTATATGCAAATATAATTAAAATAAAAGTAAGATATTGAAATTAGACAGTTACAGAAAAGCTGCATGAATCATCATTGTTGGCCAATTTTAGCGATCTATTCCCAGTTGCAATGACCTTGTCATTGGGTCAAGGATGCACATTATCCAACTCAAAACTTGCACTCTGGCACACTACCTGAATGGTTCCAAAACTTGACCAATGTTGACCATTGTCTCCCATAAAACATAATTCAGTCAACAGGTGAATACCGCTACGTGCATAGTAAATAGACGGCATCCGGTCACAGGGTCAAATCAGGTTTCTGTGTCTTGTCTTGTTGTCACAGTATAAACATTCTTACCACTGACTGACGAGTTCTTTTCTCATAAAGTTAGGGGTGGTCTCATAATTTCGCAGTCACAAAAACGTTATGCGTTTAGCATTGGTTCAAACTAACCCCACCAGTACATGGTGTAGAACTCGTGATGTTTATGATCCAAAACGTCTATTAGCGTCAGTTTGCATTGACATGTTTCACTCACTAGGTGGCACCACTGTATAAGTTTGTTTTCCCCATGATCCCAAACCATCCCCTTATCCTATGTAATGCATAATATATTTTAGATTTAGCAAATTAATGCAACTCCGATACCTAGGATCAACCAGGATAGTAATTATTAGCAGGAAGTTCACTGAATTACTTGTACTTTGTCCCACTTTGTAGTTTGGAGCATGGGAAGCAGCCAACTTTAAAGGTACTTCCAGGCTGGAACATGTTCCTCCACAATAAATGTCAATAATGTGTTTATCATTTTAATGTTTTGTTTACAATTTGAACATTTTGCAGACACAACATTCAAATTTGGAACACTGTTTGGGGCAGATTAAACAACATTTGGATGGGAGTATATAGGTCTCCAACATACTTATTCTACTATTAAAAGGGTTGTATTAAAGTTGAAGAACAGACAGGCTTGGTTTAAATGTGTACAATCAGAAATTTGTTTCACAATATCAACAGTTAGTTTCATAAGGTGTATGGTGTGTTACTTTAAAACTACAGTTTGGTGGAAAAGGACTACAAAAATAAACAAAACTTGTTGTGAATAAATTGAGGGGGTATTACATCTACACAATTCACAAAAATGTACTTGTGTTTCTGAAGTGATTACAAAAAGATGCTGTTGATATTTCAAGTTAAATAATTGGACCAGTTTGTTACAAGTATTCTGTTTTATATAACTCAAAATTATTGCCAACAGAATGGCTTCTAGATCGAATTGGTACTTGTTTTATTGAAAAGCTAAGGTTAAGTGTATTTTGTTATTATTGAGAAAGCACACTCTAGAATGTGAATGAGATGCCAAAGGGGAGCCACTCTACCTCTATGCCACTGAGACCAGAGAAAATCACATACAAAACGAAACACTCACAGAAATGAAAGTACAAAAGTAGATACCGAAATAAAATCCCAAGAAAAATAAAACCAAATAAAAAGAAATTATCAGATGAGTATTAGTATCATAAGTATGACCAGTTTAAAAAAAAATTGTTACATTGACATTGATGCATTTCTGGTGCCAGTCATGTACATGAGTGCCTCTATCTAGATTAGTACCTATGGAACTGGGACAATGCAAAGTTATTGAAACAGTCCAGGAAGTGTAGCACTCATTGTCCAACATTTAGTGAGTTTTACTTACACAACCTAGTCCTAGCATGTTCTCACTTTGCCTATCTCTAGGCACCGGGATGACACTTCGTCTTTACAGCCCCGTATCCTTTCTATATTTCTCCACATGCTCTTATCTTTGCAAGACCCTTCTGGGCACCGGGTTGACACCACGCCATTATAGCCCCATTGTCTCTTCCAAATTCACATGTGCCCGATCTCTTCCAAAAATGATATTTCTTACCTGTCATAGTCTGATGACATAGACTTTTAGGTACTTTTGCAGTTTAGGCCCGCACCTCGAGAAAACCATGATAATAGTCACCTACAGTCACCAACCTTCACATCATATATCTACAACACTTATTCTACACATATACATTTGTCACGTGATCAAACAATTAAATTTACTGTCTTATTGATCAAAATATTCGCTTGTTTTTGAGTGTATTCATTAGTTCCACCGTAAACTCCGGCAGGTGGCGACACTTTATGGTTGCCTTCAGCCTATCCTCATGTCTGAAGTCAACCATAAGGTGACCTTTCGGAGTTTTCGGTGGAACTAATGAATACACGCAAAAACGAGTGAATTTCTTGTACATTTTGATCGATAAAAGACAGTAAATTTAACTTTTTTATCACGTAATAATTATGTATGTGTAGAATACGTGTTGTAGATATATGATGTGAAGTTTGGTGACTGTAGGTGAGCGTTTTCATGTTTTTTTCGAGGTGCGGGCCTAAACTGCAAAAGTACCGACTTTTATATCTAATCATAATGACTAATACCTAATTTATCCATCATGAAAACACCCCTATGACTATAATAATGTTCTCGTTCATGATGACGCCAGTTAATTAACGACTAATTATAACCATGCTTCAGTGGGCACACCTGAACACCTGTGCTAGTCTATAAAACTCCTGCCTGACCTTTCTACTTTAACAAAATGACCAGGAAACAGATTCTGAAAATGCATAAATAGCAGAAATGCTACAATATGGAGAATTACAAATAAAACATGTCAGTATACAGATTTCAAGTTTCTCAAGACTACTTTCCAAGACAATAATATTATATTATGTGATTTTCCTTCCTGCTATTTTATTTCTGGTCATGGATTGCACGACATGAAACCACAAGTATATAGCGCAACTGAAATTCAGCCAATTACGTACGGAAATCCTGCCGTATGTATATCTGGAATAATGTACCTAGTAAAAACCACCCACTTTTCGCATCAGTCATTTTACAATCATGTTACTCAGTGCTTTATGAATAATGTGAATGGTAATTACAACTTAAGTGGAGTTACTGAACTGACGTCAACCGAATCGGAAACTGAAATCTGCGTCTTTGCCACTATTGTCAGTACCGGCTTCAAAGACGGTCAGTAAATAAAATAAATAAATAAATAAAAGTACTTATATAGCGCCCGATCAATTAAAATTGCTCTCGGCGCTTTACATACATGCACACGTATATAATAGTATTTACATAAAAAGAAATGCTAACTAAAAAATAAATATGTACAAAATATAACATTACCTTAAATATACCCAAAAAAAATTAAGAAAGAGAAATCATTAAAAAACTTTTACATAAATACACATATTAAGACATTCTTAAAAACTACTATAAATACATTCATTTAAACAAGAAGAATAACCATAAATATGTTAAGAAACTAATAATAAAAAAATATATTTATCAATAAAATGCACATAAAATGTTCTCGTCGGTGAATTATAAAAACGCTTGTTTAAAAAGGTGAGTCTTCAAAAGTGTTTTAAACACTTGTAATGATGTTGCCGTCCTGAGCGTAGGAGGCAAATTGTTCCATAGAACCGCCGAGCAAACCACGAAACGGTGATCACCATGAGTAACAGTTTGTGAGGCCGGTACGAACAAAAGGTAGATCGTAGAGTTCTGTTGGTGGGACGGTAGCCAAATAACTCACTTATGTAGTCCGTCGCTAGACCATTCAGGGCACAATACGTAAACACCAGTTGTAGGTCGGTCTCAAATGAACGGGTAGCCAGTGTAAACGCTGCAACACGGGCGTGATGTGTTCATATTTCCTCGTGCGAGTAATTAGGCGGGCGGCACAGTTCTGCACCCTTTGTAGATGTTGCATCACCATGTGTGGGAGAGAATAAAGAAGTGCATTCCCATAATCTAAACGGGATGTCACTAGTGCGTGAACAAGTGTCTTGCATGATTCTTCCGTCAGGCGTGGCCGAATTCGCCCAATGTTTCTAATATGATAGTAGCAGCTTTTCACAATGTTGGCAATCTGCTGTTCCATTTTCAGGTTGCTATCAAATAGCATACCCAAACTGCGCACGCACGATGATGGTTGAATTCGATGGCCAGCTACTGTAATGTATACATTGGCAGGCAGACTGTCGCGTTTCTTCGCTGGAGAAAAAACGATCGCCTCGGATTTCTCTGTGTTAAGTTTTAACTGGTTTCTAGTCAACCATGCATCCACTTCCGCAACACACAATTCCACCTTAGCCATTGCCGTCACAATTGATTAATCTCGTTCAACCATGAAGTAGATTTGAATGTCGTCAGCATAACAGTGATGCTCCATGCCGTGCTTAGCAACAATATCTCCGATAGGTTTAGTGTACATGCAATACAAAGTAAGGCCTAACACCGACCCTTGGGGGACGCCACACGCCAATATTGAATCAACCGACTCGGCACTTCCCATTGCCACTTTCTGATACCGTTCGCTAATGTATGATTTCAGCCACGCAAGCACCTTATCAGTGATACCAAATGAGTGTTCAACTCATGATCGACTGTATCAAACGCGGACGACAAATCAAGCATCACGATAATTGTTGTACATTTCCTATCCAGTGTCGCGGCAATGTCATTCTTGACACGGTGTAGAGCTGTTTCTGTGGAGTGTCCACGACGGTATGCCGACTGAAAAGGGTCGTGCAGAGCATGTTCATCAACGTGCGTGCTAATTTGTTTTGCAACGACTTTTTCAACCAATTTCGACACAAATGCCAAGTTCGACATTGGCCGGTAGTTGCTCAAAATGTCTTTATCCAGCGTAGGTTTTTTCAGGAGTGGTTTAATGATTGCATGCTTGAAGTCAGCAGGTACATTTGTTGAGGTGAGAGACGCATTTATCGTAGCGGTGATTAGTGGAACTAACTCATGCGAACATTGCTTTAGCAGTCACGTCGGTACTGGATCTAATTCACACGACTTAACCGGAACGGATGCAACTAATCGTTCAACGTCAGATTCAGTGACTGCCTCAAAGCAGACTAGCGGCCAACGTAATGTCCAAACGATCCTCATCGCAGTCGACGATGTATTTTTTTATGTAAGAAACTTTCTCAATAAAGTGATCACCAAAGCGTTGCGCCATGTCCACCGGACACACATATGATGGCATTGTCGTTATGCCACTATTGCCCATGAGGTTTCTTGTGATGCAAAATAGTTGTTTTTGGTCATTTTTGCAGTTGGCGATCTTAGCTGTGTAGTAGTTTTTCTTTGTGGTAACCAGCATGTTGTTGGAGACCACACATTGAGCGCGATACGCCTGTCGATGTACCTTAAGACGAGTTTGCAGACACTTGCGCTCAGCTCGCCGTCGACGCTGTTTCTCGTCACGAAGCTCGTCAGTGTACCACGGACAGTCCGGTCGCAATGTTATGGTCGTCTTCCACAGTGGGGCATGTTTGTCAACAAGCCGATGTAAGCCATTGTTATATGTGGCAACCATGTCACTAACGGATGCCTCACTGTTTATGTCATGTAGCAAAGAGGTAATGTCACGTTTGAAATCAGGAAGACGTATATGACGCAATCGCCGCTTTACGCATTCGAGCAGGCTTTGTGGCATTTACACAGAACGTGATGGCCATGTGATCACCGGATGGATTTCCATGTGTGTCACATAAGCACGGGTCATACACACTCGGTCGTGTAGTAACTATTGCACTGTTGTTTCGAACGATAACTACATCCAGGAGGTGACCTTTATTGTGCGTGGCATCTGTAATTATTTGGTTCATGCCACGGTCAGCGAGTGCCTCAGAAAAATGCCGTGCGTCAGGATCTGATATAATGTCAAGATGGAAGTTCAGATCGCCGGTAATAACGATGTCATGCGGGTCCAGCATCACGGTGTCCAAGTATGCTGACCACTGCTCGAAGAAAACAGATGTTGTGAAGCCGTTTCGTTTAGACGGTGGCGGGTGGTATATAACACCCAATCTGAACTTGGCACCACGTGTCGTAAAATAATAATCGGCATGTTCAAAATGGGTAAATTTAGGCCTATTATGACTTGATGACACATTCTCAACTTTCATGCCGGACTTATACATTAAGCCCACTCCACCACCACCGCGCTTCTGGGCAGGTTTTGACGCGGCATCGAACTTGTAGCGAGAGGTATGTTAAAATGTGTAGCCAGATGGCACAAGTTCTTTTATCACCTGCTTGTCAGTGTCTGTTCCAAGCCAGGTTTCTGTCAACGCTAATACGTCGATGTCCCTGGAAATTACCAAGTCTGCCAGCGACAAAGCTTTATTTCGAACTGACCGAGCAGCGTTGAGACAACACATCGTCAGTGGAACGTCACATGCATGATGTTTAATGTAGTGTAAATCTACCACATGGGCTGCATTATTTGCTCTGGCAACATTTGCAGCTCGTGTAGCATACTCCAAATGGTCAGTAATACGCGTTGGGATCGCGCGCTGTTTGCGCGTGCCCCCCTCGTTTGCCACGCAAGGTTGGACGTGTCGCAGGCAGTCCCAAACGTCTTATTAAGGAATATGTCGCATCCGGCAATCGGGGAGTGACACCCCTGGTGCCAGGCCAAAGAGCCCGAATGAAGCACATTGTCGCACAATTACAGACTGCCAAATTATGTAACTCACGGGCGTTATCAGGTCTGCAGGGACCTGAAGTCGACCACCAACTTCAACGTCACGGATGGCTGACGGCATTCATTTATAACATTGAAAAATCATAGATAACGTACACTGTCTTGACGTATAAAAAGTGTACCGTGAGAATCACTGTAGTTTCACGAACAAACAATGGTATTTGTGATCCTCAGTGCAGCGGAAATCCGTTGAAAAACACGATAATTTCCAGAGAACAATTTGGCCTGCTGCCTGTTAGACGCTACCATAGATCACAATGATCGCCGTTTTGCTGTAGCTGCAGCCAGTCTATGGAACAGACTGTCGGTCTGTGCAAAGACACAGCCACAGGTCAAAACACTTCTTAAAACACACCTTTTTAGAGTAGTGTTTCTGTAATATTGTAAAGCGCTTTCAGCAGTCCTGAGAACTGGGTACTGTGCTATATAAGAACTTACCTTTTCCTTTACTTTACGTGGACTTTATCAAATGCATTTACCCATATTTTACGTAATTATTATTATTATTTAAAAATTATTGTTTCTATCTATAATACAATTCTAAATAACTAAGTGTACATGAATGTAAAGCGCCTGAGAGCAATCTGATTGATTCGGGCGCTGTACAAATTAATTGTATTATTATTATTATATGGCAAGGATCAGTCACTTCATTTTGTGGTAAACATGGGCTTAACTGTTAGGAATAGCATGCTGAATTATGCAATCTATTTTAATAAAAATATTGTGATTGTCATGACGATTAGACATACACATGTTTGGCTGGCATAATGACTACCTGGTAGTGAATATTTTTAACAAGGTGCCGCATCTGACAAGATGCCATGTTTAACAAGGTGCCTCCTCAATTAATTTTGTTCACTTCATTTCAAGTTAATTTTGCAAAAATGCAAAACTACCACTATGTTATACTAGTTCGTTTGTGCAACTTTTTGTATGTTGTTTTTGGTACGATCATCAGACTTATTTAATTCCTGCCCAGGAATTAATTCAGGCGTTTCTAAAAATTGGAATCTTTATGAGACTTATGCCTGTGTTGTTACTGTTGACTTTCCGTGTTCTCTCACAAACCATGTGACAGACAAATTCAGTGGGTTGAATGATAAATGTCAGCTGGAAAATTAGTTTTGGCAAGTTACAAAATGAAACTACCAAAGTGAATTTTATAGTGATATTTTAACAAACATATGCACTTTTTTAGCAAACCGACCGTGAATATTATTTAAACTATTCACCCATTACATATCTAGATGTGAAAGAACCGGATTCGCAATGGAGAAACAAAACAATCAAATTGTAAACACCTTTATTTGCAGTACTTGCTGTGGTGGCAGGTGGGCTAACTGCAATTGCCGTTTGATGCTCGACATGATCATTTGGTTCCCGCACAATTAACACCTGATTCAGTCAACTTCCTGCTAATAATTACCACCCTAGCATGACAGGATGATCCCGGGTTAAATTTCTAGGAAATAGAACAGACCACCTCACTTTAAATTGTCTATGTAAAGGCAATCATCTGATGTATTATTTTATCGACAAATTATTCAAATAAAATTTAAACCAAAATTTTATCACAATGGCAGAATGTGTCTGCATGATCAGGGGTGAATATCTGTTGACACCCAAGCATGGCATCTTACCATCAAAAGCAGAATATGCAGATGGCAAGTGGATAATAAAACAATTTGTTTATCAGTTGTCCAACAATTATTACAATAGTTCATCTACACTGTATATGTAACCTACCCTTCTGAGATATTTGTCAATTTTATTTTTAAACTTGTTCAGGATTGCCAAAATTAGTAGATAATCTGTTCCATTAATCTATTGTACTCATGAGAATTAATACGTTTGATATCTATTCTACTGTTCCATATCACAAACAAGACCTTGTGTCCTCTATTTACCTGAAGTACAACAAAATATTATCAATATTTTCATAAATATTCTACATTTAAAAACAGGTATTTGATCTCCTCTTAATCTCCTAGTTTTCACTGCTGTTAAACAAGATTTGTTTAGGTCATTGTCATAACTAAGTCTCTCAGTGACAAGATGAACACAAGACATTTAAAAGTAAATTATATGTCTGCACAAGGAAGTTTATTCACATTTCCATACAGCAAGCAGGTCCAATTAGTTTGAGGCTGGCAATGTTACAAACTGTGCAAAAGCCATATACCACATATCTGAAAGCTTCAACCAATTATACTAAACTATATTTTTTTACTTTGAGAACTTATCCATCCTCTCATTGCAAGAATAACTTCGCAGTTGAAGTGACTTTGCCGCATCATTTGCACCCAACTACTTCACACTTATCTTCTCCTTTTTATGCTAACACATAGTGACAGACATTAATTATGTCCAGGCAAAAAACCAGATGCCTTTCAATAGCGGTACATTATAAATATCCGTTCAGGGTCTCTTTCAATGCATTGACCTTTGTGCCATTTCAAAGTAATTAAAAAAAAAGTCACCCAGGAAGTTTTACAAAATTTGTGTCCAATCAATATGTCATTGAACAGAGATGGCTGTTAGCATTTCTGAGGAGTAAAGTGTCAAGGAAAGTTTGTTTTTATAGGCCATAGGGCAGCTACCCAATTTAGGAATTTATAATTTCCTTCACCCCTTATTTTAATACAAACCCATATACAATGCACCTCCTTTTATTTTTATTTATTAATATTTATTAACACAATGTTCTTTACGCTAGAGTAAATAAGTAATGTTGAAGATGTACTTAATATTAAATAAGCCCGTTTGCAATTTTAAACTGTTCAAAGTGTATATGAAAGTTTTTAAAACTTTCAAATAGTAAAGACCATTATATGACAATGACAATGAGTTTTATTTCACTACAGTACATTTTAATAGGACATATTGTATTCCTAAGAACATCTAGACTTTTATTGTATAAATCGCATCATACGCACCACATTACTTCACACATACCTTCTCCTTTTTATACTAGCATTTCTCAGGGGTAAAGTGTCAAGGAAAGTTTGTTTTTATAGGCCATAGGGCAGTTCAAAGTCTGCCTCTAGCAGACTTGTTCAATCCAATATCTTCTTGACTTTTCTGGGAAGTCTGTTTTAGTAAACTCATTTAAATGTTATTTAACTTACTAACATATACAACAGTAACATACACTAAACATATTCAATAAACATTACTGCTGTACAAAATACTAATAAAAAATTAATTATACAGCAAAACCATTTTCAGACATATATATGAATACACTGAGATAGGGAAATATAGCCCTAAAATTGTATATTACAAATGTATAAACTATGATTACAGTGGACATATGGATAAAGAAATAGTTAATGCACAGGTGAGTTGTGTGACCAAAACACATTTCTACCTGAAGCAGGAAACAAAAATAATTCAATTATGACAAGGTTAACTTTTTTTTAAATTTCTTCAGAATAGCGAAACAAGACTTCTATATATTATATGTATATATACAAAATACTTGATTTGTTCTTTTAAGACACATTCCTATTAGCCCTCTGGGGAAGGGTGCCAATGAAAGATACACACACAATGTTGTAAACAGTTCTAAATTATGTAATCGTCATCAAAGGTCTGATACAACTACTTTGGGAAACCGCCCCCTGTGTCTATGCATACCTAGTACCATAAGTCACACTCGCCCCCTGTGTATGCATACCTAGTACCATAAGTCACACTCGCCCCCTGTGTCTATGCATACCTAGTACCATAAGTCACACTCACCCCCTGTGTCTATGTATACCTAGTACCATAAGTCACACTCGCCCCCTGTGTCTATGCATACCTAGTACCATAAGTCACACTCGCCCCCTGTGTCTATGCATACTTAGTACCATAAGTCACACTCGCCCCCTGTGTCTATGTGCACCTAGAACCATAAGTCACACTCGCCCCCTGTGTCTATGTGCACCTAATGCCATAAGTCACACTCACCCCCTGTGTCTATGTGCACCTAGTACCATAAGTCACACTCGCCCCCTGTGTTTATTCATACCTAGTACCATAAGTCACACTCGCCCCCTGTGTCTATGCATACCTAGTACCATAAGTCACACTTGCCCCCTGTGTCTATGCATACTTAGTACCATAAGTCACACTTTCCCCCTGTGTCTATGTGCACCTAGAACCATAAGTCACACTCGCCCCCTGTGTCTATGTGCACCTAATGCCATAAGTCACACTCACCCCCTGTGTCTATGTGCACCTAGTACCATAAGTCACACTCGCCCCCTGTGTCTATGTGAACCTAGTACCATAAGTCACACTCGCCTCCTGTGTTTATTCATACCTAGTACCATAAGTCACACTCACCCCCTGTGTCTATGCATACCTAGTACCATAAGTCACACTCATCCCCTGTGTCTATGCATTCTTAGTACTATAAGTCACACTCGCCCCCTGTGTCTATGCATACCTAGTACTATAAGTCACACTTGCCCCCTGTGTCTATGCATATCTAGTACTATAAGTCACACTTGCCCCCTGTGTCTATGCATACCTAGTACTATAAGTCACACTTTCCCCCTGTGTCTATGCATATCTAGTACTATAAGTCACACTCGCCCCCTGTGTCTATGCATACCTAGTAATATAAGTCACACTTGTCCCCTGTGTCTATGTGCACATAGTGCCGCTCAGACCAATCCTTTCACACATGTTCTTCTCATAAATTTCAAAAGCTTCCAGGCAGGCAACTACTAACTTTCTAAATTGGGTAGCCTTGACTGCATGTTTTATGAGCGTGCTTTTGTGTCCAATACAATGTTGGCGCTTGACTGTTGATGGAGGAAGTTAAAGAAAGAGATGATTGTAAATCACATCACAGTCACAGAGAAGCTGACTGATGTGTGACATTCATGCTAAATTTAGAACTTTATGATGCGCAAGGACATAAGGTTTTATATAAACACAGATGTATTGGCGCATCATGCTGCAAGATATTGTGGGAAAGTTGCAAAGTCATGAGGCATTTATCCTTTGAAGTGAACATTTAATGTTTAACTGGTTTGTTGACAGTGTGTCTGACATGGACTAGGTCACACTTAGACTAGGTTAGAGTACTTCACTCTACATCTGCTTTATGATTTTATGTGTAGCAAAAAGCATATAATTTCCTTCACATCTTATTTTAATACATGCCCATATACTGCACCTCCTTTCTGTTAATTTGTATTTATTAATATTTATTTCCACAATCTTCTTAACACTAGAATAAATATATAATGTTGAAGATGTTCTTTGTATTAAATAAGCCCGTTTGCAATTTGAAAATGTTCAAAGTGTATATGAAAGTTTTTAAAACATTCAAATAGTAAAGACCAGCTTCTTGACAATGAGTTTTATTTCCCTACAACCCCTTGCGCAGTATGAGAGAATTTTTCTCTCTACAATACATTTTAATACAACATTTGTATTCTTAAGAACATCTAGACTTACCCCGGAGGATATATTGTACAAATCACGTCATATGCACCACACTACTTCAACTTATCTTCTCCTTTTTATGCTGACACATATTGACAGACATTACAATGCATTGACCTTTGTGCCATTTCAAAGTCATTCTCTCACACGTCATCCATGAAGTTTTACAAAATTTGCATCCAATAAATATGTCACTGAACAGAGATGTTAGCATTTCTTAGGGGTAAAGTGTCAAGGAAAGTTTGTTTTTATAGGCCATAGGGCAGTTCAAAGTCTGTCTCTGGCAGACTTGTTCAATCCAATGTCTTCTTGACTTTTCTGGGAAGTCTGTTTTAATAAATGTATTTAAATGTTATTAACTTACTAACATATACAACAGTAACATACACTAAACATATTTAATAAACATTACTACTATATAAAATATTAATAAAAAATATTCAGCAAAACCATTTTCAGATATATATAAAAACTGAAATTTTAATCAGTAAGCATTTCATTAAAAAACACTTGGATAGGGAAATATAGCCCTAAAATTGTATATTACAAATGTATAAACTATGATTACAGTGGACATATGGATAAAGAAATAGTTATGCACAGATGAGTTGTGTGACCAAAACACATTTCTACCTGAAGCAGGAAAAAAAAATAATTCAATTACGACAAAAAATTCATTTCCAGGTTAACTTCTTGGAAATTTCTTCAGAATAGCCAAACAAGTCTGGGGGAGGGTGCCAATAAAAAGAAACACACACAATGTTGTAAGCAGTTCTAAATTACCCCAGGGGTATGTAATCTTCATCAAAGATCTGATACAAATACTTTGAGAAACCACCCCCTGTGTCTAAGCGTACCTAGTACCATAAGCCACAGTCAGACCAATCCCTTCACACATTTTCTTCTGGTAAATTTCAAAAGCCTCCAGGCAGGCAACTACTAACTTCCTAAATTGGGTAGCATTGACTGTGTTTTTTATGAGCATGCTTTTGTGTCCAATATGATGTTTACTCTAGATTGATGACAGAGGAAGTTGAAGGGTTTATCCTTTGAAGTAAACATGTTATGGTTTGTTGGCAGTATCTCTGATACTAGGTAGATAGGTTGGAGTACTTCACTCTACATCTGCCTTATGCTTTTATGTGTAGCAAAACAAACATTATAATTTCCTTAACACCTCATTTTAATACATACCCATATACAATGTACCTGCTTTCTGTAATGTTTATTTATTATTATTTATTAACACAAAGTTATTTACACTAGAGTAGATATATTTAAGGTATTCTTAGTACTAAATAAGCCCCTTAGCAATTTGAAAATGTTCAAAATGTATATGAAAGTTTTTAAAACATTCAAATAGTAAAGACCAGCTATATGCTTACAGCATAGGCAAGTGGGGCTAACTGCAAGGTCATGGCATTGCTCATTGATGCTGTGCATGCATGCCTGGTTCCCACAATGAAGACAGCAAGTGGGGTGAAGTACGACTGATTCAGTGTACTTCCTGCTATAAATATGTTTACCACCCCTGGCTTGAGTGGGGTGAAATACAACTGATTCAGTGTACTTCCTGCTATAAATACATACTTTTACCACCCCTGGCTTGAGTGCATGATTACAGGTGAGGGAATAGACAAGGTCTCTTAATAAGGGCTTCCATTCACTGCCTATGCACAGCTGTGTCATTCCATCCACCACATTCTATGAAACTAATAATATACCTCATATAAAACACTGATTAACCAGAGTCAACCAAGCATTGCACATCACATTCACAGGGAACCTATAATTTACATATTCAAAACTCTACCATGAAATATGACGAAAGGCAACAATAGAACTGTCAATCTGAACTAAAGAAGTGCTCTTAGATGTGACACTGCAGCTATCTGGTGACCCAAATGTCAGCTGAAAATAATAATACATTTTTGTGTATCACCCGACCAATTGTGACAAGCCGTATTGGTTTGGACTGTTATGTACATTTCACCAAACTGACGAAAAGCCAAATTACATTCACCGGGGTGAATATATAATTTGTTTCATTTTTTAGACACAATAAACAATTCATTACTAGTCTGCATAATGCAATTTGGAAATAGTATCTTGTAAAAGTGTTTTCAAGGTGTGTTTTTGATTTGAATGGTATGTGATTTGAAACATAAATACCTAACTTAGATGTCAGTCTCAAAACTTGAGTTCTTCGGGTGGGTCAGTTCAAACACCCATAACTTTGCAACAAATTGACTCAAATTGATAACATTGATAACATTGTAAAACTGAAATGTTACCCTTTAACATATGCTCATACTGCCAAAATGTACCTTAAGGTCTAAACTGTAGTGAACAGTCAAAACTGACATTGTTCTTTCGATGTATAAAATCGTTTTCAACCTAGTGACCTGATACCGGTAACCTTTGGCTCGTTTTGTGTGACCCAAGTATTTCCATCCCAGCACCCTTAACATTTGCTTCACTTATTTTTGTCTAACATAACATAGATGCTCATAAAAAGTTTTGTATTTCACAGTTCCTCGGTCGAAGTAAACAAGCTCTAAGATCCTCTTCGCAAATCAAATTTTGACCTCTAAATGTTAAAAAAAAATTACATTTGAGTTGTTTATCACTTTTTTTACCAACTGTTCTATATGTTTGAATGGTGTATGACAATCATAGACCTATCATGTATACCAGACGTTTTACTATCTTGTGACCTTGTTTAAACAGGATGATGAGATGACCTGGTTCAAGATATTACTGAACATTAATCAAACAGTATCACAATTTGCCAAAAATAGTCTCCTTCATTTATTTTGTGAATCACAAATCAAGTTCATTGAACTTCAAAGTTGTACTGTTGGTCTATGAAGAGCAAAGGTAAGTTTTTATAAAGCGTGATATTCAGTCCTTAGGATTACTCAGACCAACTTACATTTACACTCCCTGGCAGACCTGTTCATTCAATCACCATCTTGATTTCTCTAGACATATATGTCTGCTATTAAACCAACTGCATACTGATACTCTGTGGAGTGCAGTGGCATCATTTGTAGAGCAATGGACTTTCATTCGAGTGATTATGGATTTGGAGCATGGCTGAATGCTTTCAAGAGAAATCAAGATGGTGATTGAATGAACAGGTCTGCCAGGGAGTGTAAGTGTAAGTTGGTCTGAGTAATCCTAAGGACTGAATATCACGCTTTATAAATATATATATATATATATAGAGAGAGAGAGAGAGAGAGAGAGAGAGAGAGAGAGAGAGAGAGAGAGAGAGAGAGAGAGAGAGAGAGAGAGAGAGAGAGAGAGAGAGAGAGAGAGAGAGAGAAGAGAGAGAGAGAGAGAGAGAGAGAGAGAGAGAGAGAGAGAGAGAGAGAGAGAGAGAGAGAGAGAGAGAGAGAGAGAGAGAGAGAGAGAGAGAGAGAGAGAGAGAGAGAGAGAGAGAGAGAATGAGATAACTTACCAGGCAGATGATACTGGGATGTGTCGCTGAGTCTCTCGCATTCTTCCACCAGGCTCTCCTAGACCACGAGAAAGAGGGAAACTACATTTGTAATAGTTAGTTCTTTTAGATTATTCAACATTGTGCTAATGGTATGGTTATCTTAAGGCACTGATGAGGACAGCATCATTTGTGAAGGTGACCAGCGTTCCTGTCTAGAGAAGGGGCGGCAACCTGAGGCTCGTGGGCCAACTGCGGCCCGCGGAGCTGTTTCATGTGGCCCTCAGACTAAAAGCAAGAGTATACACAATTCAGCCCATTGGTTGATGACACTTTTAATTAGATAAAAATGCCATACACAATGCATGAGCACTTCATGAAGGTTGTGAACTACGATCGTGTTCGTGCCCTAAACCAATGGCAGTTTCAGCACTTTCTTGCCAATATAAATGCGCAATAATTTATATTAAGATCTCTATTCTTGTGCAAAGTGCGCTGACTGAGTTGAGGTGCACTGGATGCATAGATGCGGGGACGGGGGGGGGGCAGACATATGGTTCTGCCCCCCCTATTAAAGGTGAGAGTGAATGTTTGTTTTTGTGGCGAGCGTCAATGACAGGTGGAAATGTAAATTTTACGAGACGATTAATGTGTATTTTGTTGACTGTGAAAGGTATGTGCAATTGGAGGGTAGACATATTATTTTCTGCCCCCCCCCAGTAATAGGTGGCGTGGTGGCAACATTTTTTTCCAAACCCCCCCCATCTTCGGATGTTATCATTTCAGCGGAGAGAGGGTAAATTCACAGCAGCGGCGCCACATAAAAAACTAAAATGTCTCAACAGCACTGTACCCCTGTGTTTGTTCGGATGTCATGAGACAGCTGAGGCAGCAGTGGAGAAGCTGAAGTTACAGTGCCGCAGTGGCGAAAAATGTTCAACGGCCGTCTTCTGATGTCACAGTCGAGATATGCAGAGGCGAAAATTTTTCAGTGGTACTCAAGCTCCATTAGTCCCCCGCAATATGAATTTCGTTCCCGCGTCACTGGCCGCATGTATGCCTATGAGGTGACACAGGGGATTAGTTTGAAAGAGATGTGGAAGGAGAGGATGCAGATTTATCAAAATTCGCCTATATTGATGTGCATTTTTTGCATTTTTGTCGACATCACGGACCACATGAATCTGCTGAATGTTCAACTCCAGGGACGAGAATATCTCATCGATTAGATTTTCCAGTTCATCTCCACTTTAGAGGTCATGATGCTAATATGGGAGACACAACTACGGAACACAACAACATACACATCTCTCTGGTCCAGAAAAACATTGACAGTCCGGACACATATGTAGTGTTCCGAATGATGAGATCGGAGCTATAATCAGGGAATTTTTGTGATCTCAGGGCTCGCAGTGGGGAGTTGCTATTATTTTCCAACCCATTCCAAGAGGAAGTCGATGATACGTCGTTAGTTAGTAACTATGCCAATGGAGGTCGTCAAACTGCAGTGCGGCTCTGTGGCAGTCACAACGACCGCCATGGAATGTTACGGCATACACTTGCTGACATAACTGTATCCTTGTCTGACCAAACACGCCAAGCGCATATTGGCAATATGTTTGACACAATATATATATTTGTGAGGAACTGGTTTCAAAGATGAGCTTCATGAAATGGAAACAATGACGCCGCTAACCGACGGACAGACACTAAGATAACGCAATGAGTCTCACAGCAGCAAGTATGCAGCCAGACAGTGGGCACTTGGCAGTGCAGCAACAGCGCCAGGCGTTACACTAGTCAAGATTCCCCTTGAGGCACCCAGAAACATCCAACAGCACCCCGCTTGAGACCTGGAGTGGAATTCATTTGCCTCCGCAAGGGGGTGCATGGTGTACCCATCACTCCCCAGCCTACACACCTGAAACGTGTGGCCTGCTGACCTAGTCCAAGTCACTCATATGGCCCTCTGTTCTGTAAGGTTGCCAGCCCCTGGTCTAGAGTGATCGACAATGAAGAAGCTACTGATTTTAATCATTGTGATTTTATAATGTTCAAAATTAATTAATCTATCTATGTGATCTTATTTAATTTTTTTATTGTTTATCATTTATAATAATTTATCTATGTATGTATTATGTATTTTTAACAATTAGTTTAAATGTATATAATTTAAATAATTTTTAGATTTATGAAACATTGTAAAGCAAAAATTAAACACATTCTAAAATTTAGTTTGACTGTTATCTGTTTAATCTGATCATCTTGGGCAAATATTATGGAAGGTTGATTGATATTCATAAAAATATTTTGTTTAATGATGGTTCGTGAAAAAAACATTTTGGTGGTCAAGATCGGACTTCAGTCTTTTAAAACGAAGCAGCCTGTTTCTCATAGTTTAATATCATATTCTTAAAAATGCTGAAGGTATAGTTATAATAGCACCTGCGCCAATGGCTATTAGTTACTATTCCATGATTGTTGTTCAATGGTAATATTGTCGTGACCCCTAGTTTCCGGGTCACGGCCTCGGATGTTTGGATACTTCCTGTTGTGAGTTGCAGTTTTGTGTTCTCTTATTAAAACACTGTTCTAGTTACGCATACGTACTAGTGTTTGTTTGTGTGACTCGAAGTGTGCATTTGATCACCTAATGACGTGGTGGCAGCGCTCACAACGAACCCGCTCACCAAAACGGGCGCAATAAAAGCAGATACACATTGACAGTCCGCCGACCTCACGGCGCAAACAGCTAGCCGAAACGGCTCTGTATCACTAGCAGGTGTGGTAACAACATGGCTAACAACATGCAACGCGCACCGAGACAGTGGTGCCTCACAAAAACGGAAACGGTCAACACATTTGAGAACTGGCGCCAGAACCTCGTCTACACCCTCTCACTCGACCCAAACTTCGCCCAGTTTATCGCCACTGACGCTAAATGGGAGAAGCGATGTGCAGCACATCCAAACCGCGGCTTCACCGACGAGAATGATCATACAGCCATTCAGCAAGCCTACATGCTCGATCTAATGTTAGGCCAAATAGCGAACTATTGCCCAGTCATATCGCGCAACACGATCGCCAAAAACTCAACCAGTTTATCCGGTATCTGGCAAACTATCCGACTGCACTATGGGTTCCAGTCTACAGGGGCCCATTTCCTGGACTTTGCTGATATCCACCTACAAGCTGACGAACGCCCCGAAGACTTGTATCAGCGCATAGTGGCCTTCGTTGAAGACAACATGCTACAAGAGGGAAGTGTCATTCTGCACCACGGTGACGTCATACACGTTGACGAAGAAATGTCTCCTTCCCTAGAGAACATGGTAGTACTGACCTGGTTACGACTTATCAACCCCGCACTGCCTAAGCTCATAAAGCAACGATATGGCACAGAGCTGAGGTCAAGAACACTAGCATCGATCAAGCCAGAAATATCACAGGCAACTCTGCATCGGCCTCCGACCGCTTGATGGACCTCCTGCCGTAATACGCACAGACCCAGCTCCTGGATTCGCAGCTCTCGTCAACGACGCACTGTTGAACAAGTATCGACTCACCATCGAACTAGGACGGGTCAAAAACATCAACAAAAACCCTGTGGCCGAAAAAGCCATTCGGGAACTCGAGGGTGAAATTTTACACCAACAACCAACAGGCGGCGCCATCACGCAGGTGCTACTGTCTGTCGCTACTGCCAACCTCAACGCCCGAGTACGAAACAGAGGAATGTCAGCTCGTGAGCTGTGGACCCAGCGTGACCAATTCACCAACGAACAATTACCGCTGAACGACTATAGCATCATTCAACAACAGCATGCCTCGCGCAACGCTAACCACGAACACAGTCAAATATCGAAGTCTCCTCGCGGTTCAGTACCCAGACCCCAACATATCGACATTGGCGACATCGTGTACTTATACTCAGACAAGAGTAAACTACGCTCCAGGTGTCGGTATCTCGTAGTGAGCACAGAAGGAGAATGGATCAACATCAGCAAGTTCGCCGGTAACCAGTTGCGTGCCACGTCATACAGAGTGAAGCGAACAGAGTGCTACAAGAAACGGCGACAAGAAACGGCGACAGTCAACAACGAATCAACAATGTCATACGAGCCAGATCAACATAGCTGTCCGCCCGAGGAACCTCCGAGACGCTCTACAAGAACTCGGAAGCCTCCTGAGTATCTGAAAGACTTCATCTCATGAACCTTTATCTCTATAATCATTATTGTATGCCTATATGATAGCTATCTCATAGTAGCATACATAATTATGAGAAGAAAGAAGTCACGCCAATGGCTATTAGTTACTATTCCATGATTGTTGTTCAATGGTAACATTGTCGTGACCCCTAGTTTCCGGGTCACGGCCTCGGATGTTTGGATACTTCCTGTTGTGAGTTGCAGTTTTGTGTTCTCTTATTAAAACACTGTTCTAGTTACGCATACGTACTAGTGTTTGTTTGTGTGACTCGAAGTGTGCATTTGATCACCTAATGGCGCTGCCATGTTCACAATTTGAATGTTGCACCCACAAAACATTAAAATTGTAAACATAACATCAAATGTTTAAACACAGCCTATTGGCAATATTGCCGATCGAGGCAGAGGGCTAACCACAAAGCCCTTTGATGTTTGATGTGTTCACGTGATTCCAACCTTCAAGACGACTGATTCAGTGAACTTCCTGCTAATAATTACCACATCTGATGATTCTGGGTAACGGGGCAGGGGACAACCTCATATTAAGGCAGATGTGAACACCTCACTGCATATTTAACTTAACATAACACAACACAACACAAAACACATTGAATACATCACGTCACCATGCCATGTAATTGCTGCTCATTTATTAAGGTACAGGCGAAACTTGCTTTACAGCTGTGATACAATTAAAACAGTCCCATATTATTTCTGTAATTGTAAATGTAGCTAGTAATAACAATGTCTTCTCTTTGCCGAACAAAAATAAATGCATATGAGATCTTTCCCTTAGATTTACCCTACCCCAGAACAAGGTAGGGTTAATGAAAAGTACAATGAGGGTTAGTGGGATGATGATATGTTGTATAATGTTCCACAAATACTTTGTGATTTATGTTTTCTTTGATGTTTTAGAAGGTACAAAGTATGACAACAATGACAAATTATATGTAAAAATATATTTTCTATATATTATATTGTATTATACATAATGAAAACATATATTTAATGCACAGAATTGTGTAGAATTCTATAGAATGGTTGTGACCACGTCAATTATCTATAAAATAATTATAAAAAATGTATAGAAGTGTGTGCATAATTCAATAGAAATTTATAGAAATGTCATTTCAATTCCCATAAAATTCTATAGAATAGTCAACATAATTCTACAGAAATCTATAGAATTTTGTAAAATTGTACGACTTGATATGCTCTTTGGCCCAGACTGAAATTTCTTTGAGTGATTAACAGGTGATTGTAAAGAGATCTTTTTGGCAAGATGTTCTGCAAATTAAGCCACCAACTAACCTGGACTTAATGATACATTAGTATATACTACTGTAACTAAATACACTTTTACAATTTTTTATTTCAAATCATGTCAGTATGGAAACTGTAATCATCTATTGTATGCATTTAATTTCATTTACACAGTTGATCACTATCAAGGAAAATGCCGATATTACTTTTTATGTTCTAAAAATCTTAAAACTGCTAAAACAACATAAAGTATGCGTCAATAGTCTTCTGTTCATTATTGCAAGATAACTTACCCTGAAGTCAAAGAATTCTGTGTAGGTACGATCTACTGCATGGTTCAAACCATCAGACCAGCACACTTGCAGAACATACAGCTGAAACAAATTTTAAGAAGTGGGTTGGGAGATGTCTTTTTTTTGTTTTCCTATAGGTGTCGTATTGTTGTGGTATGCAAAATAAATATTAGGATGTCATGGGCTGATCCCGGTTTTTGAAAGGGGGTGGGTCCATGTTGTTACTTCTTGTATGAAACACTGAGTGTGGGTAGCTTGGAGCAAGGCCACGAGGGCATAGGTCTGGGACGGGGTGTTCCAACTGGGTTTGGGAGAGGGGTGTTCACTCTTCCCACCATTTGAAACGATTTAAATAGAACCATTAAAATATGCAATATGTTGATACCTGAAATCTTATTTTAGCTATTTTTTTTGTATATGAATTGCAGTTATGATTGTGTGTGTGTGTGTGTGTGTGTGTGTGTGTGTGTGTGTGTGTGTGTGTGTGTGTGTGTGTGTGTGTGTGTGTGTGTGTGTTTGCTCATCCATTTCCGGACGTTTAACAGCCTTGATGGACTGTCTATAGACAGCTCTTTCGTTTGCTAGTCTCCTCACTCGCCAGACGTCGGCTCCCATCCATTCCTCTATGTCCTTCTCCCATTGTCTCCTAGGCCTTCCTCTGCTTCTGCTGCCTTCCACTTTTCCTTCCATTATTAGTCTCTCTAGAGACTGATGCCGTTTCACATGGCCGAAATAACTTAGTTTCTGTTTCTTTACAAAGTTCAATAAAGTCCAGGGTATAACACCAAGCTCATCTGCGATGGAATCGTTAGTACTACGTCCAGTCCACGAAACTCGTAATATCTTTCTATAACACTTGTTTTCAAATGCATCCACACGTAGCCGTTGGAAATATGCAGACTCGGATAATTCGTAGTTTCATATCTTTGTTCGTTGCTTTCCACAGCTTCTTCATCTCCGTCAACTTTTTACTCGCCATTGCCAACCTCCGCTTGATCTCTTTCGTCCCATCTACATCCGCTTCTATCAGTGACCCCAGATATTCAAAACTTTCCACTCGTTCTATTTCCTCGCCATCTACTGTGACCTCTGATGGTTCTCGACATCCCTTCACATCCATAATCTTAGTCTTCTTTACGTTTAGTTTCAATTCTTTCATCTCGCTGTGCTCTTTAACAGTAGTTATCAGTTTATCCAATCCTTCTTTTGTATCGGATACTAACGCTGTGTCATCGGTATATCTCAATTCATATATCTCCTGTCCATTCACAGTTATGATTATAACATTATAAAGAAGCCCGGTGGGTGGGTGTGTTGGAAACACTTTTAAAAGGTGCACTTCGAACTTGGTGGCATTTAGAACCAGTGTTTTTCTTCAGTCAATTAAAACAGTTGTAAATGTAGCCACTTCGTGGACAAAAGGGAAGCACTGTAGGGGGTGGCTCTGGGATGGGGGATTCTTTCCCATCACTTGGAAAATGTTTTGTACAGAACACTTGAAAAGGTGAAATGTGATGACACTTGGTAATCTGATTTTTAGCCAAGTAATATATTTTAGTTTTGAATATACAGATTTTGAAGCCTAAGTCACACTTTCCATTTATTTAATTTTGTTATGCCAAACTCTTGATGAGGTGTAATTTTGTGACCATTAAATTAATATACAATTATACACCTGGTGTGTGTGTGTGTGTGTGTGTGTGTGTGTGTGTGTGTGTGTGTGTGTGTGTGTGTGTGTGTGTGTGTGTGTGTGTGTACGTGAGTGTACGTGAGTGTGTGCGAGAGTGTGTGCGTGCATGCATGAGTGTGGTCAGGAAGGCAATATATATTGTTTTTTATTTATTGTTTATAAGAATGTTTTACTTATTATATATATATTATATTTATTAAGTAAAACATTTTTTTACAAACCACTTGAATCTAGAATCTGGTTTTCAGCATATATAGATTATGTATATATGCTGAAAACCAGATTCTTAGTGTATATATATATATATATATATACACACTAAGTATATATATATATATATACACTAAGAATCTGTATATATTATATGGTAGTCTAAATGAACACATTTTTTGCTAAAAAAGGGGCGCATGGACCCCCCCTCTGTGATTCCGCCAATAGTTGTCATCATATGTATCCCCCTGAAAAGACAACCTCCCTTTAACGACACAATACGCTAGCAGTTAGATCTATAATCTATTATTTTTACTCAAAACCGTTTGTATGGGTATTGTCCAACTCACATGGTAGGTATTTCTGACGCCCCGGTCTCGTCTGCCGAGAACGTCAACGCACTGCAATCTTCTCTGTTCCTCGGCGTCCAACATGGTGAGTGCTTCCCGTTGTCGCGACAAAGGTGTGAATGGTTTCTTGCCAAAAAATGCCCGTAATATAGCAGCCGTGGTGGTGACTGTTGCCTTTTGTCTTCCAAGTCTCGGTTGCCGCTTCATTGAACAATGAACGTGCTCCATTGCACGTCCGCGAATTACGTTCTGTAAAAAAAATTATGATTTGGTGCATGCCGATTCGTAGTGTACGACTTTGTTCCGGGTTACCGGCGAACGCTGACTTAAAGTTCAAGACGTCAACAGGCTCATTCTAGTCTTATAAATCTCATTCCGGTGCCCTGGGGACGCTATGACATCGATCAAATGCGATACATGACACTGATGTACTCAAACACAAGTGTGATATAAGTTAGCGCAAACGTAGATAAAAAATGTACTTGCAACGAGTAGGATCAAACTTCTGTACCCGCAGACGCAGTACTCTTTACTTCTAAGAATATACTGGGCAGTTAGAAACACTACTAATACAGCAACACATATGAAAGTGCGTACAATCACGCTGTGAATGCATGCATACGATCATTTTGATAGGTCTGCGTAATTAGAATCTGCCATCTGGGTCCCCTGGCCAAGCATGGGCAGTAGTCCATTAATTTATATTAGGTATATCAATAAATTTAGGCTTTCTTTGTAGTAGAGTGGACAATTTAAGTTAAAAAAAATTATATTTCACGGTACGTTTACTATTGGCATCCATTAATACGCAGACGTTACCAGTGAAAACGACAAACTCGGGGTGTCTACTTTTAATCTAATGTAAGGTGAATCCTAACATCCTGTTCATAATTACTAAAACACTGTTATTAGGCCCTAATATTGTGTGGTTGTACCCACGCGTACGTGTGTGTGTGCGCGCGCGTGTATACATGTGCGTGGGAGATTCTTCAATAAACGTGCATAATTAAAATGATTAAGGGACCAAGCTTTGAAATGTCACTGTTCCTAAACGTGACCGCCAAATGTCTTTCTTAGTTTTGGTAACGATATTGCACACTTACTGAATAATCACCCGTGTACACGTGTGCAGACCTATGAGCGCGCGTGCGCGTGTGTATGCGTACCTCTGTGTAGAGTATGCGCGTTAAAACGGCTATGTCCAATTGCCGTTAAAATAACAACTACATTTATGTGTTGTACCCCACATCACAAAACTAAAGCAGCGGGCAGCCCGCCGCACACAACACGGCGGCGAAACTACGCAGCTAGACGTCGTAGGTGAATCTTGAGTAGGCATAGGCCTAATCACGAACACTCCTGTCCGTACACGACGGAACGAACGTTTGTGATTGGTTAACTTTCTGCAACGCCCACCGAATCGTCGGCAATTGTCAAAACGTGCAGCTGCACATTGCACGATCATGGAAGACTGTCACTGACATATCTAAGTAGACCAGCGGTATTTTAACCTTTTGGGCTCTGTTACCCCTTGAGCATACCAACACACCATAATTATCCTACCATAAGTCCATTTAAAATTGCAAAACTTGACAAAAAGACATTTAAAAAATAACATTTATAGTCCTATAATTTGTATGTTTAATAATTTACTAGTCAAATATAACATTAGTTATACGTTGGCTTCCCAACCTTTATATTAAGGACAAGCAATATTTTAGAGATGAAAGTATCTGTATATGGTTGAAGTTGCGTCTTCATGATATATTTTGACACGTGCGGCTTTGCCACAGCTAGAGCATACCGCAGGTCAGTAACAAAATCCAGTGTTAATGTTCATCCTTGTAGAAATGCCAATTAATAGTAGTACATTGGGATGAGGAAAACTAATCGAATTGGATATTCACCATCAGCCTTTTGTCAGAAAGTTACCAGGTCAGAATCCCGAAAGTCTTCGTTCAGCGTGCTGTCTTCTCCCAGGCCAAGGAACTCGTCTTTCGTCTCTGACGACTCCTTCATCCACTAAAAAAGTATCACCATCCATGCATTTTTCTCACAGTGTTCTAGAAAGAAAATATCCAAAGATGGACTCTTCCGTAAAAAGTTTGTGCGGCACGATATCAGCTAACGGACACTACTCTTCGTTCTCATCAAGTGGCATTGGCAATTTGAATAAAATGAATTCGTCAGTAATATGAACTTCATGTTGGTAAAACTGGATTTGCGAAAGGAGCGGGCAACCTTGCATTGAGTTGTGAAAATATTATCCATATTCCTGTCTTGTGAGAAGTTAAACTGATTGATCTCACCAAATAATATGCAATTATAGCCCAGTTTTATAATAGCAACATGGCGTCTTTGTCTGACGTCGTCACCTGAAATTTTGGTCTATCAATTTTTGCCCTTCCAAGAACACGATGACTGTTTTCTCTTAATTCGAACACACGATGAAATTATGTCTCCATGTTAACCAGCGATCCTCCAAATGAAAGAAAAGAACATTGAAATCGGATCCCGTGGCACTCCTTGGCAAACATTTAGAGAAGAGACAATCCTCTTTTTATGGAGTTGCCTTTCAGGTACAAGCAATTGTGCACAATAAATAACATATATATGTTGATTCAGTCATTATTGAAGTGCGAAGCATCGAAGTGTTTGCTAACACTTCTGCAATTAAAACCGCCTGATCCAAAAGTGACCTCGCTCATCTCAGATATCCAGTTTTCACGGTTGTGTCCAAAAGTGATGTCTGCTTAATATGTCTTGTTTCTCGCCAAGGATGATCCTCCATGTTGCAACTAGACTTGGCTTGACGAGATCCTCTCTGATTGTAAGGGACTCCTTACTTTCACTATGAGCCATCCTTAACTTCCGATGCGTCTTTCCACAACATATATTTTATCTTCAAAGTAGCGTGCTAGAAGAGCATAGTCGTAGTGAACTAATTGCTGAAAAACCATACTTTAAAAAGCTTGTTTTACCCTCGAAAATGCCCGAATTACCCCCCGAGGGTGAAGGTTAATATAAATACTGCTGAAGTAGACATTGGACATTTTCAACAAATTCAACTTCTTCTTCGACAGGACAAAAGACAAGTCCAACACGGTCGTGGTGTTGTCGTGAAGTGCCACACATTTCACGATTCGTTGGCGACAGTCTAGTTGCGTCGCCGTTGAGTAGTGTGCAGTTGGCTTTTTGTGACAGGCCACTATGTTGTGTCACGGGGATTCAGCAGGCTGCTTCGTTCGTGGGGAAACGTTTTGGAAACAAAATTGGGGGGATGCCTATCAGTAACTTGACATCCGACCCAAAAGTTAACGAACTTTCTCTTTAGTCTCATCATAACCATATATATGTTATTCACAAGTCATTGTCTTTACTCTCACGACGTGTTGTAGTAGGAAGAAGAAGAAGGAGGAGAAGGGAGAAGGAGAAGAAAGGGAAGAAGGAGAAAGAACGAGAAGAAGGGGAGACGGAGAAGAAAGGGGAGAAGACGGAGAAAAAAGAGAAGACGGAGAAGGAAAAGAAAGAGAAGAAGAAGGGAGAAGGAGAAGAAAGGGAAGAAAGGGGGAAGGAGAAGAAAAGGAAGAATGAGGAGTTGGAGAAGGAAGAGAAGAAGGAGCAGGAGGAAAAAAAGAAAAGACGGAAAAGAATGCCAAGAAGGACGAGAAAGAAAAGAAGGAAAAGAAGGGGAATGAGAAGAACAAGAACGAAAAGGAGGAGAAGGACAAAGAAGGAGGAGGATAAATAGAACACGGAAGAGAGAAAAAAAAATCAAGAAGAAGGAGGGAAGGGAGGAAAAGAAGAATCGGGTGAAAAAGAAGAGGAATTCTAATAAGAACTTGGCCAAGTAGGTCAGTGTTCAACTTGACCTCCTAAGATTTGCTCCAAAAGGTCTCAGGAATGTGAGTGACCGGCATCAGACGTTGACCGGATACGCAGACACACCAATCACTCGACTGTGTCGAAATAGCAGTTACCGTGTTTGGGATTGTCATTGTCACGATTTCCACGAAGGAAGTAATTCTTTATAGCGACTCTAGGTTAACTGACGTAGGTATTGACGTCACGGATTAACAACGAAATGCTATAAATATAATGGTCACCAATGGCAAGATCAATATAAAAAAATGTGCAGGTAGTTAAACTACTGATAGGTTATCTTCCGCTTTGTCGTGTATTTCTAAGAGTCGACGACACTGTGCGATGGTTATCAATACAACTCGAGTTCAGTAAAGTGAAGGGTGGATAGGGCCTCAACGCTAGATTTCATTTGTTGAGATAACAATTCAAATACAACTAAATGTTTTGCAAAGTCATGCAACCTTGCATGACTTTGCAAACAAGATTTTTGGATTATTAAACGTTAGGGTTGGGGGGGGGGGCGGTGCTGTTGAACATTGTTTGGCACCGCGTCGCCGTAACTTTAGCTTATAGTAACCTAAATGGGGACACATTCCAAAGGTCTATGGGAAAAAGGTCTGAAGGCACGTCAAATTCCAAAGGTCTAGGGTGGCACGTGCCACAAACCCTCCTGGATCCGCCGATGAGCAGCAATACCATTTATTTAGTCACACATACATAATTTGTGTAACTGTAAAATTAAACTTGTCATATATAATCCGTGTATCATGGATAATTACTGGAAACCTCTGCAGACTTATGGCGAGAACCACCGTGTCATTTATTAAATAGTTTTGGGAGCCTCTAAGGGTGTTCAAATGGAGGTTCTTCGGAAATCTGAAGTCGCATGTCGTAAAATGGACCTCATACATCAACACGTAGGCCCGTTAGATCTATAAAACCCAGATAGTTCAAATTGTTGCTTTGTAGTTACAAATGGTGAGACGAAATGGCCTCGAACTCATATAATATTCGAGAAGACCGAGGTTTGAATCAGCTTGCTGTTTCGAAAAGTGCACAATATAGTTTTATTAAATCTACAATAATTCAGTTCACTCAGCTGTATAAATGATCAGGCCTACGTAGCGAAATATACAATATAATTGGTGGAGTTATTAATATATTAGTAGACTTCGTGCAGTAACAGAAGCATTGCTGAAAGCTTCCCAGAGAAGTCGAGTTCCTGCTTGAATAAACTGGTCGGCTGTGGAGAAGTGAAAACCTGTACATACCCTCAGGGTATGAGTGCATACCTGTCTACCCGCCGGTTCATTCTCCCTCGTAGTGTCTGTCACGAACCAGGTATATAGTATCAAAAACATACTTCCGCGTCTCGAATAACACAATGAGACAGCGTCGACAAAGGCTCTTATGTAGTTTTATCTCCTGTTACCTGTGTCATGTTGAATTGTTTACTCTATATTTAGGCATCATCGCACGGTGTACGTGTCATCACACCCGGGACGTGTTCTGTCGTAGCACCACCGACATGCCTACAGATGCCTTCGGGAAAGAATTATTTCTAATATTAGGTAGGGTGGCTCAATAAGAAATAATTTGTCTTATGTACCCTGCAATGAAGAGTCGCGTGTATAAGAACATATAATTATATGCAGAAAATATATGTATTAGCGTATACGAACATGCGTAATAGCTCAGTTACACGTCCACACACATGGCAGTCTACACGCACGCACACACCCACAAATGTACACAGATAACACACATCACTCGCACATGCACGGCAGATTATGTTGCACGCATGCACGCACATCAGCAACCCAACATCACACCTTGACATATTTTGAGAAAGACAAAATTAGATGTCAAACAAGTTAATTGTAAGCAATTACCATAAACAGTTGTCAGATTTGTTTTTATATAGTCAACTGTTTCTTTCCACAAAGTGCAAACCGACGCGATGAATCACGGCCGTAGGCCCTACCTAATATTTCAGACACATCCTATGGGTCTAATTAAGCATACGTGTACTTATCTTGGCCTGAACGAATCTTGAAAATAAGAATTTAGTTGATAGAAAATATGAGAATAAATCGGAATAGTTTTACTTTATAACACTTTTGTTTATAAGAATCGTATTAATAAATTATCTTAATGTACCATGCCTGGGGGCTCGTGCCCCCTAGACCATTGAAATGTTCCTTCGTTTATTAAAATAAGCTGAAGATAAGGCGACGCGGCGGCGAAAATTGTTTAACAACACTCCCCTCCTCCGTCTTCCGATGTCATCATGACCGGACAGCGGAGTCGTGCTGAAATGCCGGCTCAGGTTTTTTGCAAAAGGCCACTATGTTGTAGTGGATTCAGCAGGATGCTCCGTTCGTGGGAAAAACGTTTTGTAAACAAAATTGGGGGGCGCCTATCAGTAATTTGACATCCGACCCTAAGGAAGAGTAGAAGAAAGAGAAGAAGGTGAAGGAAGGAGAAGAAGGAGACAAAAGAGAAGGAGAATAAGCTGAAGAAAGAGAAGAAGGAGAAGAAAGAGACAAAATAGAAGAAGGAGAAGGGGAAGAACAGGAAGAAGGAGAGAAGGAGAAGAAGGGGAGAAGGAGGAAAAGGGGAGGAGGAGAAGAAGAAGGGGAGAATGAGGAGTCGGAGAAGGAAGAGAAGAAGGGGAAGAAGGAAAAGAATGCCAAGAAGGAGACGAAGGATAAAAAGGAGAAGAACGAAAAGGAGGAGAAGGACAAAGAAGGAAGAGAAAGGATGATGATAAATAGAACACGGAAAAGAAAGAAAAAATCAAGAAGGAGGGAAAGGATAAGAAGAGAAGTCGGATGAAAAAGAAGAAGAATACTAATAAGAACTTGTATTCTTTCTATCTTTCTCTTCTTTTCCTGTGAGAATAATGCCGTTTTTGGATTTGATGCATGGATCCTCAGTGATATCATGCGGTCGTTGTGGGGGTTGAATCCTAGAACAGATTTATAAATAATTTTTGACCATATGAAAGCAACTGCATCGGATGAGATTGTATAATTTCCCGAGTAGTAGATGGTGCATTCGTCTGAACTGAAGTAGCCACTGTCAATCCATTTAGTTCTGAGATGCCCATTAGATCAGTCTTGTCATTTCCTGTTTGACAAAGTCTAGCTTGCCTTGGTACATAGATTACACATTTCATGTGTCAATTTTATTGAAATATATTTTCTCTTATAGCTCAAACTCCATCGTGATTGCTCTCCACATCATTTATTGGGGTTCTAATTAGATTTGCCTCAATGACGTCATTAGTTGAGAGATTATCATTGCTGGTGTCAAGCTCTACTCTAGAAGCAATTACAATACCATGTGGTCTAGAGGAACTACTATTAGGCACCATAACGTTGATATGTTGGGTAATGTGCAAAACTATAAGCTTTTATAACCTGCTTTTTCTTTGGGAAACCTTTCTTGGTCCAGTGGCCATGCAGTGCAATACAGTTTTCTATTTTTATGTGTCTATGCATTTCGCCGGATTTACTGGCAGCCATGTGCTGCAACATCCATTGAATTACTGTGTGTGGCGGTGCCTGTAATTTCACGACTCAAACCACTCGGCACTGAATGCTTCGCGGAGCGTAATGGCGCCGCGCCCAGTGCCAATAAAGGCAAAGTTTTAACAATTATTATTAATTAAAATAAGCTGTGCACGTGGTATATATAAACACAATCATGGTGAAATGTACCATAAATGGTACGTTCTTATGTTTGGGCCATGGTTGTTCAAGTGCTTGACCTCCCCATAAAGTTGAATTCTGAGATCGTCCATACAAATTTCCAGTGAATCAACATGGCCCATACACTATAAATCACTTCCATCAACCATCCTTGCGAGGATGCCATCAACTACCGATCACTTGTTTTCACATAAGTTTAAGATACATGCAAGACGACACCGATACGAAATAGTTGGCCACGACATGTTTCCGCTGTCCGACGGATGCGCCACCTCTACAGTTTAATCATTGACGCCTAATGGTCCTACCTCTGTTTTCTACTAGTCACCCTAACTATCTTACTATAATCAAGCTTATGCATGCAGGTGCGTATATGTATGCACGCACGCATGCTTGAACCATGAGCGCCAAACATTCAGGGGTTGATCTACGACCCCATTGGGGTGGACGTAAGCCTATTTTTTTTCTTCAAAATACCCCATATATATCAAGATTCTCACCGTTTGCAGGGCAATTTAGTTGTTCGGAATGTAAAACGTAATGCGCGCATAAACGCAACTTAGCAATTGCAGGAACCGCGCGTGCGTGGCAAATACTTCGGGAAAACGGCCCCAACGTCATGGCCGGTCTTGGCAACAAGAAGTAGACGCCGACACAATATGCTTGTCTACAATCATGCCAATAGTTTAGCAATACGAATATTATTTAACAATTCTACACTATCATGACTATGCGCGCTATGACGTGAACGTCACATAGAGTATCTCATGGTGTCATGGTGCTTAACTTTATGTAAAGGTGCTGTGTGTTTTCTAACATTTGGTAAATATTGCTAACACGACTGGTAACTACCAAGGCATCCCGTTAGGGGACGGGCATTTTTGCTAGTGTATAATAATAACAATCATAACTATAATTAATAATGACATTAACACCAACCATTAAGACGACGGATATATATTTTATTTCCGTCGTATGACTGGATTCAACAATTATGCACTCGACCATAGAGATAGGGCACACAGTACAGTTGATTTCACATTGGTGACCATGTTAACAAGTTGTCACATTATAACAAAAACTCGACCTGAAAACATTCTGAAATGTCTTCACAGTCACCAGGCGCGGATCCAAGGGGAACGTAGGGGTACTCCCTGCGTTCTGCTTGAACGACCTTCAATGGAGATTTAATTGGATGTATTTTGGAGTTCCAAGGTGTGTATGTGCGGGGATTTACAGCAGAGGGACATACATTGGCGCCATCTAGGGAGTGTACGAACACTACAACTAGAAACGGACAGAACACATCCAGTGTGCGAGGAAATATATTGCTTGGGTAATCAGGCCTTGACATTAAGGTTTTGAATCCACTGGCCCAGTAGATTTAAAAAGTTAGTGGCCCGCCTTTGAAAGTTACTGGCCCGGATTTTGTGTTACCGACAAAAATACGCTGATACTGAGGTGCAAAACATTCTGTCTTTTTTTATGATTTTACCAACAATGTTGTTAGAAGTTACTATACACATATTGATTGTTCAAAATGAGATGTCCAAAGCTAACAATATTGTAATATTGTTCAAGTGTGTACTCAGATGCATATATACAGCATTTGCCAAGTTTAAATAAAGTGTGGCCAGTGTGACGACAGCTAGTCAGTCGGTAGTTGAATTGACGCTGCTTTCATGTACAGGTCATTCAAGGCATTAGACTATTTCATGGTTCATTCGCTAGGTGGCACCACCCAAAATAGGTGGCCTTCACCTTGCCCTTATTGACGCAGCGTTACATTTGGTTTCGGTCACTTCAGCCACTGTTAAATTTTGATTTAAACTTTCATATATATAGAGAAGAAAAAGCGTGCATAATTCTAAAGTCGAGGCAGCTTCCAACCACCGTACAAAGTGTGTCCAAGGGACGCGGCGGGACTTAAAAAATGGCGTCTCTCGTCATAAAAACACGAGGCTGCGCAGCCGGTAGTTAGAAAATGTATTCGATGTCTTTGCACGCCGTCGTTAGTATGATAAGTGTTGGAGTTTGGACTCATTGTTGAGCATAATTAGTATCTACGTTATGTTTACAATGTCCTATAACTGAGTCGGGTCTGGCAAGCTGCATCTGATAATCGATGCAATCGTGCCGTGACCACCGCTTCGTCTCGGCGGCGTTCGAGAACCGGAAACCAGTGGCCCGTCGGGCCAGTAAAATATAAGAAATGGTGGCCCGACAGCTTCAAAAAAGGCGCCGGGCCATCATCGGGCCAGTGTTAATGTCGATGCCTGGTAATATATTACTGCTTGGGTGATCACAGAAGTTTGTTATGTTCCAAAATACAGGAAGCATTACATAAGCTGGTGGTCTGATCATTACCACATAACGCGGTGGAAATATATTGCTACAGTAGCAAGCGAAACATGTTAATGTATATTAACGTTCATAGCAATTTTGAATAATGAAAAACACAAGTCCACACCATGTATTGGTGGGGATGAACCAACAGTGAACGCATAACATGTTTTACTTTGCGAACTTATGTAACACCTGTGATTTATTACAACAGATCTGTTCACAGATGAGAGGGTACTCCTGATGAGTGCAGTGGCACAGTGGCTAGAGCACTAGACTCTCAATTGAGGGAATCCGGGTTTTAATAATCTTGTTGCCATATCGAACCTTGGATAAGTTCGTTCACTCAGATGTATAAATGAATACCTGGCCTAACAGGGGTGGATGTCTGTATACAAAAATCTTTGTGCAATAATTGCAGCATGGCTGAATTATTTCCAGAGAAATTTATAGTGTTCGATTAAACAGGTCCACTATGGAGTGAAATGTAAAACCCTTCTAACAGTCCCAAGGGCTGGATTCCTCACACTATGAGAATTTACTTTTATCCTTAAACAATGTATGAAAACACTACACTATTGTATGAATATATTTGAATTCTCCACCCATGAAGTTCCACTTTATTTATGTGTTTAACTCGACCTGTACATATCATGTACCTAACCAGAAAAAATAGACAACATCATGTTTGGGCTTAACGTTTCCCCAGTGAAATGAAGAACAAATCAGATATCATCTGTATGGTATTTATTTTGTGTGAAGAAGACATCAACGTTTGGCGATCATTCTTAGCTGCTTCTTCTTCATCCGCTTGATCTTTGCCGTGTTCTTTATCTGAAAACATAACAACTAGTATGAGTTCTTCCTGAGGCACCACTATAGAATTAGTACCAGGTGTATGATATTTCTTCTTTCACTTATAATACTTATTACATGGGCACAAATTATGATTTATATATAATGATATACTTGAATAAAGAATATAAGCAATTTGTTTTGCTTGATTCCATTTGTTTTATAATGTATTTGTGTATGGTCCCTGCCATAATCAGTGTTTTATTAATCACTGACCATGATACTGTATTGGTTACAAAACAACACAGACTATTATTATAATATAGAACAACCATTATTATCTCAAAAGTACAGCAAATAATTTCTGCTTGATCTGTATCTATATCTGACAAAATGTCCAGTGGACACAACAATAATAACACCTTGCTTAGCATGAGTATCCATCCATTCATGTCGTTTGATCTAATATTTATTTGCTATTGTGTATGGTTGCTAAGCTTGCGCAGTCTCTAAAGCTCCCGACTTTGTGGTCAGGAGCTTGGGTACCAGCCAACTTTAAAGATACTTCCTGCTTGGGATACCATACGGGCCTCCATAATTAATGCCAATAACAGCTGCCGTTTACCATTTGAATGTTTTGTTAACAATTTGAAAACAACATTAAAATTGTGAACAGTGTTTTGGGCTTATTAAACACAATTTTGCAGGCAGTATACCTTCAAAATGTTTAGTCTAGAGCAACAACCAGCATCAGCTAAAGTTACAATTATATATATTTTGTTGCATGTATGTATTTACTGATACATTCAGAGAATTTGGCCATTTTAAATGTAATTACACAAATTGCTTACTGGCGGCATATTAGTTAAGCTATAATAATATTAAAAACAGTTAACAAATAGAAATAACTTACAGGCTGCACAATTTCAGCCTTTCGTTGATTCTCCTCCCGACGCTTCTTGTTCAGTTCTCTCCGGGCATGCTTCATCTACAACATTGTACGACAAAATACAGGCACTTTACGACTCAACGCTCCAAAAAAGACACATGGCACGTTAAAACCTAAATAACATACATAATGCATCTGTGATTCTGTGTGAATTGTGGTCATCTACAAATTGTAGACAAACGACATCATCTCCCTGTACAGCAGTGGATCTACACTGTACAAAGCTGGTGACCCCCATCCCCTTTTACACATCAGATCTGATCCTGTATGCATAAGATCTTACCCAGGGTGCACGGTGGATTTAATTGACAGGTAGTCCGTCGGACTAGCTGACTCAGAAACAACTAGTCCTCATATTGTTTTACTAGTCCTTAAAAATCAATCATACTGTGGTATCAAATATGTGTGACAGTTATAGCACATAGTAAAAGTGGCTTTATTTCATAAAGAAAACAAGCCGTTTCCCATTTCAATTAAATGTTCAACTAAATGTGTCATTAATAGAAACAAATACATGTGATTTCGTAGATCCAATTGCAAAGTTATCAGAAGAAATGACTAGTTTAATCAGGGGAAGCAAACAGGAGTCGTGGACAAGGCGATTACAGCAGAATTTGAAGCCTGACGGCGACAAAGTCAAAGGACCGGCATTGTCGGACTAAGTTGCATCATTTGCCCTATACTTTTCATTAGCGTTTTCTTTCACGAAGCTGACTAAACAATCAGTAACATTGCTGGCGTTTGGTAACTTGCTAAAATAATCACCTAATGCAGGAATAACGCAACTACCATCACGACGGGATAGCACGTAACGATGTCAGTAACCCGCGCATGTATGTTTGTCCATGTCGCTCACCACTCATGGTCGCTAGGTGGCACTACCTATCCTACGCTAACCGGATGTAAACAGCCGCCATTTACATTCACTGCGTTCAGCAAGTTTCCGATCTGACGGTCGTACGGAATATTTAGCTGCCTGTGATAAAATGCTACCTTACTGTCTGATTTTGTTTTATTCCATCACAACACCCAACTAGCGTATACATAGCGTAAATTAATTTACATAATAACAGCTAGTCCGATGGGACTGCTCAACTAAACATGGACTAGTCCGATCACTGAAACTACTCGTCCGGGACGATCGGACCGGCCTTATTTCGCAGCCTGCTTACCCCTTCCTGTATGCATCATATCTAACCCCCTCTCCTCTTTATGGATAAGATCTTACCCCCTCCTGTATGCATCAAATCTAATCCCCTCTCCTTTGTATGGATAAGATCTTACCCCCTCCTGTATGCATCAGATCCAATCCCTCTCCTTTGAATGGATAAGATCTCACCCCCTCTTGTATGCACCAGATCTAATCCCCTCCTGTATGCATCAGATCTAATGCCCTCTCCTTTGTATGGATAAGATCTTATCTCCTCCTCTATGCATCAGATCTAACCCCCTCCTCCTTTGTATGCATCAGGTCAAGCCCCCTCCCCCTCAATGACCCCCTTCCATGCAGTATGCATCAGTTCTAGCGGTAACCCCCTACCCATCTGGAAGTACCAGTAGTTTTCTAACATTGTGTTGAATATTCACGTTCTCTCTTTCACTTTTCCCTTCTTCCACTGTACATATCATACATGCACACATACACAGTCACATATCATACATGCACACATACACAGTCACATATCATACATGCGCACACCACAGTCACATATCATACATGCACGCATACACAGTCACATATCATACATGTGCACACACACACACAGTCACATATCATACATGCACGCATACACAGTCACATATCATACATGCGCACACACACAGTCACATATCATACATGCACACATACACAGTCACATAACATACATGCGCACACACACACAGTCACATATCATACATGCGCGCATACACAGTCACATATCATACATGCGCGCATAAACAGAACAATACATGCACACACAAGCAGTCACATATCATACATGCGAACACACAGTCACATATCATACATGCGAACACACAGTCACATATCATACATGCGCACACACAGTCACATATCATACATGCGAACACACAGTCACATATCATACATGCAAACACACACAGTCACACATCATACATGCGAACACACACAGTCACATATCATACATGCGAACACACACAGTCACATATATCATACATGCGAACACACAGTCACATATCATACATGCGAACACACACAGTCACATATCATACATGCGAACACACGCAGTCACATATCCTACATGCAAACACACACCGTCACATATCATACATGCGAACACACGCAGTCACATATCCTACATGCAAACACACACCGTCACATATCATACATGCGAACACACAGTCACATATCCTACATGCGAACACACACAGTCACATTTCATCAACGTTGGCAAGTTTAACCCGCCCCCCCTGGGTTAAACCCGGGTTAAACCCAGGTTGGGCTAAACCTCCATTTTGGGCTAAACTAGGTTAAACTCGGGTTAAACTATTTTTCAGGCACATTTTATCACAATATGAAAGAATGAAGCAGGCAATGTTTTTCATATAGCTTTATTATCAATATGAAACAGAAGAATCACAGTTAACTAACATGGTACATAGAAATGCACATACATGTATTATTGTTTTCATGCTTCACTTCTTAGGCCTCACTCTGGACACTGTCACTCACAGTGTTGTTTATTCTCTTAGTTGGTGAGTTGAGCTAATCAACTTAACAATGAATCAGTGGTGGCTCTGGTAACTTTAGAGGATGGAGGATGAATCCAGTTGTTGGCAATGAACACAAGTGCTGAGAGGGTATATTACCACCTGTCAGTCTCCAAGGCTCTATATCCTCCTGTTCCATAACCTGCAAGCTGACACCAGGCTGTACTGGTGTAGGTTGTCTGACTGGAATCACTGCACTTCTTCAGAAGACTCAGCTAGTAATTAATGGCAGTGTCCAGTGTGAGAGAGACATGCATTTTATTACTATGGCACACTGATAAAAGTCCCTTTTATAATGGACTTTCTGGCCTGGTTTAAATACATAAAAGGATTATGGTCTGAACTGGTATCTAGTACAAGTTGTTTGCATAAGGTGGATATTAACTAGGGATTTCAGGCTGGGGAAAATATTCACATCTGAAGGGAAACCTTTGTAACCTTTATGCAATCAGTGTGCAGAAAAGTTATATCAGTCGGTAACAGAATACCCCAATAGCACGATTATCATCTGATTATCATAAAGTGATAGCTAGACACTTTGACAGACTTATTTAAAGAGCAGTTGTCATCTTTCATTACATCAATAATATTACAACAGTTTTAAACCATCATCAATCTACATACCAACTGTATTAATATTGAGAATATCCCTCTGATATCATCCTGAGATCTCATAGTAAAGCTTAGTTTAATCCAGGTTTAACCAAGGTTAAACTAGAAAAACCCGGGTTTAACCCGCTGGGCAAAACCAGTTTAACCCGGGTTAAACCTCAACCATACATGCGCACACACAGTGACATATCATACATGCGCACACACAGTGACATATCATACATGCGAACACACAGTGACATATCATACATGCGAACACACACAGTGACATATCATACATGCGAACACACACAGTCACATATCACACATGCGAACACACACAGTCACATATCACACATGCACACACACACAGTCACATATCATACATGCGAACACACACACAGTCACATATCATACATGCGAACACACAGTCACATATCAGCGTTCGAAATAGCACTTGTCCGTTTGTCTGGAACAAGTGATTTTTGGCCCGGACAAGTAAAATGATTCTACATGGTTATCGGGTAGACAAGTAAAAATTTACATTAAATAGTGACGCGTGCAATATTGCAAACTTTTTATTTGAGGAAATTCAAACATAAATGAAGTTCACTAGCAATCGCACGCATTCCAATGTTGTTACTGTGTCGGCATCTTGTCGTTCCACCGCCAGTGTGTTGTACGTCGGTGTTCGACCGAATTTAGTGCCTGCGTTAACAGGGTTATCCGCTAAGCGCACACCGACCTAGCTCTGTCATACGCGTAGGACAGACCCCGCATCAGCCATCGTTGATCGAGGCTGTATTTCACACAATCATAAATCGTTCAGTTTGACCGACGTACAACTTGCTTCTGCTCACGAATCATATTTGATGAACTTTGGAAATAGTAGACTTTGTATCGCTACCTGTTATTTGAATATTTATATAGTTTTAACCATTATTACGCCTAATCCACGCGCACTCGACAGTCTTCCAAGACCAAGTCATCGAACGTCGTTAGCCGATCCAGATCGGTGACAATTTTCAAAACTTGTAACTGGCTCTCCGGTAAATCTATGGTGCTGGTTGATAAACGGAATATTAAAGGAAATAAAAATAAGGCATTAGCTAAAATCCCTTTTCCATGTGTACACACAGTTTAACCTTGTATGTAACATTTGACAACACTAAAAAAAAATACAGAAAAATACATTTGTAGCATAAATTCGATTTTAAACCCGTCTGTGTAGCGATTCCAGCGGAAAATAAAATTTAATGAGCTAGGCGATCACGTGGTATCGGGACGTCACTAATGACACACTCGCATCAGGCCGACCCTTTCCATGCATTCAGAGCAGTATGATATGTGACTGTGTGTTTGTGCATGTATGATATGTGACTATGTGTGTTCGCATGTATGATATGTGACTATGTGTGTTCGCATGTATGATATGTGACTGTGTGTGTGTGCATGTATGATATGTGACTGTGTGTGTTCGCATGTATGATGTGTGACTGTGTGTGTTGGCATGTATGATATGTGACTGTGTGTTGGCATGTATGATATGTGACTGTGTGTTCGCATGTATGATATGTGACTGTGTGTTCGCATGTATGATATGTGACTGTGTGTGTTCGCATGTATGATATGTGACTGTGTGTGTGTATGTATGATATGTGACTGTGTGTTCGCATGTATGATATGTGACTGTGTGTGTGTGCATGTATGATATGTGACTATGTGTGTTCGCATGTATGATATGTGACTGTGTGTTCGCATGTATGATATGCAGCAATAGAAATAAGCCAGAATATTTATTTGTCCACCGGACAAGTAAGTTTTGAAATCTACTTATCCGCCAAAATTTTAACTTGTCCGAGTGGTTGTGAAGGGGAATCGAAGCTTCGACAAAAGTCTGTCTTATTTTTATGACAACAACACAATGTTCCTGCTGTTTCGTTGCATGTACATCTGAGTGACTTGTGATCAAAGACACAATTTGATTTAATCTTCAAATTTTGAAATTGCAAAATTATATTTGCAACTATTTTTCGGTCCATTATTATTCATCACGAATATATTAAAATTAGACACGTTACATGATGTATACCAATATTTTAGTGATGTTCATATGAACGCTTTTATTAATAATAAATAATTATTACGGTGATATGATTCCTATCACTGTAATAATTATTTATTGATCAGACGTGCCGGCAGCTTCGTCGTTTTCTGCTTCTTCTTTTCACGGTCATCGTCAGCTGATGTACGTTTTCTAATCATCTTGAAACGTATAACTAAGTGAACCGTTGTGATGAATTTTACACTCGCGCGGTATTTATACGGATGATTACATACGATACGATTGGCTGTTGCCGAGAACAATTCAATCATTGGCTTATCACGGGACAATTATAGATTAGGGGGCGCTGAAACAATTCCACAGGTGGCGGGCACCTGTGATTCACGGGTGCACTGCTGCTAATGCCACGGTGCGCTGTTAATACGGCCACGAAAGCGTTTCGCCAAATTGGCGAAGAAATTTTTATTTCTTTCGCCAAATGGGAAACAGTTTCGCCTATGGCGCAAGTGGCGATCGGCAGTGCTAGCCTAGATACATGCGAACACACATAGTCACATATCATACATGCACAAACACACAGTCACATATCATACATGCCAACACACACAGTCACATATCATACATGCCAACACACACAGTCACATATCATACATGCCAACACACATAGTCACATATCATACATGCCAACACACATAGTCACATATCATACATGCCAACACATAGTCACATATCATACATGCCAAACACACAGTCACATATCATACATGCCAAACACACAGTCACATATCATACATGCCAAACACACACAGTCACATATCATACATGCGAACACACACAGTCACATATCATACATGCCAACACACATAGTCACATATCATACATGCCAACACATAGTCACATATCATACATGCGAACACACATAGTCACATATCATACATGCGAACACACACAGTCACATATCATACATGCGAACACACATAGTCACATATCATACATGCCAACACACAGTCACATATCATACATGCGAACACACATAGTCACATATCATACATGCGAACACACATAGTCACATATCATACATGCCAACACATAGTCACATATCATACATGCGAACACACATAGTCGCATATCATACATGCGAACACACACAGTCACATATCATACATGCGAACACACATAGTCACATATCATACATGCGAACACACATAGTCACATATCATACATGCGAACACACATAGTCACATATCATACATGCGAACACACACAGTCACATATCATACATGCGAACACACACAGTCACATATCATACATGCGAACACACATAGTCACATATCATACATGCCAACACATAGTCACATATCATACATGCCAAACACACATAGTCACATATCATACATGCCAAACACACAGTCACATATCATACATGCGAACACACATAGTCACATATCATACATGCCAAACTAACAGTCACATATCATACATGCGAACACACATAGTCACATATCATACATGCCAACACACACAGTCACATATCATACATGCACACACACAGTCACATATCATACATGCCAAACACACATAGTCACATATCATACATGCCAACACACACAGTCACATATCATACATGCCAACACACAGTCACATATCATACATGCCAAACACACAGTCACATATCATACATGCCAAACACACAGTCACATATCATACATGCCAAACACACATAGTCACATATCATACATGCCAACACATAGTCACATATCATACATGCCAAACACACATAGTCACATATCATACATGCCAAACACACAGTCATATATCATACATGCCAAACACACAGTCACATATCATACATGCCAAACACACAGTCACATATCATACATGCGAACACACATAGTCACATATCATACATGCCAAACACACAGTCACATATCATACATGCGAACACACATAGTCACATATCATACATGCCAAACACACAGTCACATATCATACATGCGAACACACATAGTCACATATCATACATGCCAAACTAACAGTCACATATCATACATGCGAACACACATAGTCACATATCATACATGCGAACACACACAGTCACATATCATACATGCCAACACACACAGTCACATATCATACATGCACACACACAGTCACATATCATACATGCACACACGCAGTCACATATCATACATGCCAACACACAGTCACATATCATACATGCCAACACACACAGTCACATATCATACATGCCAACACACACAGTCACATATCATACATGCCAACACACATAGTCACATATCATACATGCCAACACACATAGTCACATATCATACATGCGAACACACATAGTCACATATCATACATGCCAACACACATAGTCACATATCATACATGCCAACACACATAGTCACATATCATACATGCCAACACATAGTCACATATCATACATGCGAACACACATAGTCACATATCATACATGCGAACACACACAGTCACATATCATACATGCGAACACACATAGTCACATATCATACATGCGAACACACATAGTCACATATCATACATGCCAACACACACAGTCACATATACATGCGAACACACAGTCACATATCATAAATGCGAACACACATAGTCACATATCATACATGCCAACACACACATATCATACATGCGAACACACAGTCACATATCATACATGCGAACACACAGTCACATATCATACATGCGAACACAGTCACATATCATACATGCGAACACACACAGTCACATATCATACATGCGAACACACACAGTCACATATCATACATGCGAACACACAGTCACATATCATACATACGAACACACACAGTCACATATACATGCGAACACAGTCACATATCATCCATGCGAACACACACAGTCATATATCATCCATGCGAACACACACAGTCACATATCATACAAGCGTGCATACACAATCACATATCATACATGCGCACATACAAAGTCATATATCATACGTGCGCACACACACACGGTCACATATCATATGTGTGTGCATAGTCATATATCATACATGCGCACGCACACAGTCACATATCATACATGCGAACACATAGTCACATATCATACATGCGAACACATACATATCATACATGCGAACACACAGTCACATATCATACATGCGAACACATAGTCACATATCATACATGCGAACACACACAGTCACATATCATACATGCGAACACACATAGTCACATATCATACATGCAAACACACATAGTCACATATCATACATGCCAACACATAGTCACATATCATACATGCGAACACACACAGTCACATATCATACATGCGAACACACACAGTCACATATCATACATGCCAACACACATAGTCACATATCATACATGCGAACACACATAGTCACATATCATACATGCCAACACATAGTCACATATCATACATGCGAACACACATAGTCATATATCATACATGCGCACGCACACAGTCACATATCATACATGCGAACACACATAGTCGCATATCATACATGCGAACACACACAGTCACATATCATACATGCGAACACACATAGTCACATATCATACATGCCAACACATAGTCACATATCATACATGCGAACACACATAGTCACATATCATACATGCGAACACACATAGTCACATATCATACATGCGAACACACACAGTCACATATCATACATGCGAACACACATAGTCACATATCATACATGCCAACACACA